>CP139505.1:434798950-435274843 GCA_021014915.2 Artemisia tridentata subsp. tridentata | reverse complement strand
GACACTTACACCAATGAAGGACCGCTGACGGTTTCATAACCACACTCGGCTGCTATTTCCTCTCTTAAGATCCTAATATTAGCCTTTTCGTCCTCACTTACCGCATGCACTAGACCATTGGGATCATACTTAAGCAAAGAAACAATCCTCTTTGGAAGCTTCTTAATCACACTCATTCTTTCCTCATGACACCTCTCAAGATTACCCATTGCTTTCTCATATATCTCCTTTGCGTAAGACTTGACCTCCTTGTTCTTAAGCTTCGCAATCTCGCTCTTACTACGCTTCTTAATTATATCCAATGAGATCTCATGAAATACTTGCAAGAAATCCTCGATTGAACTAATTGTCGGCATGATCTTAGACTGTGAAATTTAATAAGCTACTGGTTAAAATTAATATACGACAAGTGATCAAACGGAAATATATATCATATCAAAACCTTGACCTTATCCATTGTGTTCTCAGATAGCTCGTGAGTGTAATAGACCTTATCCATTGCGTTCTTAAGCTTATCAGACTTCTTATGATCATCTATAGCTGCTCTTATAAGACTTGACGCTTTTGTTCTTAAGAAATCCTCAAATGGACCGACACTCGGCATGGTCTTAGACTGCGAAATTTAATAAGCTACTGGTTAAAACGACAAGTGGTGAAACGGAAGTTGTCATATCATAATCTGAGTTACACTAACCACATTTTGTTGTTCAACTTCCATCGCCAATCGCCTCAATGTATCTTCAAACTTATTTTTCACTTCATTCTTTGGATCTTCCATTTCTACAAGACAGGATGAATGAAGTGGTTAAAGGTGAATTTAAAGAAAGTGATGATGCTCATAGACCAATAATACAATTGAAGATTGGTAATGATGGTGTGAAAGATAGAAAGAACGAAAGAGGTGTGCATGAAAAGAGAAAGCATCCCGATAGGTCAACTTACGATTTTGACAATGAACACGAAAAAAATCATAATAAGGATTCTGCTGTAAAAGACAGGGACAAAAATGATGACAGGGACCGAAACGTCGAGAGGGACACAGGGAAATATGAACATGTCAGTAAGAAGATGACTCAAAATGTAAATGATGAACGAGATAGAGACCAAGATACTGAGAAGAAACATGATTTACGTAAGGAGCATGATTCCAATAGCTCAGAAAAGAAGGAAAAGAAAACATCAGAATCTCGCCATGAAGAATTCAAGTTGAGAAGCAAACATTCTAGAAGTAGAGAACATGAGAGAGAGAAAAGTAAATTAAGTTCGATTACAAGAATCTGTATTGTAACACACGAAAACGAGTTAAAATCATTATAAAATAAAGCAACAGTTAAGTTTATTTTGTGAAACACCAAATGCCATTCAATATATGCATTTTTTCAGCTAGCTTATAGATATCAGCAATGTTCTAGATAACTTAAAGTGCAATGGATGAAGTTGCCATATACTACACGATGGTCAAAAAAGTGTAGATTGGCAGGGACACCTCAACCTTGTGTATCATAATGGTACCCATCAACCCTACCCAGCAAAGGTTTGATGCCTGTGAAATACCTCCACCCAATACCCAACCATGCTGCGGATCGGATTCGAACTCGCGTCCTTTGTTTGGTCAAGACATCACATGGCTGGGCCCAGGCTTCTAAGGCAGCTGGTTGATATCATTAGAGCTTATGGTCCCTAAGTGAGGACTTCCCGGTCGGTCACCCAACCCGGTACTACTCTCACTTGAGCACGCTTAATTGCTTAAGCTGCCATATACTACACGATGAAATCTTAAACGCTAATAAGTGCATTTTCGGCTGCAAACAGACATCAAGTCATATCCAATCTAGGAGTGTTACACGTTAAGTCACCATTACAGCAATCAGTCTAATTAACATTGATAGCAATCACTACAAGAACAGATACATAAAAATTAATATATAAACTCTATAGTCAAATCATTACGAGAACAGATACATCCAATAGGATTACCACACTCTGTATTTTAACTACACGATGAAATCTTAAACACTAATAAGTGCATTTTCGGCTGCAATCAGTCTAACTAACATTACTAGCAATCACTATTACCATATATAAACTCTAGTCAAATCATTCCGAGAACAGATCAATTCAATAGGATTACCATGCTCTGTATCAGAACTACAACAATAAAAAAGTATCATCTGCTAAACGACTTGCATTAGTGTTAATACAGTAACAGAAATGAGAAACGTATAAAAATCAAGACGATAGTAGCAATAATGCACAATTCACAAAAGCTTTTTAGTATGAAATTTAACAGCGCATCAGCAAATAGGTTTAAAGATAAATAAATGAAGACAAGTGAATTCTCATAAAGAGTTGAGTTAGACGACTTACCAGAGGATGTTCCTGTTGTTGATCTTGTTCTTGTTCAGTTTAAATCTTGCATTTCTGCATTTTATCCCAAAAAAAATCAATACAACAAATAGGTTTAAAGATAAACAAATGATGAAAAGTAGTTAAACGACTAACCAGAGGAGGTTCCCGTTCCTGTTGTCGATCTTGTCGGCGGCATCTCAGCAAGTTGTTTGGTTTAGATCTTCCAAATCTGCATAAATTTATCAACAAAATAATGAAATCAATACAGCAACAACTAAACAACAAGAAGAAGCTTGTAGTAAGCTGCTGAGTCTTATTAATCCATTTTGATGCAGGGTAAATTAAATGGACCAATTCACGCCTGTTGGTTAGAATGTATCAAACAAAATTCAGCTGAAAACAAACTACATAAGATCGGGTCTTAGGCAGTTTTTTCTATCCATAAGTTACTTTTCAAATGGGACTACTTTTATGTGACAACTTGCTTTGCTTCTCTTTTTCCGTTTCCCCTGTGTTCAGGTCTGCCCATGATATGGAACACTTGTTTCTAGAACTTCCTTAGTTGAACAGAAGCTGTTGAAGCAATGTCAGTGGAATCGTTGATGCCATGTATGCTTGGCTTAAAGAAGGATTGAGGCATCGTTATATTACAAAATGGGACGTTCCTTGAGAAATTTGATGTGTAACAAAACCCCACTTACCATATGTCTGTCAAAACTAATAAAATAGCAGAACTAATCCCTATCATTGCATATTAAGACTCGGCGCCTATTATGCCCAACTAGTTGTTACAAGTTACTACAAGATAACGTTATAAAATTGATTACGAGAACCCAGTCACAAAAGTAAACCAAGCAGGCAGGCTCTCTATGATACATACAAAGTTGCCCCAATCTTTATCACACATGTCCATGGAATTAATTCTCCCTAAACCTAACTCCTAAGACAAACACAGTTATGATATGTAAAACGACACAAACAACATGATATCCAACATTTCCGAATTCACAAAATATACATCATACCAGAATGTGAGTATGCAATAGTCAGGATACAAGTTCCTTCAAAGACACTGATTAAGTCATTAAACTGCTCAATTTGTATGACTTTTTGCCTTTTAAGACCAGATAATGAATCACAAAATCTTTAAAAAAAAACGTCCAAATTGATTCAACACACTCAAGTTAAATAACCATAAAAGGCAGATCCTAGTGGTATGATATCATTTCAAGAAGACAAGGCTATTTATGTATATGCAGTTGAACAAGTGACAGTGACATAGGCGAGGCGCATACTTTTCCTCAAAATGTGGGGTTAAATCAGTTTATGGGCAAGTGAAAGTTATATTCTAAACAATGCTGTGCGTTATATTTTAAAATTGAAGACGATAGTAGCGTCAAAGTCATACATAAGTGACATTTGACAATTGATTTGAAAAGCAAAAGCATAGTAGTGAAATGATATCATAAATCAGAAAAATGGATATGATTGGAGTAATAAAGAGAGAGTTAGAGTAATAAGTTGTTTGGTTTAGATCATCTCCCAAATCTGCATTTTACAACAACACCACAAAAAGATGATATAAGTTTAGTGTTTTATCAAACAGTTTGATTGAGGAGGAGTTGGAAGGAAGGAAGGTTACTTGTAAAACAAAAACCTGAATTCAAATTATTTAATCCAATACTAATAATAACTATTTAAAACCCTAAAACAAATACATTTAACAACAACTGAAACAAAAAAAAAACTACTACTACTTAATTTGTTTATCAGTTGGAGCCTAACAATTAATTTGTTTATTGCTGGTTTAAAAGAATTGCTTAATTTTTTTATTTTTTTATTTATTATTATTTTATTTTTTTTTGTCAAGTGTGAAATGGTTTATAAAGGGCCCGAGAGATACTCATTGGGCCTCTTTTGTTTCTTAGCCCATTACGCCCTTCTTCTTCCCTTCCTCTTGTTGGGTTTTGGTTACTTGTGCCCGGTTGGGTCGATGTTTATGCGGAACGTATCTCCTGGGGTAATATAGTTTTGGGGTGGCAAATCAGTTGATAACTTATGTACTAAAATTAGCCTTGTTCGGATATCAAGCTTGTAGCCTTTATGTAGAAAAAGAAGCTTCAAAAATAAAAGCTAGATGAAGTAGTGTCATACTTTTACTAAGCTACTTGTTTAATTTATTTGATTGCCCTTTATATATCTTACATTATTTTGTTCATGTATTTCCAAGCTTTATCACTTTCTGTTTACTTTTGCGAAAAAAGAAAAAAGAAAAAGGGGAAACATGGGCTAAGATATAGGGCCTAGAGAGTAACATTTGGCTGGGTCATAGAAACAGGCATGAAAACAAAGGCAGCCAAAAGGAATGCGCCGATTTGACGCTATTTAGTATATATAGTAATTATCAGGTGTGACTGCAAGGCCTTTTTTAGAGGTCTACCAGAAAAACGATATACCGTTTCAAGGTAAATAAAATCAAATTTGCTGATTCTAATCTGAAATTAAAAACTTAATTATGCTATATCATTGTACTACTGTAATTTGGTTAATATCTAAAAGTTATACCAATGTTGCAAAAAAATGTCTACAAGGTCGATTAATCACCGCCTAGGCGCTACAAGGCCACTAACCTTGCCAATTTATTTACCTGGGTCAAACAAATAGTTCAACCATGGTCAACGGCAATTAACGATAGTCAATGGTGGTCAAACTTGCCGGAAGTACCTAAAACTTACCGTAAACTTATTTTGATAACTTATAGTAACTGTTTAAATCTATTACATGTTGTTTTTTTTTTTTAAAAATCTTGCTAAAAATACCTAAAACTCGCCGGAAATACACAAAATTTGCCGGAAATACACAAAACTTGCCGAAAATACCCAAAATTTGCTAGAAATGCTAATCCGATTAATCACGGATTAATCCCGCCTAGACCGATTAAAAACTACAAGGTGGTAGACCGCTCACTACCGATTCACGATTTTTGCAACCTTGAGTTATACTAATAACTGAACTATACTCATACTAAAATTGATAGCATATCAGTATTGATGGCTCAAGCCTATTCTCAAGGCCCATCAGCAAATATACGACGGAGGCCGCGCTTAAATCCCAGGCCACGCAAGGCCTGGTAAAACCTCTTAGGGCAGATTGAGCATGATAGTACTACTTCTCCCCAACTGTCACTAGCGGTTAAGATATACCATCTGACACTGCACAGTGAGGATGCACAACAACCAAGCACCACTTTGTACGAGCTAAAGGACGTATGACACATGTCCTCCTTGTTGGCTCTCAGATGATCAACACCTGGCTCTCTAACACCCGTTGATCATCCCCCAAAGGGTTTATATTTAAACCCTACAAGTCTTTCTATAAAATGAGAGCAACACACACAACTTCACAAGTTTTACACACTTGGGCAAATACTGTCTCACATCAATAAAGTATGGTCTTTGTTTAACCGTCACCCGAGTTTCTTGATCCTTATCAATCTCATCGGGTCCTTACCGTTCAACACAAAAAACCAAACAACAAAGCCATTCCCATCCCATCTCTAAACCAATTTACATACCATACTTAATTATGGGGACATGATATAAAATAGCCATAAATTTTTTGAAAATTTTCACCTATTTTCACTCATTTCTCACTCAAAAATCTAGAATTTTTTTCCTTCGTGCACAAGTTTCTTAACCAAACATGGCTGGTAAACAAATCCCTAAAATTTCAAACAAGCCCAAAAACCACCTTGGAACTATCCAAGTTGACAACTCTTTTCACTCAGAGAAGAACCAACAAAAACCCGAAAAAAAGACTCACCAGTCACCTAAACAATAATATTCAAAATGGGTTAAAAGTAATGACTGAGGAGTGATAACCAAAAATATGATCCGAATATAGATGCTTTCTTCAAAAAAAAATAAAACACAATAACATTTCATAAGCCTCATGAGTCATATTTTACATTTCACTAAATATGCCTTTTTCAACATTTCACTAAATATGCCTTTTTCAACATTGGAGTAGTGGGTAAAAACAAGAGTTGACTCGGCTGTAAAAATATCAGCCTTCCAAAGAAGAGGTCAAGAGAAATTCAACGGGGAGAAAATTAAAACCTTAGTGGCCACGGAGGTTCACCTGCGTCGACTCCAGGCTATCCAAAAAGATAGTCGCTATGGGATTAGTCGGCTCGCAATGTCGAGTTAAAAACCGAGATAAATTTTTTTTGGAGTGGTCGGTAGATGTGGTGCATGAATGCAAGTTAATATTTGAGATGAGGTTTTTGGAGTATATATATTGATCATATTGTTTATGCAACTTAACTGAATTCAATTAAAATTCTTCTTCTTGTTTTATAAAAGGTTCATGTCATTATTGTCGCTTATTTAAACCTGTTAATTTATTATGTTTCTTACTTAAACCTTGTGTGTACATAAATATCAGACATCCCCTCAAGAAAATGTTAACATACATGGGTTTTGCTAAACAATGCTCACTGGCATTGCTTAAGGCACAATAAATAATCTATTCTTTTTATATTTAAAGTATTTATGCATTTAATGCACAATAAATGAACATGAAAATTAACTTAAATATATGTCATTTTTATTTAATAAAGTCCAAGTTTCCTTTTATATTTATGTTAATTGTGTCTTAAAGATTGTCCAGTAGACATTGTTTAGCAAAACCCAATATACATATATGTTAATCAACTTTTCAAAAAAGTTCAACTAAGTTACTGAACTTTTATTTTGTTCACTTAGGTTACTGAACATATAAGAAGCATTTTTTTAGTGTTGATAGTAGTGAATTAATCATATACAGTATTTGTTAATATGTTAAGTAACATAAATGTCATGTTTTTACAAGTTCAGTATTGTTTATGAGTACATTTTATAAGTTCAGTGACCTCAAATGTCATGTTTTATAAGTTCTGTAACGTCAGTGAATAAAATGAAAGTTCAGTAATTTAGGCGATTTTTTTTTAAAAAAAATTTAGTAACATATTTGTATATTAACCCCCTCAAGAAAACATATTAGAACACGAGTTTGCGTCCAAATGAACCATTCACCTACACCAACCATGAGATCTTCAGCTAACATATGTGTCTGACTTAAAAAATGTACATCGTCATCACTACATAAAGAATGCAACCCTACATCAAGATTCTTACCAGGTTCAAGAAAGTTATAAAATATTATCTTTCTATCTGTCCAAACAAGGTCCTGAACCATATCATTTAATTTGTGAATCGAGAAGGTTTCAATATCGACCATATCAACGATACTTTTCTTATCCCCACGGTATACCCTTCCAGGAAAAAAGATGAACTCGCCACCATGGTGTATCCTCATTGTAAACACAATAGGATGAATTTCTGCAAAAAGTCAAACCATAATTAGAACTTAATCTTTTAAATGTCAACCAAATTACACCAAATGGAACAAACTTTAAACCAACATGCGACACTTACTATAATCCTCCTTTGCAAACGCATACAGATCTTCATCACTGATCTGAAATTCTGAACCCTGTATCTTCCATTTTAGAGTACCCATTTTGGGAAAAAGCGTAACAAAATTACGAACCAACAATTGGAGAAAAAGATTGGGGTTTATCTATGTGCAACTGAGAGAAGTTTTGAGATGATTTTTGTGAATGAATTATGTGGAAATGTGCTGAAAAAGGGGATATAATGGGCGGGAAGTTTGATATGACAAGTAGTAAGAGGGCATTTTAGGCTCTAATTTTGTCTAGTTTAAAGGCCGAATTTTGCAAAACTTAAAACACGAAAGTTGTAGCTTCTTGGCCATTCTTTACCCAGAAATTTGAATCACTCAAATCCGATATGATATGAGTGAGTTATCGCGCGTTAAAGATGGCGTCTTAGTCATATTTAGTGCACACAAAGTGTTTGATAAAATGACTAAAAGAGATTTTTCATATAAAAATACATTTATATGCACTAATTGGTCAAGTTATTTTCAGTTTAACAAAACTATCAGTTTGTTTTGTTAAATAGAATTGATGAACCCAAACATTTGATCAAATTGATGAACCTGAAAAAATTGATGAACCTGAAATTTGATGAACCTGAAAAAAACTGTGATCAATTTGATGAACCCAAACATTTGATCAAATTTGATGAACCTGAAATTGATGAACCTGAAATTTGATGAACCTGAAAAAAACTGTGATCAATTTGATGAACCCAAACATTTGATCAAATTTGATGAACCTGAAATTGATGAACCTGAAATTTGATGAACCTGAAAAAAACTGTGATCAATTTGATGAACCCAAACATTTGATCAAATTTGATGAACCTGAAATTGATGAACCTGAAATTTGATGAACCAGAAAAAATTGATGAACCCAAACATTTGATTAAATTTGATGAACCTGAAATTGATGAATCTGAAAAAATTGATGAACCTGAAATTGATGAACCAAAGTAACTGATGAACAAAATGTCTTTTTTTAAAATCAGTGTTGACAAAAAAGTTGGGCGTTCCTTGTTTGGAATCCTGTTCTCGTACCAATTGGATCTTAATGCTTGAGACCTGCGCACTAAGAAAGCAAACAACACCATTAGGCTTATCGTGGGATTGTCTCCCACGATTATCCTCCGGTGTGAGAGTAAATAATCGGTTTAGGGTTTTAGTAAATAGTAGGGTTATTAGAAGATACCTCAATGAGAACCGTATTATACTTTATATACACACGAAATCATGTTGGTTTCGTGTTCCTTACTCTTCGGCGTATCCCGCCTCATAAGGTCTATTGATCTCTATCCATAAATAAGAGATGATTATCAAGACCATAAATAACATAATCGAGTTTGGGCCTTCGTGAGCCCAAATCGTTATCATAGTAGCCCACGCGTAATGGGCTTGAGTATTATTATTGTCCATTTGTCGGGTTTGTGACCCGAGTGCGCCCAGTCTAGTATGCGCAAGGTGCAACCGCGTATGCTAGACTAACAAATGTAGCAGGAAGCTATCAAGAATGCGTGGCGGGGAAACTTCAAGTAGTTCCCGCCAAAAAGAAATATGCGGTGTATCTAGGCCAAATTAGTCCCACGTATCCCTCAAAAATCGTGAGTAGGTGGGTGAAAAGTGTGGTACCTCTTGATCTCCCAGCCACACGATTATAATTAGTGGGATCCACATGGCAAGCATCCGAGACTATGGGTAACCCTATATAAAGGGTATCCCCCTTTTCACTGTGATTATCACAGTAACAAATCCATTTCCACCATTGTTAAAAATCTTCAAACATCAATCAAGAACTCAACTTGTACTAAGGTAATAGCGCGTGCGCATCCGAATCCATCCAATTCTAATAATGGTCCGCCAACTGTCTCAGTTTACCTCTGATATAACCGAGGATGAACTGCGTCAGTTCACCACGGATTATTATATCCCTCTTGCGTTGCATCCGGTAGTACCGGTGGCGACTGCATCCATTGCTGCTTTCCCTGAGGGAAAAGTAGGGGTATACACGTGCTTTTTCGAATTTGCGAATTAGCGCTTGCCCATTTCACTATTTTTGTACGATATCCTTAATTATTATCGCCTTCATATATCCCAGTTGCATTGTATAGGCATAGCTAAAATAACAAATTTTGAAATAAATTGTCGCTTGTTGGCGATTAATCCCACCGTCATTCTCTTCCGCGCGTTTTATCATACTACGTGGTCAAATGGGTGGGTGTCTTTTTCCAAGCACGCAGGGAAGCTGCAGTGCTATACGGAAAAACTATATGCGATTAGGAACTGGCGAGGGTATTTTTCTGGGTTGATGAGAAAGTGTTTCCTTGGGACTTTGAGTTCTATACCCAAGGAACGTTACCGAGGGATGAGCGCCCAAACCCCGGGTCATACAGAGCAGATGATGATAAGACAATAAATGCCAACCGTATACCCATCAACTCCTACCCAGAAGAGTTTTTGGTACATATTGGCATCAGTCGCAACTACTTCCAAGGACCTGATGAGGTACCAACATTTTTGGATGAAGATAGCCGGGGTGGGTGCTTGTCCTTCCTTTCCTTCGCATCTGTAGTGTAAGCGCTCTCTTGTATTGTAAATTTATGTAACTCCATTTTGTTTGTTGTCTATTTTTTGTTGCGCAGAGATGGATCTGTTCAGCGTAGTGAAGCTATCGAAGCCCACACAGGTAACCGTGGTGGTGCGACCTTTGAAAGATGGTGAGACACCAATTTTGGCGACTACCGCAGGGCACACCATAGAGATGGCGCAGGAAGAGCCAGAGAATGTCTCTCCAGGGATTCTAGAGGTGACCCCCATGCGCAGTTTTCCAAGCCTGAGGGTACAATCCCCTGAGTCATCACTCGCAGAATCATCAGAAGGTGTAGGGATCCTTAGGGCTGAGAGTGAACAGGAGGAGGCAGGCTAGGGGTGAAGCATAAGAAGGCTTCAGGTGATGATGGCGCAGGCACATCTAAGAGAAGACGCCATGTTATTAATGTGGATGTGTCTTCAGATGAGGATGCGTCACTTACCTTTGCTGCGCAGGATACAACTGAAACTCCTCCCCCCGGGTAAGTAACGAAACATGTGTCTTTAGAACTTTACTTTATTTTCTCCGTTAATATTATAACTTGTAACCATTGTCATTTGCGTGCAGTGTTGAAGCTGCTAGGGATGCTGCTGCGCGCATTGATGGTCTTTCACAAGAAAGCCAAGAGACTGAGCCAAAAACTTTTGAGGATGTACCAACAGATAGTCTCGTGGAGGAGTTGAGTTTGGCTGCTGCGCACCAGGTCTCCTTAGTGGCACAACTGAGGGCAAGGTATGCTGGTGAATGTAGCAGTAGTGCGCATAAGGATGAAGAGATTACGCTACTGAGGGCGCAGTTGGCTGATGCGCAGGCTGAGGTAGAGTCAACAAATGCGTATGCCAAGAAGCTCGCTGAGGAGAAGATGTCTTTGTTTGCTCAGGTCAACAAGTACGGTCTGCGTATAATGAGTACAAGGGCAATTGTCTTTGGGCTCTGAAGTTCGTGGAGCAGAACAAGAGAAATCACTTCGCTAAATTGGATGAGTTTCGTAAGTTTGTGGATGAGGCGTTGGAGCGTCAAGAGGGTAAGTTACGCAAGCTCAGCATAGAGTATGATGAGGAGCTGTACCCATACTTGGTATCCACCATTGCTGAGCGTAGGTATTCTTCATTCCTTTGATTCCTTTGAATTTCTCAGACTTGCAACATTTTATTCCTTTAAAACTATTGTCTATAGTAGGAATGGTGTTGTATTCACAGGTGGCTGATCAGCCATGGTCTTCGTCTGGCTTCTATGGGCACATTAGAGTCCCAAGAAGTGAAAGGGTCCTTTGGGGAGGTTGTTCGATGTGCGCTGGTGCGTGGCAAAGCAGAGGCTATAGAGGAGCTATGTAAGAGCAAGGTGTTGGACATGCCCAAGTCCTAGGTTACAACGGGGATGCCTTTGCTGATCTTGTCACTGCAATGGAGAAGATGAAGCTGTTGGAGTTTCCACACATTGCTCAACTGGAGCGCGACCAGGATTACCCCATTGATGTCATTATGCAGGGATTAACGTTGGCTAAGCACATAACAGAGGACGCTGAGGCGGAACTTGATTACTTTCTGAAGCCAGATGTGTCCCAGCTGCAGGTTCCTGTCTTTGCTTATCCACGTGACATCCTAAACCCTTTTGCTCTTGAGAAGGAGATTCCTCTACAAAAGTCCTTAGATGTCCATGATACGAGACTTGCTAGGAAGAAGGGTGTGAAGGGGAAGGCCATCCTTTGTGGTATTGGCGCAGCGCATGTTCCCAGATCTGATGGGGTACCTGTTAGTGTACCGACGGTGTCACCCAAGGATTGTGAACTGTTGAAGAAGCTTGAGAAAGCTGGGAGTTCTGCGTACCGAGTTGGCAGCCCAGAGCTTAAACGTTGCAACAGTTTTTAGGCTGTTTGTCTTTGGTTTGTAATAGATTAATATTTTGTGGCACATGTGCACGTAAAATCTATGCTTTGTATAAACGCGTAGTTTATAATAAAATTGAAGTTGCTTTGTACGTGTATTTGTTTGTACTTAGTTTTTTGTCTTTGCATAAAAGACATCCAAGGATCAATCTGTTATTCATACGTACTTAAAAAAGATTACAGAATCTATAATCCTTTGTATTTATATATGAAGTCCATAACTCAATATATATGCAAATATAAAATTCACAAGTGTATGGGTTAACTTGCAGCGTACTACAAATATCGTACCAAGGAATCAAGAGTCTTGACTCCTAATTTTGTTAAACGCGCACAGTATGCGTTGTTGCGTATCCATCGTGGGATGCACAATGAACTTACTCCAACGTCTTGAGGGTAAGGTGTTTAACAAGGATGCGTGATCCAATGTTGATGGGTTTGCAACCCTCTTACTCAACGAGTTATTTAGTAGGTTTACTCATCCTTTTACCATCGTGGGCTTTAATAAATGCATGCACGCCATGTAGGCAAAAGATAATATAACAGCAATATTGAAACATAAAGAACATGTAAACAATAAAGTAAAGTGTGTCGCGGAGTTAGCTAGAAACCACGACATTTAATTAATACTTGCAAGTTTTTGAAGAAAGAAAAACATTTGTCTAGACCAAACAAAATGTAAATACATGGACAATTATTGGGCACTTACTAAAGTGCGGAGGTGTCCGTGGACTGGGCCGTAGCTTTTCTTAAAGATAACATCTCTTGAGATTGCAGATGTTCCATGTGCGTTGTAGCTCACGGCCATCCATATCACGCAGCTTATACGCGCCTTTTCCTAGTGCTTCTGTGACCTCATAGGGTCCTTCCCACTTTGGTCCAAGTTTCCCTGTGTCTTCTGCGTGTCTTGCATCATTGGCACGATACACGAAGTCTCCTGTTCTGAATGAGGTGCTTCTAATTTTAGCATCGTAGCATTCCTTCATTCCTGACTTAGCTTTTGCCTCACATATAGTTGCACGTTCGCGCCTTTCTTCTAAGTGATCCAAGTCTATGCGTCGTTCGTCATCATTGGTTGTGACATTAACTTCCGCCGTACGGATAGTTGGCATCCCAATCTCAGCTGGTATGACAGCTTCTGTCCCATAGACAAGAGAGAAAGGGGTGTCTTCGGTGCTAACTTTGATTGATGTGCGGTGCGCCCACAAGACGTGCGACAATTCTTCCACCCATCTTCCTTTGTGTCTGTCTAGGCGCGCTTTAATCCCTTCGCCCAGACTACGGTTTGCGCGCTCAACCAAACCATTGGTTTGTGGGTGTTTAACCGACGTAAAGTGTTGCGTAATATTTAGTTGCGCGCACCAGTCTTTGAACGGGTTATCACAGAATTGTTTTCCGTTGTCTGAAATGATTTCCCCAGGCAATCCAAAGCGGCAAACAATATTTTCCTAAACAAACCATTTCACTTGGTTACCTGTGATTGTCACCACTGCTTTTGCCTCAATCCACTTAGTGAAGTTGTCGATAGCCACATTAAGAAATTTTAGTCCCCCTGCAGCTACAGGGAAAAGGGCCTGCAATGTCGATACCCCACTTATAGAATGGCCATGGCGAAGTAATAGGTGTTAACTCTTGTTGAGGTTGGCGTGGGATGGGTCTATGAACTGGGCAGTTGCTACATTTCCTTATCACATCACGCACATTGCTATGCATAGTGGGTTAGTAATATCCTGATCGCAAGGCTCGCGCTACAACGGACCGTGGTCCTGAGTAGATACTGCATGAACCGGCGTGGATCTCTCGGAGTACGTAATTTGCCTGAAGAGGTCCAACGCACCGAAGCCATGGTTGTAGGAATGAGCGTCGATAGAGGATACCGTCTCGAAGTTCAAACCTATACGCTGTGCGCAGTATCCTTCGAGCGTCCTTCTACTCTTGGGGTAATATACCCTTGCTTATGAACTCGATGATAGGGGTCATCCACGTAGGATCCTATTCTTCTATCACCATGGATATCTCCATCTCCGAAATGGACTTGTTTTTCAGGGTCTCTACCAATACTTGTTTTGATAGGTGCGCAAAGCTTGTAGATGCGATCTTGCTTAGGGCATCCGCTTTCCTGTTCTCCCATCTGGGAACTTGTTTAATGGTGAACCTGTCGAAATTCTGGATTAGGGACTTGGTCTTATCGATGTATTGGACCATGTTATCCACTTTAGCCACATATTCACCCAACACATGATTGGCTACTAATCAGGAATCGACATTTGCCTCTAAGTTGCGTACACCCATTCGAGTTTCAATGTGTAATCCAGCAATTAGGGCTTCATATTCTGCCTCGTTGTTCGTGGCTGTGAATTCAAAACGCAGTGCGTATGTGAATTCCATTCCTTCTGGACTGGTGAGGATAAGGCCTGCGCCTGGCCCGTCCACGCATGAAGATCCGTCCGTGAATAGGACCTATGGCTCTTGTAGTTCTACCTCGCTTCTTAAAGGTGGAGCATCAGTATCTAGTTTCTCAATGATGAAATCTGCTAGTATCTGCCCCTTAATCGCAGTGCGCTGTCTATACGAGATGTTATGCTCGCTCAGTAATACACTTCATTTTTGTAATCGCCCCGATGCGTCGGGTTTGGAGATAACTTGTTTGATAGGTTGGTCCATGATCACTGCTATTAGGTGTGCTTGAAAGTATCTTTGTTGATCCCAGTTGAGCAAATGATCTTATATAGAAGTTGTCTTAGTAAGCACTTAAGCTAATACGCGGAATATAAAAGCTTAACTTAAGAAGAACAATATATCTCTCAATCAACACTTCAATATATTAAATATACGAGCACTCGACAATGCTAGGGTTTTACAACCTTGAAGTGAATACGAAGCTAAACAAAACGTAACCAATCTAACCCTAGGAACATCCTTTTATAGCTCAAGGAGTCCTACTAGGTTTACAATACTTTTTACACAAGATAAGAATATTCTAGATATATAAAATATACACACAATCTATTCTATAAATATCTACTCGTATACATCCTTATCCGCAGCACTTTCTCTCAGCAGCACTTTCTCTCAGCAGTACTTTAACTTAGCAGCACTTTGATAATACAGCAGCAGTTTGACTCTAGCAGCAGTTTGACTCTAGCAACAGTTTGACTCTAGCAACAGAATCCAAAACCCAACAATCCTCCCCTAAACTTAATATTTATTTCTAAATAATAAGTTTCTTCCAAACTTGATCAAACACCAGGAGGATGCTTCCAAACACTTACTTCTTGAGATATTGGTTGACCCAGTATCTTCTTATATTTTCTCAGCAAGTTGAAAGCTTGGTCATCAGAGTCATAATCTTTTTTCTAGCTTAAGCTGCATGTTCACCATCTGATAAACAATCGTCAAACAAGATGCCAATGGATAATCTTTCTCAACTAGCATAAACAAACTATGTGGCCCAATAGTTAGAGTATGAACCCCAAAACTTTGAAAAAGTCTCTATCTTTGCACCTTATGTTCTTTGATCTCATTCCATTCTGAATCTTCTAATGAAGGCTCAAACATTAGTTTCAAAGATTTCCAAAGAACAAAATCTGATAAGGCTTCCAGATCACCATGAGTATCCACATTAAACTTTGCAGCTCCATATTTCTCCTTGAATAACCTCCATAAGGTACAAATATCATCTCTATCAAAGTAATACAACATCTGTTGAAGACTAATAAATCCTGTTGTTTTACCATCAGACCTCTTGATATGATGAACTACTCCAACATTGGTGTTATATTTTGTAGTTACTTGAATGATATGATATTTGATTCCCACTGGTTTAGCATCAACTACCTCTGGTTCTTCCATCTTTGCCACCATGGTCAGAACTTTAAATTGTTGTTTAAGATGCTTAGGAGGAATATGTTCAAAGTCATTATTAAAATCATTGCCTTCAGACCTAGAACTGCTTTGATCTTCTACTTTCTTCTTCTTTCTAGCAAAGGATTTATGAACAACACCTTTTCTTTTAATGCTTTGACTAGAAGAAGTTATCTTATCAGCTGTATCATCTGCCTCTACAATCTGCTCTGCTTCTTTGACTTCTTCAGAAACCAACTTCTTGTTCATTTGAGCAATATGTTCTTCATCTTTAGCACAACCTATAGGATAGAAGGTATCCATTTCTTTTCTGGCTTGTTGATACAACTTGAACACTTGTTGATCAGACTTGTGTTTCAATTGCACCAATTTCCATCCCTTCATATTCTTTAGATATCTCTCTTGCTCTCTTCTTTGTTGTAAAGGAGTTGGTCCCCTGAGAATTTTCTTCTTTCTTCTAGCAGCAGCATCTTCCTTCTTTTTCTTTGCTGTAAACTCTTTTAACCAAGACTCAATATCAAACTGTGTATCTTCTACAGGTTCACCTTTAATTATCTTGGAGAGTTCTATGTCAGCATCTATCCTTATCTTCTCATCCACCCACTCCTCATACTTTTGCAAATCTTCAGCTTCTTTTTCAGCCCTTTCTTTTTCTTGTTGCTCAATCTGTTGCTCTTCAAGATCAATCAACTCTTGTTCTCTTTTAGCAATGGCTGCATCATGCTTAATTTGCAACTCTTTAGGCCAATACTCAAATGGAATATAAGAGTAATCAACCCCTTTAAACATAATCTTGGTATCTTCAACCAGAATGCTCTTTCCTTTGTCAGTAGAAGATGATGACATAATCTTCTTTTGTTGAGCAGCAGGTTCTCTGATTACTACTCCAGTTTGAGGTTTTCTTGGTAGTGGTGTAGATGTTGTGGATGTAGATTGTTGTGGTAGTGATTTTATTGGTTGTGATGTTTGTTGTGAGGTTTGATGTTGTGATGTAGATTGAACTTCTTCAGCTTTCTCACTTAGCATCACCATAGCCTCAGCAGCAGCTTTGTTACTTGATCCAGTGGTGGCAGCAGAATCAGCAACAGGTTCTTGTATAGCAGCAGAATCAAATTTATCACTAGCAGCAGGATCAACATCAGCAATCTTCTGACCACTTCCACTAGCAACAGTATCAACTGTTTGTACCAAAGCCTCTTGAGCAGTAGATTCTTCAGCAGTAGATTGATCTGCAACCACAGAATCACCCAAACAATCACCCAAACTCTTAACAGCTTCATTCATTTCTTGTGCAGCCTTTATAACTTGCTCAGGCTCCATTGTCTTGAGTTTATCACCCACATTTTCTGGAGTAATTATCACATCTTCCATAACAGCCTCATTACCCAACTTATCTGTAACCACATAATCATCCACCTTTTGAGGACTTTCAACCTCCACATTATCCATACCTGTAGCTTGCTCATTATCAACCTCCATCAACCTTGCCTCCCCTGAACCCATTACATCCATCTGCTCCTCATTCATCCCCTGTTTGGAAGCATCCTCTTCCAAAGAAACAGAGTATTCAGGAGAACTTACCACCTGTGAAGTACCAACTTTCTTCAATCTTTTGAAGGAGGTTGAAGATCTTGATTTTCTCAACTTCTTGAGCTTCTTTTGTAAGCTCTTCATCTTTCTAGCTTGAGCATCAGATAGAGTTGAAAGACCAAGAACCTTCTCTTCAAGAGTATCACATTTAAGCTCCAATCGGGTACAAGTAGCCATCAATGTCTTTAAAAGTTTCATACTAGTCTCATCACTTCGACCTGTGTTACCTGGTCCGAGAGGTGAATCATCGACATTGTCATTTTGTACATCATTATCCGTCAATTCATTAGTTATTGATCTATCCTCATCACTTCGACCTGTGTTACCTGGTCCGAGAGGTGACTCTTTGGACAATAACTCAGTATCAAACCTAGTTTGATCATCTGAGCCCCCAATATTTTCCATTTGGCTAGGGTTACCATCATGAGAAGCAGATTCAGCAGAACCTTCATCTTTAGATGTTGCCTTGGATTGGGTCTTATTGATGTTATCACTGTCCTGCTCTGCTTCTAAGCTAGTAGCAGTAGTGACAGCCCTCACCAACATGTCCACTCCATCACCTTGGACAGCCTCATCTGGTACAGCCATACTAACACGATCCTGAGGTAGATCAGTGTTCTTTTTGGTTTTCCTACGGGTGTATTGTTTTGTAGGTTGAGAGGTTGATGCTTGAAAAGTGGGTGTGTGATGGGAATCAGTGGGAGTTCCTGTTCCTTCACCCTGATTTTGGTGCACAAGTTGCATCATATATGGAGTAAGAGATGTAAACTTGCCAGAAAAAGTTTTTCCATTTTTAAGCAAAAACGTGAACATTTTTGGAACCAACCTTGGAGATTGATAAGTTGCAGTATGTGATCTTGGGTTGGAAATCTGGTTCTCCACAAAAAGTTGAATAAATCTTGGATATAGCAAGTAAGAACCAGAGTCATTTAAGCTTTTTACAATCCCTTCCAAAATCATGTTTGAAAAATTAAATGGATCTCCTTTGCATAGGCATATCATAGCAGATGCTATGGTAGCACTAAAATCATTCCACCCAGAGGTTTTAGGACTCAAACAATGAAGGAGATTGTGGATCAAAAATTTGTATTGAGAACAGAGAAGCCCTTTTTGAAATTTTAAATTTGTATGTTGGCCCTCATATCCCAAAGCTTTCAAACCTTCAAAAATGGCAGAATTTGCAAGACACTTAGTCCCTGTTTCATCATCAAAGAGAAGAGTCTCTCTGATAGATGATTCAGTGACACGAATTGGGTGCCTATCTACCATAGCTTTAACATATGTTTCCCCATTCCTAGTTTTAACTTTAGCAGTAAGCCAAAATTGTTTGATGTAGGAAGTAAATATAGTAGGATTCACAGTGATTGCATACCTTAAAGAAGTAGCATTCAAAAATTTTGCAATATCTGTGAAACCTTCGCGAACCATCTCTTCATCCAGCAATGCAACATTATTATGATTCTCAGCCCAGATGCGTTTACACTCCATGAATTAGGGTTTAGGGAATTTGGGGATTTTCGAGTTAGACAAGAATGAGATGTTAGGGTTTGAGTAAACTTCAACGAGAGGCGCGTAAAAACTAATTGTGATAGTCAATTAGGTTTTTAAAAGTGTTTGAAGAAGTTACATAACCGCCCCTTTTCTTTCAACCGTAGCAGCAGAGCCCTCCATATCAACACAACTAGCAGCAGCATTTACAACTAGCAGCAGAGTTAAATTAGGCAGCAGCAGAGTTGAAAAGTCAAACATAATCCTCGGTCAAAGAGTCAAACGCAAATCTTCTTCATTAATTACACGAGATATCCCTTTTGCAGTATAAAGAGGGATCTAATCTTCTCCAAATCAAATTATCAAAACCCTAATCTTTTCCAAAACCAAAATTATTCCACCAAATCAAATCAATCATGAAATCTTCACCCGAAATCATCGACATTTCTTCTGATTCATCCTCGGATGAACTTTGGGATAACACTCCACTCCCAAAATATGTACCACCCTTCCGTCATCCCTGTGATGGACTAAGGACGAAAGAACAAGCAAGGAAGAGAATCCATGATCTTCCAGTGTTCAAGGATCTCTTGAACCTCAACCAAACTCCCAGCACTTCAAGGGCTCCAAGCACATCAAGGGGAAAAGCTGTGATGTCCCCCAAGTCTCCATCCTCTTCAGAATCATCAGAAGATCCAAACCCTAGGATCCCTGAACAACCACCTCAAAAATCACCCTTTATATGCACATCTTCAGAAGAAGAAGGACCAAGCAACAATCCTCCTTCAACTCCAGAGAGACCCCAATCATTAAGGCCAAGACCCAGGACAAGAAAGAGGAACCCTCCTCTGCCAAAAGATAGAGAGGTGGTCTTAGCACTTCCATGTCCTAGACGTTGATGTAGGCCTAGGTTGTTGTCTTTGTTTGTTGATGTAGTAGTCTTTTGTAAACCTGGGTAGTTTGTAATGGTTGAAACACTTGTGTTGAAAAACCTTTGGCTTTATCAATAAAATGATGACTCTGTTTTTCTTGAACTTGCTTTATTCTTGTGTATGAATCATCAACAAGCATCACTTTTAGCTTTCCCTTCAAAATGTTAGCCCAAGCAACACAAAACATGCCAACATTTGTGGCAAATGTACTAGCAGTAGAGTAACATATAGCAGTAGAGTACATGCCAATTAACAACATGCTTCTTAAGAAGCAACAGAAATAACACAAACAGCAGCACAATACTTTTACAAAACTTAACCAAAACACAATGAGATAAGCTTTTCAAAGATTGATCATACCAATGTTTGCAATTAAAAATTGAAACCTTCCCACATCAAAGTGTTTTGTGAGAAGATCAGCAACATTGTTATCAGTATGAATCTTAACAATTTGAATCAACTTCTTTTCATAGAAATCTCTTATAAAGTGATGTCTTATCTCAATATGTTTTGTTTTAGAATGAAAAACAGGGTTTTTAATAATGCAGACCTTTTATTTTAGAAGGTGTGTTATAGGTATACCTTTTATTTTAGAAGGTGTTTTATAAATAGAAGGTGTGTTATATATATACACCTTTTATTTTAGAAGGTGTTTTATAAATATACCTTACACACCTTTTATTTTAGAAAGTGTTTTATAAATATACCTTTTATAATAGAAGGTGTATTCTTGTTACACCTTTTATTTTAGAAGATGTGTTATAGGTATACCTTTTATTTTTGAAGGTGTTTTATTAATATACCGACCAAGGTTGCTCGACTTCGTAGACCAAGTTTCCTTGGCCGACGTAAACCTGTCCCGAATGTTCCTAGGCCGACTTAGAAAGACGAAGCCTATTACGAAGCGACCAAGGTTGCTCTACGTCGTTGACCAATTCTACTACACTGACGTAAACCTGTCCCGAATGTTCCTCATGATCAAACAGCCAATAGACCGGTGGTCTATTCTTTTTTCCAAATTAAATTTCTTCTGCCCCGATGGTTCCTAGGCCGACGTAGAATGACGAAGCCTACCCCTTGCGATTGCGATTGCTCTTACCCTTGGCTGTGGACAACGCAATGGCGGAACAACTCATCATCGAGATAAATGCGGGGGGGGGGGGGGTCACGATATCCACCGCATGTATGTTGATGTACCTTTTATTTTAGAAGGTGTTTTATAAATATATGTTGACAACGCAATGGCGGAACAACTCATCATCGAGATAAATGCGGGGGGGGGGGGGGGGGGGGGGTCACGATATCCACCGCATGTATGTTGATGTACCTTTTATTTTAGAAGGTGTTTTATAAATATACCTTAACACATCTTATAAAATATAAGGTATACCTTTTATAATAGAAGGTGTGTTCTTGTTAGACCTTTTATTTTAGAAGGTGTGTTATAGGTATACCTTTTATTTTAGAAGGTGTTTTATAAATAGAAGGTGTGTTATATATATACACCTTTTATTTTAGAAGGTGTTTTATAAATATACCTTACACATACCTTTTATTTTAGAAAGTGTTTTATAAATATACCTTTTATAATAGAAGGTGTATTCTTGTTACACATTTTATTTTTGAAGGTGATATTAATACCTTTTAGGCCGACGTAAACCTGCCCCGACGGTTTCTAGGCCGACGCAGAAAGACGAAGCCTATTACGAAGCGACCAAGGTTGCTCGACTTCGTAGACCAAGTTTCCTTGGCCGACGTAAACCTGTTTCTATATATCTTGTAATCTCAGTTTAGTTTTAGCAAAATTAAGCATTATCATATAAATTTTGCCATAAGACACGACAAAATTTCGAAATATATATGAAGCTTTTAGCATACACAAGCTCACAATATAATTATTAGTTGTAAGTAAATCAATTATTGTAACGGGTACAAATCTTTTTCAATCCTTGTCATGGTTTAATCACAAGTTTATACCATCCATTTGTCTTTTTTCACACTCTCTCTCCACACATACTCAATGTTTTGTAGCATACTCCTCTAGAGTATGGTACTTTGTACTTTCTTTATTATGATTTAATTTTAGATGACATGTGTCACATTCAGACAGATGGACTTAGCGTTGGAGAAAGGCTGCATTCCTTAAAACAATCTTTCCAAACACACACTTTGGGATATCAGTTGTATGTCTTGAAGTCTTCATTCCCTGACGGAATAACTTTGCTTTCTATCTCTACAGTGGGGTTGGAGGGACAGAAATCACTATGAACCGGCTTGGGATACGGTTAAAGGCTAATTGTTTCAATTGAACCTTCAGAAGCAAAGCCAAAGATATTAAGGCAGTGGTGGGAGAAATCGGATCAGACTAGGGAGCTGGTTCAGATAGCAACCATACAAAACTATCAAGTACTAAGCTTGGTAGTATAATCGACAAGTTTGGTGTTTTTTGACTTCATCATATGTCAGACCCTGTATACCTATGATCCTATAAGTCTAACTAAGGCGGCTGCAACTGATACCGAGAGTTATGCAGTTCTGGACTTCTCAATGTTTGTCGAGTTTGTTCGTGTTCTGCAATGTGTTCAGAGTGCGATAAAGACCAACTAACTGATGGTATGCACTTGACCCTGATCTAATATAACTTTTTGGAAATATTAGGTTAACCCACTCTCTTATATGCGTGTAGTGTATGCTATGAAAAATTACTTACAACACTCTTTCCAGTGTGCTTGTGTGGGATCATAAGTTTCTTAGAAAAGTTGTAGGAAAAAAGGAAAAGCAACTAGTCAAAAACATTATACTAATGCTAATCAACGGGAGGAAAAACCAATAAGAACACCAATAATTACATGTGATTTTTTTTTTTGGTAGCCAAAGACACAACTTCATGATCAAACAGCCAATAGACCGGTGGTCTATTCTTTTTTCCAAATTCAATTTCTTCTGCCCCGATGGTTCCTAGGCCGACGTAGAATGACGAAGCCTACCCCTTGCGATTGCGATTGCTCTTACCCTTGGCTGTGGACAACGCAATGGCGGAACAACTCATCATCGAGATAAATGCGGGGGGGGGGGGGGGGGTCACGATATCCACCGCATGTATGTTGATGTACCTTTTATTTTAGAAGGTGTTTTATAAATATATGTTGACAACGCAATGGCGGAACAACTCATCATCGAGATAAATGCGGGGGGGGGGGGGGTCACGATATCCACCGCATGTATGTTGATGTACCTTTTATTTTAGAAGGTGTTTTATAAATATACCTTAACACATCTTATAAAATATAAGGTATACCTTTTATAATAGAAGGTGTGTTCTTGTTAGACCTTTTATTTTAGAAGGTGTGTTATAGGTATACCTTTTATTTTAGAAGGTGTTTTATAAATATACCTTACACATACCTTTTATTTTAGAAAGTGTTTTATAAATATACCTTTTATAATAGAAGGTGTATTCTTGTTACACATTTTATTTTTGAAGGTGATATTAATACACCTTTTAGGCCGACGTAAACCTGCCCCGACGGTTTCTAGGCCGACGCAGAAAGACGAAGCCTATTACGAAGCGACCAAGGTTGCTCGACTTCGTAGACCAAGTTTCCTTGGCCGACGTGAACCTGTCCCGAATGTTCCTAGGCCGACTTAGAAAGACGAAGCCTATTACGAAGCGACCAAGGTTGCTCTACGTCGTTGACCAATTTTACTACACCGACGTAAACCTGTCCCGAATGTTCCTAGGCCAACGTAGAAGAACGAAGCCTATTACGAAGCGGCCAAAGTTGCTCGATGTCGAAGACCAATTTTCCTCTGCAATGTGTTCGGAGTGCGATAAAGACCGACTAACTGATGGTATGCACTTGACCCTGATCTAATATAAGAAGAAGCTTGCTTGGTGGGTGGTGTTATTGCTGTAGGTTAGTACAACTTTTTGGAAATATTAGGTTAACCCACTCTCTTATATGCGTGTAGTGTATGCTATGAAAAATTACTTAAAACACTCTTTCCAGTGTGCTTTGTGGGATCTTATGTTTCTTAGAAAAGTTGTAGGAAAAAAGGAAAAGCAACTAGTCAAAAACTATGCACTTGACCCTGATCTAATATAAGAAGAAGCTTGCTTGGTGGGTGGTGTTATTGCTGTAGGTTAGTACAACTTTTTGGAAATATTAGGTTAACCCACTCTCTTATATGCGTGTAGTGTATGCTATGAAAAATTACTTAAAACACTCTTTCCAGTGTGCTTGTGTGGGATCATAAGTTTCTTAGAAAAGTTGTAGGAAAAAAGGAAAAGCAACTAGTCAAAAACATTATACTAATGCTAATCAACGGGAGGAAAAACCAATAAGAACACCAATAATCATATGTGATTTTTTTTTTTGGTAGCCAAAGACACAACTTCATGATCAAACAGCCAATAGACCGGTGGTCTATTCTTTTTTCCAAATTCAATTTCTTCTGCCCCGATGGTTCCTAGGCCGACGTAGAATGACGAAGCCTACCCCTTGCGATTGCGATTGCTCTTACCCTTGGCTGTGGACAACGCAATGGCGGAACAACTCATCATCGAGATAAATGCAGGGGGGGGGGGGGGGGGGTTCACGATATCCACCGCATGTATGTTGATGTACCTTTTATTTTAGAAGGTGTTTTATAAATATATGTTGACAACGCAATGGCGGAACAACTCATCATCGAGATAAATGCGGGGGGGGGGGGGGGGTCACGATATCCACCGCATGTATGTTGATGTACCTTTTATTTTAGAAGGTGTTTTATAAATATACCTTAACACATCTTATAAAATATAAGGTATACCTTTTATAATAGAAGGTGTGTTCTTGTTAGACCTTTTATTTTAGAAGGTGTGTTATAGGTATACCTTTTATTTTAGAAGGTGTTTTATAAATAGAAGGTGTGTTATATATATACACCTTTTATTTTAGAAGGTGTTTTATAAATATACCTTACACATACCTTTTATTTTAGAAAGTGTTTTATAAATATACCTTTTATAATAGAAGGTGTATTCTTGTTACACATTTTATTTTTGAAGGTGATATTAATACACCTTTCCTAGGCCAACGTAAACCTGCCCCGACGGTTCCTAGGCCGACGCAGAAAGACGAAGCCTATTACAAAGCGACCAAGGTTGCTCGACTTCGTAGACCAAGTTTCCTTGGCCGACGTAAACCTGTCCCGAATGTTCCTAGGCCGACTTAGAAAGACGAAGCCTATTACGAAGCGCCAAGGTTGCTCTACGTCGTTGAACAATTTTACTACACCGACGTAAACCTGTCTCGAATGTTCCTAGGCCAACGTAGAAGAACGAAGCCTATTACGAAGCGGCCAAGGTTGCTTGATGTCGAAGACCAATTTTCCTAGGCCGACTTAAACCTGTCCCGATGGTTCCTTGGCCGATGTAGAACAACGAAGCCTATTTCGAAGGGACCAAGGCTTCTTGACATCGTAGACCAAATTTCCTAGGCCGACGTAAACCTGCCCCGATGATTCCTAGGCCGACGTAGAATGACGAAGCCTACCCCTTGCGATTGCGATTGCTCTTACCCTTAGGTTTGGACAACCCACTCTCTTATATGCGTGTAGTGTATGCTATGAAAAATTACTTAAAACACTCTTTCCAGTGTGCTTGTGTGGGATCTTATGTTTCTTAGAAAAGTTGTAGGAAAAAAGGAAAAGCAACTAGTCAAAAACTATGCACTTGACCCTGATCTAATATAAGAAGAAGCTTGCTTGGTGGGTGGTGTTATTGCTGTAGGTTAGTACAACTTTTTGGAAATATTAGGTTAACCCACTCTCTTTATATGCGTGTAGTGTATGCTATGAAAAATTACTTAAAACACTCTTTCCAGTGTGCTTGTGTGGGATCTTATGTTTCCTAACGTTATAACCCGTTTAAAAGCCCTCTTTGATAGTTTATCTTAGGTGCTTACGCCTAGTGGAGGAGGTTTTTGATCCTTTCCCAAGCCTATGGTAATCTATTTGCTATGACAGGTAGTGAGAGATATTATCCGTTTTCATTTATGAGATTTATTTTGATGACACTTGAGAGATGTGAGTATCTAAACACTACTTGGGAGGTGCTAGTTTGTAATCTCCGTGCTTATTATGATTAAAGTGGAACGAATATTTGTTGTAATTACTTTTATGTTAGCATTAAATGACCCCTAACTTGTATTTTGATTAGAATAAAAGCGCATTTGCTTGAGGACAAGCAAATCTCAAGTGTAAGGGTATTTGATGAAGCGAAAAGTGTACCGCTTTTAGGGGGTCATTTAAGCCCTAAATCGTATTTATTTGATCAAATATCGCCCTAAATCGTTCCTTTTGTCATTTTAGGTACTTTTGAGAAGAAATCTGGAAAAGGAAGCATTTTGGACGTTTTTGGAGCATAAAAGTGAAGAAAACGACAAAGTCTTAAAATTATGCTGGAAGTTACCTTTGACGGCGTCAGGATTATCCCCAGACGGCGTCATGGCTTGGCAAAAGTGGTGGATGTGAAATTTACTCATGATAAGCCAGAGAAATTTGCATGGGAATTCTGACGGCGTCACCCTTTAATATGATCAAGGTCGTCACGGTATAAGTTAAAGCGGGACGGCGTCACGCCTAATTCTGACGGCGTCAAGCCTTGATAAGCCAGAACGGATTTTGGAGAGCTAAAGAGGGACGGCGTCAAGAAGGCCATCCGGGAACCCTAAAAGCGGCGAGGTGACGGCGTCACACTCCATAACGTGACGCCGTCAGATCTGAAAGTCTATATATAGTTTTGCAATTTTTTGTCATTAGTGTGGAACTTATTGTGGAACTTTGTGTGTAAGAACCCTAAGACGATTTTAGCAGCTTTTTCAAGGCTTTTTTCCTTGAGATCTTCCATGTTACATTGAAGATAAGTTATCAATTAATCATTCAATATGTCTATGTGTTGTTTGATTCTATCTTGTTCTTGTCTTTTGTTTAACATGCTAGGCTAGATTTATTTTGTGTTTGCTTAGATCTAATGAAACCTAGCTATTGATTATTGGTTATTAGTGTGTTATTAGTTGTATTGGATGATTGTTCATCTATGTTAGGCTTAAGAAAACTGGCTAACTTCCTATTCGGTAACTTGCTTGAACGTCTTAAGAAACATGAACCAATGCGTACTAAGGTTTTTATGGTTGTATTTAATGCACAAGCGAATTCTAGTGATCCCATGTTAGGAGCTTCCTAGCCGGCTCGACATAGGAGTGAAGTAGGAGCTTGTAGAGTTGGGGAAGTACGTACGCCACCCCACGATTGGTATTAAAGAATACACCCGTCATCCACGCAATTAATACACACTAATCAACCGGTAAAAGATAGTTAGGGAGTAAGGAAATCTAAGTAAACACATTCCTCTCCACATAAGTTTTACCACCTTTTCATTTTCTGTTATTTTATTTTATTTGCATTTGTAGTAACTTGGGTTAGTTGACTAGCAACTAATTCCGCCCACTCTTTCAAACCCGAGATTTTACTTGCTTTCATAAAATATAAAAAAATATAAAAAAGAATCTTCCTTCACCCTTAGACCTATTAGAGTAGTTTTTCATACCTAACGAACACTATTCCCTGTGGAGAACGATCAATCCCCCGTACTTACCACTACACTATACTACATCGGTCAGGTACACTGCCTGGTGGGGTTGTAAGCCTCTTGAGATCCCTCGAGAGGTAAAACCTGTTGTAAGGTTGCAAAACCACGCATCACCTTATAGGATACATTTTCACTTGAGTTTGTTTGTTCGATAGTAGGTGTGTAATAAAACTAAGAGAAATACTTGCTAGGGCAATTTTAGCGCCAAATTTAAAATTTTTTACAACATTTAGGAGTGAAACTTTAGCCTTAACAAGCATCTCATGGATAGGAATTGTATGACCAGCACAAAACCATACCACTTAAAAAAAATTTACACCCAAATATGTGAGGTTCGCCTTTAGATTTGATAGGAAAAAGCATTCATTATTAGTGCTTATGAGTGTATCGGTAGTACTTAGATTCTAGAACTTGCGTTAGTGATGCATTCCGAGACCGCTAGTGAGACTACATTCGTGTAGTTAGGATTTACTACATGATAAGAGGCATTAGGATCACCCTTGTGTTAAACCCGTATCATAATTACTTGACCATTTAAGTCAATTACCTTGACTAGTAAAGTCAATTAATTTTTCCTACACCTTTGCATTGTACTCATTTTTTGTACACGATACCCCTAGTACACCCCTCCGAGCCTATCTTTTCATTTCTAACTTTAAGCATTATACTTAAAGGAAGAATTTGTTACAATCCACCCAAATGTGCAACCAAATCGCCTTAGCCTTCCGTGTATGCACTCATCTTTAGTGCATTATTGTTATATGTTTAAACCTTTAGTTAATTGTCTAATTGATTACATGGTTGCTAAGTCGAGTCATATCTTATACATATTATTTTTGGACGATTGGGACTCATGGGTAAAGTACTTGTGTTATGGAGTAATGGGGAAGAACATCATGTATTACCCCCATATGTGCGTTAATTTTAAAAAGTACTCCAAGTGTTTTGATTATCTTAATTCGAGTCATTAGAATAGTTGATTGTAAAGTATGTAAAAGTTCAAGTGTAAGGGGAATGCAAATTCCCTACGATGTATTATTTTTGATGGTAGGGTAAAAGTGTATGCAAAAAAAAAAAAAAAAAAAAAAAAAAAAAAAAAAAAAAAAAAAAAATTCAAAAAATCAAGAAAAAGAAAAAAATAGAAAAAGAAAAAGAGAAAAACATACGGACTACCATCCCGTTTCATTCTATATTTGTTTTATGTTTTTGTTACTTTTGATTTATTAGCTTAAGTCGAGTCGAGTCTTGGCTTAGCAACGCCATATTGTACATGTAATTAACCAAGATGATTAACTCGCCACCAGTAAATATTGCCTTTATCCAACAAAACCGTGTTTATCATATCCCTACACCTCACGTTATAACCCTTTTAAAAGACCTCTTTGTTAGTTTATCCTAGGTGCTTACGCCAAGTGGTGGAGGTTTGATCCTTTCCCAAGCCTATGGTAATCTATTTGCTATGACAGGTAGTGAGAGATGTTTTCCATTTCCATATTGTGATATATACTTTATTACACCCGAGAGATGTGAGTATCTAAACACTATTTGTGAGGTGCTAGTGTATGACCTCCGTGCTTGTTTTTGGTTTTTAGTGGAACGATTATTTGTTGTAATTACTTTTTTATTAGTGTTAAATGACCCCTAGCTTGTATTTTGATTAGAATAAAAGCGCATTTGCTTGAGGACAAGCAAATCTCAAGTGTTAGGGTATTTGATGAGGCGAAAAGTGTACCGCTTTTAAGGGGTCATTTAAGCCCGAATTCGTGATTATTTGATCAATTATTGCCCTAAATCGTTCCTTTTGTCATTTTAGGTACTTTTGAGAGGAAATTCAGAAAAGGAAGCGTTTTGGACGTTTTTGGAGCATAAAAGTGAAGAAAACGGCAAAGTCTCAAATTCCTTGCTGAGAACAGTACCTGACGACGTCAAGCCTTAACACATGACGGCGTCAAGCGTGACAAAAGAGGTGGAAGTGGATATTACAACGTGACGGCCCAGAACATTTTCAGTGCTAATGGCCTGACGGCGTCACCAAGGCCGTCAGGGTTGAAATGCATGTGGCGGCCCAGAGTAGATTAACACATGAAGGCGTCAATACTGGATCTAGGCAATACGAATTTCAACTTGGCGGCGAGTTGACGGCGTCAGAAGTTAATACATGACGCCGTCAGGATGCTCTGTCTATATATATTTTTCCAATTTTTCATTGTAAAAGTGTGGAACAAGTTGTGGAATACTAAAACATAAACCCTAGGTCGAACTTCCTGCTAATTGAAGGGGTTTCAAACCCTTCTTTCTTCTATGTTTTAATAAAGATAAGTTCTCCAATAATCATTCAATATGTCTATGTATTGTTTGATTCTGTCTTATGCTTGTCTTTCTTTTAACATGTTAGGCTAGGTTTTTATTGTGTTTGCTTAGATGTAGTGAAACCTAGATGTTGATTATTGGTTGATTGTTTGTTTATAGTTGTTACGGTTGATTGTATTCGATGTTAGGTTTAAGAAAACTGGCAGACTTCCATTGGTAACTTGCTTGAATGTCTTAAGAAACATGATCGGAGGTGTACTACGATTTTTGGTTGTATTTAATGCATAAGTGAATTCTAATGATCCCATGTTAGGAGCTTTTAGTCGGCTCGACATAGGAGTGAAGTAGGATCTTATAGAGTTAGGGAATATTGTACACGGCCCTACGACTAGTATTAAGGAATATAACCAGTCATCCATGCAATTGTAACAAGCTAATCAACCGGTAAAAGATATCTAGGGAGAATTGAAATCTAAGTAAACACAACTTTTCTCATTATTGTTTCCACCACATTAGTATATTCGTTTAATTTTCATTTATTTTATTTTATTTTGATTGCATCTTTAGTTAATTGGGTTAGTTGGCTAGCAACTAATTCCGCCCACTCCTTCAAAACCCGAGATTTTACTTGCTTTCATAAAATATAAAAAATACAAAAAGAATCATCCCTCACCTCTAGACCTAGTTTAGTAGGCTTTCTAATCCTAGCGACACTATTCCTGAGTTGAACGATCAATCACCCGGTACTTGTCACTATACTATACTACAACGATCAGGTACACTGCCTGGTGGGGGTTGCAAGCTTCTCAAGATCCCTTGAGAGGTAAAACCTGTTGCGAGGGCGCAATCCCCCGTATCAATCCTACTATGAATCGTTTTTATCTTTTCAAGATTGGAATCGTAAGATCAGATTAAGATCGGAAGATCCTACTTAAATGTCTAAAAAACATATTTTTCTTGTAATTCGTATTAAAAGATGATTGTATAACAAATTAGAGAAGAAAAAAGAGCTTTGAAAGTTATAGTAATATGAGAATGCGACGCGTAATACTCTAAAATACAAAAATATCTAATCGGTAATTAAGGACGCTGGATCTTTTAGTAAAAAATCTATATATCTTGCTCTTATTAAACATTTACAATAATCAACGCTTGCTATATTGTTTTAATTTAATAAAATTCATTCATTTATAGTTTATTAGTTAGTTAAATTAAGGAAAGTATGATCGAATCGGATCGAGATCTTACGATCCTATGGTAAGATCGAGATCATACTTAAAATCCTATGCTTTTTAAGATCCTACGAAGGTCATTTATGGCCTGTCATAAATGATCTAGGGTAGTTCAAGCGGTTGCTTGAGGTTAATGTGGTACTTCAGCCACATTCCATTGTACTTTCAACGTTTTATTGATTAATATATTTTACCAGGGTGAAAGGTCTCTTTACCCAAAAAAGATCCTACAAAGGATCGGCTCGTTTTTTCTTAATTGGGTCGTAAGATCAAAAGATCTTAAAAATTAGATCGAGATCTTTGGTATACTTTGAACATTTGACTTTCTTTAATACCAATTGTTATTAATTCAAATCATAAACAACATTATATGTTCTAACATTTTCTTTCTTCATATTATCATCACGTAGATAATATGAAAAAACATTGTATGTGCCACATAGCCTGGACCACAAACAATTTTGTAATCGTTCAATAATTGTACGTAAAAACAAACAATTTCGTAATCATTCAATAATTGTACGAACAAACTAAATTATTGTGGTAAGTTTATGCAAATATTATTAAAGGAAAATAAACACGATGTAATATATCTATCATAAATTTTGATATATAAACTATAGTTATTATTTCTGACTTGTACATTCTTAATATTAATAAAAGGAGTAAATTACATGGTTGGTCCCTGTGGTTTGTCCAAAATAACAACTTTCGTCCCTCGAAGTTTAAAGTTGCATTGGTAGTCCCTAAGTAGGTAAACAAATAACACCACAGATCCCTTGGTTTAACTGGTGTTAACTAGGTTAGTTAAAATTTACGGGTTAGCCCCCTTTGGTTAAATAGCGCTGCATCGTTAATCCTTTTACTTAACGGCTGTTATAATTTACTTAACGGCTGTTATAATTTACGTTTTCGCCCATTTTCTTTCATTTTCATACGTTTTTGTCCCTTTTTTTTTACGTTTTCCCCCGTTTTTGTCCATTTTTTTTAAGTTTTCGTCCTTTTTTTTTTTTACGTTTTCGCCCATTTTTGTCCCTTTTTTTTTACGTTTTCTCCTGTTTTTGTCCCTTTTTTACGTTTTGGCCCGTTTTTGTCCCTTTTTTTAACGTTTTCGCACGTTTTTTCCTTATTTTATGTTTTCGCCCGTTTTTGTCCGTTTTTTTTTTACATTTTCGCCTGTTTTTGTCCATTTTTTACGTTTTCGCCCGTTTTTTCCCTTTTTTTATGTTTTCGCCCGTTTTTGTCCGTTTTTTTTACGTTTTTGTTCGTTTTTTACGTTTTCGCACGTTTTAGTCCGGTTTTTTACGTTTTCGCACGTTTTAGTCCGGTTTTTTACGTTTTCTCCTGTTTTTGTCCCTTTTTTTACGTTTTTGTTCGTTTTTTACGTTTTCGCACGTTTTAGTCTCGTTTTTTACGTTTTCGCACGTTTTAGTCCGGTTTTTTACGTTTTCTCCTGTTTTTGTCCCTTTTTTTTACGTTTCTCCTGTTTTTTTCCCTTTTTTACGTTTTGGCCCGTTTTTGTCCATTTTTTTTACGTTTTCGCACGTTTTTTTCCTTATTTTATGTTTTCGCCCGTTTTTGTCTGTTTTTTTTACATTTTCGCCTGTTTTTGTCCCTTTTATACGTTTTGGCCCGTTTTTGTCCATTTTTTTTACGTTTTCGCACGTTTTTTCCTTATTTTATGTTTTCGCCCGTTTTTGTCCATTTTTTTTACATTTTCGCCTGTTTTTGTCCCTTTTTTACGTTTTCGCCCGTTTTTCCCTTTTTTTTATGTTTTCGTCCGTTTTTGTCCGTCTTTTTACGTTTTCGCACGTTTAGTCCGGTTTTTACGTTTTCGCACGTTTTTTGTCCTTTTTTACATTTTCGCCCGTTTTTGTCATTTTTTTACATTTTCGACCGTTTTTGTCCATTTTTTACATTTTCGACCGTTTTTGTCCATTTTTTTACGGACAAAAAATTCAATAAAATATAATCTTGATTTTTTTTTAATTTAATCATCGAAAAAATATTTCGAAAAAAAAATTTGGGTAAAAAAAGTTTCTGAAAAAAGGACAAAAACGGCGAAAACATAAAAAGCGAAAAAAAAACGGGCAAGTAAAAAAGAACAAAACGGTATAAACTAAAAAAAGACAAAAACGGCGCGAAAACATAAAAAAAAAAAAAAAACGGGCGAAAACGTAAAAAAAAAGGACAAAAACGGGCGAAAACAAAAAAAAAGAAAAAACAAAATAAAAAAAGGGAAAAAAACGGCGAAAACGTAAAAAAATGGACAAAAACGGGCGAAAACATAAAAAAAGGGACAAAAACGGGCGAAAACATAAAAAAAAAAACGGAAAAAAAAAAAAAAAAAACGGGCGAAAACGTAAAAATAGGACAAAAACGGACGAAAACGTAAAAAAATGGACAAAAACGGGCGGAAAACGTAAAAAAAAAAGGGACAAAAACGGGCGAAAACATAAAAAAAAAAACAAAAGGAAAAAACGTTAAAAAAATGGACAAAAACGGACGAAAACGTAAAAAAATGGACAAAAACGTAAAAAAAAGGGGACAAAAACGGGCGAAAACATAAAAAAAGGGAAAAAACGAGCGAAAACGTAAAAAAATGGACAAAAAGGGGCCAAAACGTAAAAAAAGGGACAAAAACAGGAGAAAACGTAAAAAAAATGGACAAAAACGGCTGAAAATAAAAAAAAATAGGCGAAAACGTAAATTATAATAGCCGTTAAGTAAATTATAACAGCCGTTAAGTAAAAGGATTAACGATGCAACGCTATTTAACCAAAGGGGGCTAACCCGTAAATTTTAACTAACCTAGTTAACACCAGTTAAACCAAGGGATCTGTGGTGTTATTTGTTTACCTACTTAGGGACTACCAATGCAACTTTAAACTTCGAGGGACGAAAGTTGTTATTTTGGACAAACCACAGGGACCAACCATGTAATTTACTCTAATAAAAGACAATTATTCTAAAACATAATTAACCAATGAAAATTTTTAATTTTTTCAGTTGACCAATCAGAAGCTTAGTTTACGTAAAATTAAATTTTCTTACTAAGAAATCTCTGGAATTTATTAAATATATATATATATCTTGCTCTTATTAAACATTTACAATAATCAACACTTGCTATATTGTTTTAATTTAATAAAATTCATTCATTTATAATTTATTAGTTAGTTAAATTAAGGAAAGTATGATCGAATCGGATCGAGATCTTACGATCCTATGGTAAGATCGAGATCATACTTAAAATCCTATGCTTTTTAAGATCCTACGAAGGTCATTTATGGCCTGTCATAAATGATCTAGGGTAGTTCAAGCGGTTGCTTGAGGTTAATGTGTTACTTCAGCCACATTCTATTGTACTTTCAACGTTTTATTGGTTAATATATTTTACTAGGGTGAAAGGTCTCTTTACCCAAAAAAGATCCTACAAAGGATCGGCTCGTTTTTTCTTAATTGGGTCGTAAGATCGAAAGATCTTAAAAATTAGATCGAGATCTTTGGTATACTTTGAACATTTGACTTTCTTTAATACTGTTGATACAAAAGTTGGGCGTTCCTTGTAAGGACTTCTATTCTCGTACCAATTAACTCTTAATGCTTGATGGAACCTGCGCACTAAGAAAAAGAACAAACACCGTTAGGCTTATCGAGGGATTGTCTCCCCGATTATCCTCCGGCGTGAGAGTAAGTAATCGAATTTAGGGTTTTAGCGAAGAGTTAGGGTTTTCAGTAGATCGTACCTTTACCAAGGGCTTGGGTGCCCTTTATATATGCATGAAACCCTAGTAGGTTTCGTGTTCCCTACTCCTCGGCGTGTTAGCCGACATCGGATATTTAGTATATATCCCCTTTATTTAGGAGATACTCGATATCCTATCCGGAAATAACTTTGGGCTTGGGCCTTGTCGGCCCAAGCCGCATAACTGGTAGTCCAGTTGCGGCCCATACGTGGTGGGCTTAATTATTAGTATTGTTTACTAATCGGGTTCGTGACCCGGGTGTAGACTATACGTCATCATGTCCCCCCAGTCTAGTGTGCGCAGGGTAAAACCTGCGGATGCTAGACTAAAGTCGTCTCAAAATTATTCCCCACGCGTACGCGGGAAGGTTTCAAAAAATATACCGCCTAAAAATACACGTATTATGTATCTAGTCCAAAAAAGTGCAATTTGGGTACCTTGGGAAGTGGAGAGGTTGCCCACTTGTCTTGTCGCGCGCTGCCATGGGTGTATCATGTAGATGATATCTGCCTTTTCTTTTGATGTCTCCTTCTTGGCCCCTGGTTTTGGTTTGTCTTTCCCTTCTCTGATGTTTTTTACGAGGTGGTCCATCTTTCCTTCCTTTACCAATTTCTCAATCAATTGGCGCAGTTGGATGCACTCGTTGGTTGTGTGGCCTTTCTGTCCATGGTATTCGCAATAGCCATTCCCTGTGCGCCGATCCTCTGGGGTGCGCATTGGTGGTGGTTTCGGGAAGCTAGCCCCTTCCGTCGCGAATATTTCTTTTGGAGTTTTTGTTAATGGGGTGTACTTGTCGTTTCCCCTTCCACCGCCTTGGGTGCGGTAACTCCTATTACGATTGCCACTCTGGTCATTGGATTGTCTCCTTGACTCTTCTTGTGGCCTATGGCTCGAGTAGCCTTTCTTGCTATCCGCGGCGGCTGCTTCTCCTTGGACGAAAGACCTCGTGCGCTTCATGAGCTCGTCAAAAGTTAGGGGAACCTTATCGTTTAATTTTTTAATCAGATCTGGGTTATTGATTGCTTTCATAAAACCCGATATTTTTAGTATTTCTGGGCATGCCTTGACTTGCATGCATTCGTCTTTAAAGCGTTCCATGAAAGCGCTTATGGATTCCCCTTGTCGCTGTTTAACCCTAGCAAGTTCGACAGGGTTTTTGGCGCACTTCTTCCTTTGAGTAAAGTTTAAGCGAAACGCCTTGCGCAACTCTTCAAACCCATCGATGCTTCTACGTGGAAGCTTGCTAAACCAGTTGCGCGCATTCCCTACTAACGTAGAGTTGAACATATGGCACCACACAGGTTGTGGCCAATTTTCGATAGTGGCTGCTGATTCGAAAATTTTGAGGTGATCGTCAGGATCACCTGTCCCATCATATGTTTTGACGTTAGCAGGCATGCGCCTTTTCTTATTCTCCGAAAAATCGCTGATGCGCTTAGTGAACGCATCAACCTTTTGGCGACGCCAGGGAAGAGACATGTCTTCGTCTTCCTGGTCGCGGTACTTTCCTCTTGACTTCCAGTGTCCAGTCTCGCTGTCCGAGGAATCTCTTGAAGATGAGCGAACTCTTTTGTGACGCTTGCGTCGACTATCATCAGAGTCTGAGCTTGCTCCTCTGCGGCGCTTGCGCCGACTATCCTCAGAGTCAGAGCTTGAGGGGCTTTCACTTGGGGAGCATCGTCGCCCAAGCCTATCTTGGATCCTGCGACTGCCAAGCCTAGCGTGGACATTGGCGCGCCGCTCCCCCTCTTCAGGCTCTTCCAGATGTTGAAGATCGGCTGCTTCATCATCCATAATCCTCCTTCCAATCCTGGTAAACACTGGTTGTTTGCGGCTATCCTTCTCGTGTCTTTCCTTTCGGTAGCGCGTTGGGGACGCCTCATGCTCAGGGTCGAAGTTGAGCCTGGCGTGCAGACTTTGGCTTGACCTCTTCTTTGCCTCCTCTCGCATGAGCGCAGTCAAGGCTTCGTAGTTTTGAGATACAAAGTCGCTTGGCGCCAATTCGGAAGTGACTCCCTCTAACGCGATGGAGTCTGTTTCCAAGGTAGGATCCTTGTTTCGGATAGGCGCATTGGGAGGTTCAGTGAAGTTCACCTCTGGCATGTTAAGAGGAGTGCGCTCTAGTTCTACCGCGCTAGTACTTGTTGTAACAGCGGGGGTAGTTTTGGTAAGTGATTCCACTGTAGGAAAGACCAGATCTGAATACGTTCCTAAGCTTCTAGGCGTGCTGGTTGTCCCAGGGGCCTGCTTAGGGTGCGCATCCGCTTGATGCTTCTTCCCTAGTGGGTCATCATGCGCTTTCTTCCCATGCGGACTCTTGTGACTTTCGTGTTTCGTCATTCTAGTTTTTGGTAAAATTCTTAGTGTAGGGTCCCACAGATGGCGCCACTTGTTGATACAAAAGTTGGGCGTTCCTTGTAAGGACTTCTATTCTCGTACCAATTAACTCTTAATGCTTGATGGAACCTGCGCACTAAGAAAAAGAACAAACACCGTTAGGCTTATCGAGGGATTGTCTCCCCCGATTATCCTCCGGCGTGAGAGTAAGTAATCGAATTTAGGGTTTTAGCGAAGAGTTAGGGTTTTCAGTAGATCGTACCTTTACCAAGGGCTTGGGTGCCCTTTATATATGCATGAAACCCTAGTAGGTTTCGTGTTCCCTACTCCTCGGCGTGTTAGCCGACATCGGATATTTAGTATATATCCCCTTTATTTAGGAGATACTCGATATCCTATCCGGAAATAACTTTGGGCTTGGGCCTTGTCGGCCCAAGCCGCATAACTGGTAGTCCAGTTGCGGCCCATACGTGGTGGGCTTAATTATTAGTATTGTTTACTAATCGGGTTCGTGACCCGGGTGTAGACTATACGTCATCAAATACCAATTGTTATTAATTCAAATCATAAACAACATTATATGTTCTAACATTTTCTTTCTTCATATTATCATCACGTAGATAATATGAAAAAACATTGTATGTGCCACATAGCCTGGACCACAAACAATTTTGTAATCGTTCAATAATTGTACGTAAAAACAAACAATTTCGTAATCATTCAATAATTGTACGAACAAACTAAATTATTGTGGTAAGTTTATGCAAATACTATTAAAGGAAAATAAACACGATGTAATATATCTATCATAAATTTTGATATATAAACTATAGTTATTATTTCTGACTTGTACATTCTTAATATTAATAAAAGACAATTATTCTAAAACATAATTAACCAATGAAAATTTTTAATTTTTTCAGTTGACCAATCAGAAGCTTAGTTTACGTAAAATTAAATTTTCTTACTAAGAAATCTCTGGAATTTATTAAATATATATGGGCTCACACATATGTGTGTGGAGAAGTAGCTAAGTTAGTTACCTAGGCCCAATTTTTGGCTAATTCATGACAAAAAGAGAGCATATAAAAAAGAGAGATTGTATACTTCAATTTCAAGGGAAGAAAATTATTACTGCAACAAGCAAGACTTGAATCAAATGGAAACGTTTTGACAAGAGACAGAGGTCAAGGGTTTGATCCTTACTCCTTGCAAGACCGGATGTCCTTTTTCTGGAAATAACATCTCTACCTTAGGTAGGGGTAAGGCTGTGTACATCTCACCTCCTTCATACACCCGAAAAAGTTATTATATCAGTGTCATAACCCGTAGAAAACGGTATTAGATGTTATTTTACTTCACTTTTTAAAATTATTAATACAACAGTCTACTAATATGTTATTTGCATACATCGGATCAATACTATTTCCCATGCCATTTCATATGCACACAATTTACCCTACCTAATACAATTTTACATTGTCCTTTTCATGAACTCTATCACAATATAAACATGCATGGTAATGAATTATCGATTTTCCATTCCCACCTACTACCGTGACATACTATATATAGAACCTTAAGTCCTTTGCCAAAAGCACACAAACACGTACGTATCAAAATTTGAAGTCAAATAATGAAGCCTGCTACTTTCTTTGTTGCTCTCACCACCCTCATGATCCCCCTCTTCACCACAGCTTCAGTACTATCTTCCAGGGCCAGAGGGGATGATACCACCCTTGTGTTGGATGTAGAAGGAAATCCACTCGAGAAAGATAGCCTCTACGTCATAAGCCCTCCAATATGGGGGCCTCTTGGGGGTAGTGTGATGTTAGTCAATCCTAATGGTGAAAACCAAACGTGCAGTGAAGCAGATGTTGTTCAATACCCATTTGAAATTGGTCCTCCTGCCACCCCTTTCACCTTCACACCTGTCGATCTTGAAGAGGATCGTATCAAATTAGGTTATCCGCTGGCCATTCAATCCCCAACAGTAAACCTATGTGAGGGGAGTACTGTATGGAAGGTCTCAAGTCGTATAGGGATACTTGCTAGGATTATCACCACTGGTGGGATCTTTAATACGCCAGACAGCTGCCTTAGGATCACAAAACCTCAAGCTCCTTTGTTCCTAGATTCCTACATATTTGAGTACTGTCCTTTCTTATGTGGTTCAGGTATCAAAATGTGCCAACCAATTGGTATCTACACGGGTAACGATGAGAGACATCTTTCTCCTAAGGGCGCGCCTTTTGAATTTGTTTTAAAGAAGCTGGCTTCTGCATCGGCTGCATGATTTAGTTTCTTTATGTATGTAAAATAAATAAAACGGCATGCATGCATGGGTGTTAGCTCTTGCTTTACTGCCAATCAGTGCCCCCGTAGGGACTGGACTAAATAATATGGAATAAAATATATATGTTTAATTGAAAGTGTCCTTACTTATATAATTGTTTAACTGAAGCCGATATATATATTGTGATAATAACAGTAGCTAAATATAAGAAACTGGACATATATAGATTTAATAATAAATTTAAACTTCAAATATAAATAAGGAAATACATTGAGTACGTACTGGTAATGTTCATGAAATGGATACTGATATAAATTTAACTAATAGTAATGTCAACAAACGAAAGAGTACGTACGTGTAAATTTAGAAAAGACAACATATGACTGAGCATGGTTTAAAACGAATTTTTTTGGTACAAAACATTTAAATCATTATACAAGTAGTCTTCAAGTTCGTGTTTTGCAATCTAATATTAATCAAAATCAACTATAAGGCTCCACCCGGTAATTAATCGAACCAAATTTAACCATAGCATCAGGACCGGTCCGGAGATTTTGATGCCTTAGACGACATGATCTAAATATGCCCCTTCTAGAAAAAATTTAGCAAGCAACACACTATTTTTATATAAATATTACTCGTAAAATCTAAAACCAATTTGTGGACAATATCCTATAAGTAACAACTTAAATCCAAAATATATAATCACCTAGCTATAGCTATATTTTAAGGGTTTTGCTAATAACAATCCTTAGGGCTGTGGTTAACAAGTTTATTTTTACTACAATATATTGTAATGACTCGAATCATCCAATCACAATCAGTTGTTTGTTGTGGTTCCATATTTTTCGGGATTATGCCCATCTTTTTCAGAATTATCAACCAATCACAATCATTTATTCATAACCATGTAATAAAATACATCTTGTTAACCACAGCCCTAATGGGCCGTTTGGTTCGCCGAATGTTTCTGATGGAATTTTAATATATCAAAGGAATTGTAATCTAAATTGTTGAAATCTGTCATGTGTTTGGTTGACAGAATGTAATGTAATTCAGTATAAATTCAATTACATAATCCTGTTTGGTTTGTAAATAGGAATTGTAATTTAAATTTTGAAAAATGACGCAGCCTTGAAAGCATCTCAAATACGTGGGCCCAATGTAATTTTAAATTCCTTTTGTAATGTTAAACTTTCCTTCACTAAAGCTATGTAATTGAGATTCCATAAAAAAACGTAGGCCCAATGTAATTTGGAGAATTACAATTCAGTCCATTAACCAACCAAACACCCCATGTAATTGGAATTCCAATTACAATTACACCAAATTACAACGAATTCGGTGAACCAAACACCCCCTAAAGGGTTGTCGTTAGCAAAACTCATATTTTAATTAAGGACTAAAGGAATAAATAGACTAAATAATTAAGAGGCAAAACTATACAATTAAATTATAACAAGGTCTCTTTTGTAGCAAGTAATTTTTTATTTCATCTACTCGATCGATCGGTAGAGAATTAACCTGCAACTTTCTCCATGGAAGCACCTTACAAAGTTTTTTTTTTATTTTTTTATCTTTTTTTTTATTATTTTTTTTTTCATTTTATTTTTTACTCTGATAATTAACTCCAATAATGAATGAATGTGTACGTTTCAAACATCTTAGAACATGATTTGATGTCTAAATGAACCTAGTATAACATTTATTGTGAAGTTACGGAACTTCAAATGAAAATTAATGTAAAGGGAGCTTATGGTCAACCGTATAAATCGCGAAGCACACAATATAATACAGTGATACACACAATATAACACCTCGAGGCACACAGTCCCTATATCACCCCGCTAATGTAAATTACTCTTTGGCTCGTATTCAGACCCATAACAGAAATGGAGATATGATAGCTTTTAGAAATATATATATATATATATATATATATATATATATATATATATATATATATATATATATATATATATATATATTATATATATATATATATATATATTAGAATTTGCTCAAAAGAAATACTACCTCAGTCTTAAAATAAGTGTCAGGTTTAACTTTCTAGAGTTTTTATTATTCAACTTTGACTATAAATACTTTTATTTGTATTATATAATACTTGATGCAAAATATATGAATGGAATGGATTTCAAATATATTTTTATTGGTATAATTTTCATCAAGTATTATATAACACAAATAAAAATATGTAAGATTAAAGTTGAACAAAAGGACTCTAAAAGTTAAACGTGACATTTATTTTAGGACTGAAAGAGTATATATTATGATAAGGGTTAAAAATGAGGATTAATTTCATATATCACCTTACTTTGATGATTAATTTAAAAAAGTGTAAGTATTAAATACATAATGTATAATGTTTTTAATGCATGTTTTGGTATATATGAAATTTCCAACTAAAATGAGTGAAGATATGAAATTGCCTCAAAAAATAAAGATTCCATAAGAAGGGGAAATGTGTACAAAATCTTTTGTAGATTGAAGTATGAGTAATGATAGAGAGACCTAACATGCATGCTTAAAGTTATGCCTAATTCATTAATTATTTGACACATAACTAATGCATTTTATCACTCTAAATCTTCACTTTTGATTTATACACTTAACATCATCTTATTCTTAAGCATGCATTTTAGACATAGAGAAACATTTTTGTTAAAGTATATAAAGTTTCAAATGATGCAAACAAAATTGGTGGGTCCACATACACAAAAAAAAAGCCCATATTTACAAACGAAATAAAAATAGGTGATGATTCTCTCAAATAATTAACTACTTAATTGATTAAATTGTATAATTAAAGGCCTAGATTAAAAGATACAAACTACTTTGATTTTGATCAATCAAGTAGTAAACTACCTCAATAAAAATTGTCCCACGTTTTTATTCATATGAAAAGAGAACCATTTCTAAAAAGCAAACTCTTTTCTCATAAAAAACAAAACAAGGTACAATAATTCTCAAATTACATGATACAGCCATTCTTATCTATTTATTCATTTCAGAGCAAACAACTCGTGTGTCACGTGTTTTTATTCAGAAGATATTTTTAATTTATTGTCTAAGAAATTGAACAAGGGGCTGGAACCCGCCGCGTTTCGGCGGAGGTGTTTGCCATTGTTTTAGATCACTTCAAGCCTGGAGCTGGACGTTCATTTCGTATGAAAGTTGGCGCTTATATTAAGGATGTCATAGTTATTCCAAAACGGGTTGAGGTTGTGTTTTGACTGTAGACGGTTCATCCTCAACATCAACTGTGTCGAAAGTGGTGTCTTTACTGGTATCAATCTGCACATCATTACCATCACCATCAGATTCTTCATCACTTTCATCATTCTCAGCTTCTTCATCATCTTCTTCATCATCTGTTTCCTTAGCTTCTTCACTTTCCGACTTATTTTCCTCATCAATGGTTTCTTCATTCACGGGTACATCATCATCTTTGCTTTTCGAAGCTTCTTCTTCTTCACTTGCAGCTGGTTTATCGAGAGAGTCTTGTGGTTCAGAACTGGATGACTGAGCTTCATTATCAGAATCATCATCATCTTGATCAGTGGATGACAATGTTTGTGACCGTGTTTCTTCTGATGATTGATCATCTCTTTCTGAATCTGGATACGTCATTTCCACATCCTGAGTACCAGAACCTTCACCTTTCTTTGTGAGTCTAGCAATTCTTTCCTCTTCCGTTTGTTTGCTTTTTCTCATGGTTAGTTGCAGTTGTTCATCTTCTTCGGATTCGGACAAAGGTAAGGTGACTGATTCTTCCTGAGTTTCTTTTGCTTTTCCCTTATCTGCCTTTTTCTTCTTTGTCAGTATAAGCTTTTCAGTCTCTGTTTCCTGCTGAGCATCTCCTTCATCATCAGTTGGTTCGTCACGAAGAGTTGTCACATTCTTCTTAGGTTCTCTAGTGACTTTCTTTGTTCTGGATTTGGGAATTGTTTTGATTGTAGCTGCAGCTTTAGAAGTTTTCCCTTTCTTCGGTTGAGTCAAACCAACTTTGCCGATTTTTTGAGCTTCATCATAAACTTTATATGCTTCAGTACAGAGGACTGTTTTAGGCATCAGTCTTGCAGGGATTCTCATTCCTTGTTTCTGAGTATTCGTCTTCTGAATTCTGGTTCGCGTATACATATGATCCATTGCAGTTGTGTGTTGCTTATCTTCCAATCTGCGATCAATGTCAGGATGTAAATTCATGAAGTGATCGATGAGACACTTGGTGAATCTGTAGAACGGGATTCTGGAGTTCTCGGCTTTCTGAAATTGTCTTGCATGAGAAACCATATCCTCCCAAATTAGTTGAGCGTAGTCAATGTTGGCTTGTTTGACTACCCCCCAGAAAATCTGCATGATTTCAAGAGAAGGGTGCTCATGTCCAGTTTCCTTGCCTGTCAAACTGTTGGTGAGGATTGAGTAAAGTGTGAGCTATGGTTGTGGGATGTATTTTCTGTCGACAGTGGATATTCTGTTGAGCGTGACATGTGATTCATCATACTGCAGTTCTCGAAGAAGTCTGACCACGTCTGATAATGAAGGCAAAGGAGTGAATTTCTTGATATTTGAAGGCAAACCAAGTACAGTGCGGAGAGTTTGCACATCAAACACAAGTTGTTTCTGATCAAGACGAACACCCAAAGACTTCTCATTTCTGCTAATTTCAACAGATTCCCAAAACTGAGTTAAGTAGACTTCTGGCACTGTAGTTGTGATGGTGAGAAGATTAAAGATGAAGTGTTCTTTAAGTATCTCTAGGATGATAGCACAAGTAGGATGACATGTGATTTTCTCAAGATTTATCTTAAGGTTTGTCTTTGCAATAGTTCTTTCTTCTCCTTGAATCAGTTCGTGTCTAGGTGTGGATGCCTTTGACATATTTGGACCTGAAATGTGTCATAAAACCAACAAGAGCATTGTGGTGATATACATGTTAGTTCCATAACAGGAGACCAAGACAATCACCTAAGACAATTGTGCAATCAAGTATACATCACATGAGAAAATCAAACTAAGTACTAGATCACAAAAAATCACATAACTCGATAGAATTATTCACATAACTCGCCAAAAATTTGTCACATAACTCGACAGAATACATCACATAACTCGACAGAATAATTCACTTAACTCGCCAACAATTAGTCACATAACTCGAAAGAAGCAATCACATAACTCGCCAAAAATTTAGACACATAACTCGATAAATTTTGAAAAAATTTGGCAGCATTTCTTTTCACAAAGATAGAAAAACTAGAACCCATACTCGATGGTTCCATTTGAAACTCCTAACTCGGAGTGGAAAACATGACATGTAACTCGATGAAACATTCTAACTCGATAACTACATAACTCGATAAGCAGATAAGCAGTTAACTCGATAAGAATTCTAACTCGATAAGTGCAGCTAGAAGATAACTCGAAAAGCATTATAACTCGATAATCATACATATTCTAACTCGATAAGCAAAACTAACTCACAGAATTCAAACTTGATAATCAACAACACATAACTCGAAAGAAATCGTTTCATAACTCGATAAGTTCTTAACCAACTCGAAAAAATGCTAAGTGACCAAAAAATTTCTGAAAGATTTGGGCCATGGGAATGTTGTGGTTTGATTTCAAATAACTTCTATAGATACAATCCATTCTCAAACCAAAAATAAGCCTAACAACATGTTCACAAAAGATCAAACAGTTGGAACACATTACATGAAAAACAAGCATATGATATACTAAAGATTTGAAACATTAGGCACATGTATTAGAAACTCAAATAAGCCAGAAACTACTCTAATATGCTACAAACACAAACCCAGCAAGTATCATTCAAGAAAACGAGTTCCTTAAACCCTAATCACTCAAATTTGATATTCCTGATGAATTAGAGTCCAAAATAAAGATGGAATCTAGCCTATAATGACCTACCACAGCTACCCATCTAATTAAATTACTCTAAAACATCACAAATGTGAAACACCCAAATTTTGAGCTTAAACCCTAATGATCAAATTTTTGACAATGTAATCACAGAAAGCCAAAGGAGATTAAGGGCGAGTGATTTGTGTATGAAAACAATAAAGATGAAGACTTACAATCACAGAAACTTTACAATCTTGAAAACTTGAATTTTTGAAAAAAAGAACAGAGTATGAGTTAGTATGAAAGAGTTATCTTTATATAAGTGACTTTGTATTATTGACACTTCTGGTCCTTGCACTAATTTTCAATTCAAAGTTTTTAACAATTTAGCACATTTAGCCCCTTAAGTTTTAAAAACTTAAAATTTGAGTCCAATGCTACGAGTATTTTGGACGTTGCATCCACTTGAACCATCCTTGAGACGATAATGTGAAAAACTTTAAATGATAAATGGTTCAAGTAGCTTCGAGAAAGATATTATAGTGATGATGAAAGCTTTTGAAAAATGAAGAACTAGAAAAGGTTAATTGTCTCCCCCTCAAGATATGTGTGTTTTAATGTAGAGAAAATCGATTTGAACAACATATCTTGAAGAAGGAAACCTCTTTTTTTTTTCTTTTTTCTTTTAAATGAAATAAAATGGAAAATGTTTTTGTGTTTTTGTTGGTTTTATATTTTTGTATTTTGGTTTTGAAAAAATTATTTACAAAGATAGTTTTGATGTTTGACAATCATTTGTGTTTTAAAAACTTTTCCAGATCTTCTGGAGTCAAACATCACATACCAATTTGGTGGACTAAATTAGCAAACCTTGTTGGAGGTAATGCTTTGGTAAGTAAGTCCGCCAACTGGTATTCAGTTCCAACAAAATATAATTCAACTGTACCCTTTTCAACGTGCTCTTTGATGAAGTGATATCGGAGATCGATGTGCTTGGATTTGCAGTGGTGAACTGTGTTGCAAGAGATAGCAATTGCACTTTTTGAGTCACAGTAGATCGGAATCTTATTGAATAAGTAGCCATAGTCTTTAAGTTGTGATCGCATCCAAATGACTTGAGCACAACAAGCAGACATAGCTACATATTCAGATTCTGTGGATGACAGTGAAGTGCAGTCCTGCTTCTTTGATTGCCAAGACACCAATTTATCTCCAAGAAACTGTAAGCCTCCTGATGTGCTTTTGCGTGTGTCTAAACATCCTGCATGATCAGTGTCTGAAAAAGCGATTAGTTCAAAACCAGAATCCTTCGGATACCAGATCCCCAAGTGAATGGTTCCCTTTATGTATCGAAGGATTCTTTTTGCCTCATAGAGGTGTTTTTCAGTTGGTCTAGACTGATAACGTGAACACAGATAGACAACAAAGACAATATCAGGTCTGCTAGATGTGAGATACATGAGTGACCCAATAATACTTCGGTATTTGGTAGGGTCAACTGGAGTTCCATGTATATCAGCATCTAGTTTGGTGGTATTGGCCATTAGTGTATTCATAGTATCACAACTTTGCATTCCATGTTTCTTTAAAATCTCAAGAGCGTATTTAGACTGATTTAGAAAAATTCCACGGGGTGATTGATGAACTTGTAGTCCTAGAAAGAACGAAAGTTCACCCATCATGGACATTTCAAAATTATCTGTCATTAATTTTGCAAAATCAATTGAGTGACGTTTGTTTGTTGAAGCAAAAATAATGTCATCAACATAGATTTGAACAATTAATAAGTCTGCCCCGTATGTTTTTGTAAAAAGTGTTGGGTCCACCGAGCCTAAAGTAAATTTATTAGCCAACAAGAATGTAGATAACTTGTCATACCACGACTGTGGGGCTTGCTTGAGACCGTAGAGAGACTTCTTTAGCTTGTAGACATGATTCGGATGTTCTGGATCAACAAATCCTTCAGGTTGACTAACATACACTACTTCACGGAGTTGACCATTCAGAAATGCCGTTTTCACGTCCATTTGATAAACAACCATATTCCGGTGAGTAGCGTAAGCAAGAAAAATCCGTACAGCTTCAAATCTAGCCACTGGAGCAAATGATTCTTCAAAGTCGATTCCTTCTTCTTGAGAGTATCCTTTTGCTACCAAGCATGATTTGTTACGTATGACAGTTCCTTCTGCATCCAGTTTGTTTTTCCAGATCCATTTCAAGCCAATGACAATAACTCCTTCAGGTTTTTCAACCATTTCCCAGACTTCTAATCGTTGGAATGATTGAAATTCCTCTTGCATAGATTCAATCCAGTTGTCATAAGTCATTGCTTCTTTGATGTTCTTTGGTACGGTTTCACATACTGTGAGTGCGTAGATGCAAGTTTCACCGTCTGTGTGAAGTCGTTGTGTAATGATTGGTGCATCTGGATCCCACAAAAAATCCGTCATAATAATCTTTGTTGATTTATAATACCTTTGACTTATCATTTAACAAAGCCCATTTTTATGGAGAAATTTTAAATTTTTCTTTATTATACTATACTCACGACCAACACAAGATTATGATAAGTCTACATATTTTATATGAACTATTGTCACTTTGTTTTTTTTTATATTTTTATTTTTATTTTACATTATACTCTTTACGTAATACGAATACTCAAAACTATTAGATTTCATCAACGTATACGCTCTCCGTTAAACATATCGCACGTCTAATATAATTAATTTGAGTATATTAATAAACTTTGATATTTTAATAAATACTATATTTTTACGTTACTCGGTCTTAAGTTTCGTAACATAAGAAATTAATGTTAGTAATTACTGGGATCCAACTACACTTTAAACTATTAACATGTGTATTATTAAACCACATAACCAAATTCATGCAAACCATACATGCAAGTGATTCTATATATATGTACGTGTATGGTTAGTTACCTTAAGAATTCTATATACTAATATACATATCATACGTATGACATGCAAAAGCCAACCAAATATAAGAATTTTGTTATTCTTAATAAACATACGTGTCTTATAACTTTACCAAGACATGCAACAACCATACTTTTCCTACTCCATGTGACCCACGATATAAACCAAACCGACCCTTTCATTTTTTTCTTGAAATATACGATTCAATCTACCTACAAACCAACTCACCATAGTCTTACCTAGTCAAAAATTATAGGTAGAACATTAGGCTTAGATTAGAACCACGTCACCTTGTTCCTTATGTTAGGCAAAACCCTTGGCTCCCCTTCTTCCACATCACACCATTTTCCCCCTCCTCACTTGTTCTATTTTCCACCAACCAAATCAACAACCTAAAGCATGGCATATATAAAAATACATTACCTTGTCTAATTTTGATGACCTAGCCAACTTTAAAAACCCTAAATTCTCATCATCTATAGATATCGACACACCAACTCGACCCAACCCTCAAAACAACCTAACCACACCAAAACACTGAATCCATAACCTGTTAAGAAGTTAAATAAAATCCTTGAGAAGGCTTAAAAGTGAGAGAGTAATTGGTGATTAAGTTACAAACCGAATGCCTCCTAAAACCCTAGTCGAACTAGAGAATTCAAGTAAGAAATTTAATCCCTTTTTCATGCATTTTTCTTATTGTAAATATCTCTAAGAACATCAGTTAGTAATCTCTAATATAAACTAAAACCAAAAACCAGATGTTTTCTTTTCTTTTTTTTTTTTTCTCTTTCTGTTAGAACCAGTAAAACCAACGCACCCTATGTGCTTAGATTTTTGTAAGAACCAATCTAGAACTAGCGAAACATGTTAAAAGATACATAATATTGTCATGTTATACGTAAAAAGCTAGTAGGAAAACCCTAAAAATCGAAAACCCCATCAGTTGTTGTTTCTGTTTTTCTGTCGCAAAACATGTCCAGCACCCCAACTTCTCACCCTTGCTTCGACCCTCTAAAATCCCTTAAAATTTTTGAATCTTGGTCTATAACTAGACCACCTAGCTGTCAACACGTAGGAAAAAGAGTCACATAAAATGATCAAGATATCACAAAGATATTCGAACTTAAAATCTGCCTATCTCTAGGACTGCACATGTTTTTCCAGTTATTCTTTTGTTCTACTCAACCAGCTACCCAACTTTTAACCTAGAAATCGACCCCCTAGAGACCTTTAAAAATTATGATCTTTGGTATGTCTAGATTTCACCCAACTAGCAAAAATTAGGAAAAGGAATCATGGAAAATGATTTAGTTTTCGCTGAGATATAGAGCTCTAAAGTTTGTTAAAAATCGCTATGGACAATAACTTAATATTTCCAGTTATCATTTTTAAACTTTTCATTCGACCAGCCTACTTTTCGACCCAGTTTTCGACCTATAGATGACCACTATAAATTCCGAATTTGGGTATCTATTAAGTCCACCTAGCAAACTTTAATTAGGCGAAAGAATCAACTAAAATGATCAATCCATTAAAGAGTTATTGAGTTCACAAAATCTGATCTTATCGCTAAAACTAGAACAATGTTCAGTTAGTTATTTTTCAGATTTTGCCGACCAAAGACCCAACTTTAGCCCACGTTTTCGACCCTTATAATATCTCTAAAAATCCTAAGGTTTTTCCCATATTAAAGATGACTTAGCAAACTTGATTTAGAAACAAGAAACACTTAAAATGATTAATTGAGTGAAAAGTTATTTACGTTCAAAGTTCTTCCCATCACTAGTTTTAAAACCCATTTTCAGATTCTATTAAAAACTTGTGTCTAATCACTCGACTTTGGCAAGGTAATTCGACCATCAAACGAATTTTATAAATTACGAATCCTGGTTCATTCTAAAGTTGACCTGGCTGACTTTTCATAGAAACAAAGAGCTTGTGAAATAATCTATTATTCGCCAAGTAATTCGCGTCCAAAAACTTTAGCCGAGTCACTTATTTTGAGCATATTAATTTTATTTGATAAGAGTTATTTTGGGGCTGATTTCGTAAACAATTCATATTAGGGGTTATTTTTGATAATAACAAATAAGAAAGGTAGAAAATGTCATTTTTGAAACTTAAGGGTAAAAACTGTCATTATCCAAAAGTTCAGGGTGTAAACTGTCAATTGACCAAACCTTAGGGATTAAAACTTAACTTTTCGTAACTACTATTTTTATCAGTTCTGTTTCTACTTTCCGATTTAATACCAACGTAATACGTTTATTTTCTTGACGAACGAAATAACGAAAGATATCTTTAACGAACAAACAAACAAACAACGAACAGAAATATAAGAACGAAAGATGTAAACAATAGAACGAAACGAACAAATAAACTATAATCATCTGAAAACGATTACTAAGAACTTGACATAATAACCCAGGTAGCGTGCCAGAGACGTTTATCAACTTCACTTAACTTTCTTTCCATCCAGACTGCTCAGGTGAGTCGTGGCCCCTACTTTTCACACTTGTTTTTAATAATTCTTTTGGGGGAGATACATGCTTTAACTGTTTTATATTACTTGAAAACTCTCATGATTTGCTCAGAACTATCAACTATGCTTTATATGTTTGAATCATACTTGAAAGGAATACGTGTACGTTATATGTGCAAATTGTTTGATTAGCTTAAACACTGAACTTGAAACATAACATCTTCGGACTACTTGACGTAACATGATACTGAAACTCACTGTATGTATTCATATAACAAATGAATGAACTGTTAACTTTATTATGCTATTCTACATTTTCTGGAGAGAATTGCCAAAAACCAGAATACGTATACTTGATGAACCCTGAGACCTATATTGCCTAAGTACCCCTTTATTGCCATAAAGTCCCTCGATCATGAGCCATTAATCACTGCGGTGAGCGCGAATATAGTGAACAGCTTCGAAACCTGTTGGAGGCTGACGACCTACCCCACTAATACTTTGACGGAATGCCTTATGGTTAGTCGTATTAGTCGTGGTGCACTATATTTGAGAAAAATAGGAATTGGCAAATCCCCTATTCACATGAGGGCCATAAATCCCCCATCAGGTATCCCTGGTGGGACCCCGCCGGTTTACGGAAATGGTTAACGTTTTGCGTGTCATGAGACTTAGGGCAATATAACTTTATGAATATATGAATGTTTCATATATATCCTAGGATACAGCTGTATCTAGAAGACTACCACTTTACACTGATAGATTTCAGACATTAGATTATTATTTCACTACGTGTTATGATTATGAATCCCGTACTTGAATTTTAATTGTTATCATATGTGAATTAAACAAGAACTCTACAAAAGACAACCCAAAATGTTTGGTATATCGATACATTTAAAAGCTGACCCAACAGTCTATACCAAGCGTATAACAACGTAGCTCATCTGCATTTATACCTGAACTTATGATTTTGGTGATCATACATGGTTTACTTGTGAATTTTATACAACTCAACTTATTAATTATTTCACGAAGGATTACTATTTATTTCGGCAATCACTATACATCTTTCAAAGAAAGTTATTTTCTATAAACTCCGCGAACTCACCAACCATTGTGTTGACGTTTTAAGCATGTTTATCTCAGGTACATAACGGAGCAGGACAAGACACGGAACGGGCATCTTTTACTCTGATAACTTAAATGGTGTAAAATCATATATGTCATTCTTTTCAAATTATCACATCTTTTTATGGGATTTTCAAATCAAATGATTTACCTTGTATCAAAAATATTATTTAAAATGACATATAACTTTCAAAACGCCCCTTCCGGGCCGTTTTCTGAGATTTAAACTTCGATCCTCACCGTAACACCCAAATTACTTTTCCGCTGCCACAAACCAAATTTGGGGGTGTTACAGTTTGGTATCAGAGCCTATGGTTATAGAGAATCAAACGTTTTAAAACATCGAACTATAACCACATTTTCAAAATAAATGATTTTACACCTTATCATCTTATGCCTTCCGTGTCTGCAGACTGCCGTGCTCAATACATTACCTATTAAGATTGTTTTGTACTAATCTTTACATGCTTAATGTTTATTCTTCACACATTACACACCGTATTATTTCACGCTCAACGTTACACCTTAAACGTATAAATACTCATAACTATTATTTTCGATTGCTACAGCAACATGTCTTCCCCACCAGTTGACATCGATAAGACTACCTCTCCTACTACCCATGTATCGCCTAGCTATCATATTATACCAAATACTGAAGATCCTTATGTACAAATGTCACAACCTCAACCTGACATAAAACTTACTCAAAACTCATCTTCGTCATCACCTACTCACTCCCCTCCACGTCATAAACTTAGGAGAGCAACTGAATCCTATTCAGATCCGATTGGTGGTCAACCAACATTTGAAATTGGACAAAGTTCACGTCAAGAAATGACCTGGGAAAACATCAACCTAAATTCTCCCTTACCCAATACCTCAGATTTCTCCATGCCAGATGTCCCAAACAATGTATCTCCACCCAAATCTCCTGACTACAATATAAACACCCGAGACTCTATATGGATTCGCCTTCACCAACACACCAGCATACTAAACGCTCACTCTGAACAGTTAAAAGAGTTACATCCATTACGATTTGAATGGTTCGACCGTAACATTGATACCCTGTTCAAGAGGACTGATGCTGAGAGACGAGAAGTGTTTGGTTTAGGAGTGAATATTGGTAACATGAAGGACAACTATGAACAAGAACTTAGAAACCTGGATGCCAGAACCCGCTGTTTAGGTAGAGGCCATACTCAAACCCACATTAGAATTGAAGACATTGAAAGAGCATTATGGTTAGCTAGAGACACAGCAAGAACCCAAAGCCAAAAGATTGCAGCCTTGGAAAACATGTTAGCTAATCAGATGAATGCATGCCAAGAACGTTTCTCGGCTATGGAAGCTGCACAACTGGATCTTGAGGCAGAAGTTAGACGTCTACGTCAGAGACGTAACTGATCTTAAGTATCGTTGTTGTACTAAATAAACCAAATAGTTTTGGTTAGTAGTTCATGTAGTTCCAATAACTTCCAGAGCTTGTAAATCGACTTTTAATGTATAATAGCTATCCTTTCGTATACTTTTCTGTTGGAAACAAATTCCTCTCATCAAACCTTATCATGATGCTGTAAGAGCACAGAGCCATGCAAAATCTCACCCTTTGTTACTCTCTTGGATAAACAAATAATTCTACATGAATCAATGAGACATTAATAAAAGATCTTGTATTGGTTGTTTTGCAAAAATCAATCAAACAAGTTATTAGAGTTATGTCAATTTTGATGATTGCATTCCAACTTATTATGACGTATCTGTGATTATACTTTCAATATATCACAACTAAACAATAAAACATATAATTCTAAGAACAAATAATTAGAAGAAAACTTATTGAATGAAGAGGAAGTTGTTAAACTTCAACTGTTGTAAATGAATTCATGTGTTCCTTAACAATCGCATATCAAGAGTTGATTATTATTTTACGATGCTACCTAGACACATCGTATTTATATGATCCTCAGTTGATTTGATTTCGTATTGAGACCACATTGTTAGCATTAATATACGAATACCTTGCTATTTGAATTATTCTAACAATAAAGTGAATACTAAATCAACGTTTCGTGTAATGTTCATAGGGAATGGACAGCATGAACCACGTGGTGCCCACAACAATCATGACCCCTAAAACCATCAAGGAAATGGTAAACAAAATCGTTGAAGTAGTAATGGAAGTAACCTCAACAGTCCGTCTAAACGACAATGACATGACAAGCAAAGAAAGAAAGAAGTTTATACCTTGTAAGCATAACCATGAACGTTTCATGGGATGTAGGCCAGCATGCCTAAAGAAGTCAAGGACAACAACTAAACCGATCCGCACGTGTACCCAAAGAATTAGGCAGGATATTGCACTTAAGAAAAATAACCAAAAGCAAAAACATGAGGAGAAAAGACCCTTTACCCTCAACGAATGCGAGTTTCACAATGATGTTTGCACCCGCAATCATCTACAAGACCGCATTGACTACCTTCGCCAGCAAAGGCTCGACCCAGAAATGGAAGGAAACTACATCACCACCCCTACCAACCGAGACAACTACCGAGGAAATAAACCCCTGTGCCTAAAATGTAAGATGCATCACACCGGATATTGCACTGCAATATGCGGGAGGTGCAGGAGGATAGGCCACAAGACAAGTGACTGCAAAGTTATGGAAAGAAAGGAGCAGCATTCATCCATAATATGCCACGGATGTGGTGCAATAGGGCATTACAAGAGCCATTGCCCAAACTACAATGCCAACCGGAAGGCCAAGACGGATGTAAAAGAATGAAGACTCGTTAAAAGAGCCCAGTAGTACCAAAGAATGACCTCTAGGCTAAGCAGATGTATGGATTCCTGCTGTAAAATAAATAAACTCTAGTTTAGGACTATCTAAGTTGTATTTCCGTTTGTATTTACCTTAGGTACGATGAATGTAACCTAAGTGTAAAAGCTATCGTCCTACCGTGTGAAAAATCTACCTTGTAATATCTACATGATAATAAAAATCTACATCTATTTCCATTTCCATTACACCTCTCTATTATTAGTCGTTATGTAACAAATACACTAATAGTACCTCAAGAATTTAATTAATTTTATCATGATCAAACACTAAGTTATTACCATATTGCAATGGAATCCCACTTAAAACCCAAGTATATATCCAAGATGTCCAAATGTTATCTTAGAAAATTTTGACTTATCCTCGAAAAATGAACAGAAACTTATATTATTATTTTTATCAGAAACAGCCTGACTTTGTGACCAAATTTATTACAACTAAATCAGATAAAACTCTTTGAAGAAACATAAATGCCGAACCACGAGTTACATCATTTGGTCCTAAATTATACATAGCTTAGCTACCTATGTATAATTTAGGAAGAATCATGTTATAAATGGGACAGCTATCCTTTCAAAATTTTAATAACAACTTTCATTTCAACGACAGAATCATGAGACAAAATAATTTGTTCATAAACTTTACTTTTTAACCAACCCTAGTCAGGTCTACACTCATCACTCATTTCACTATTATATAAAGACAAGGAAATTACGAAAATTAGAAACTCTAAAATTCACAACAAACTACGAAAAACACAAACAACATAAAATTTTATTAGAAACCATGGAGGTTAATACATAACGAGATGATTAACATCGAAAGTGCTAACAGTACATAAAACACAACATAAAACATACAACCTTCAATCGATAGTCCTACTATAGAAACAAACACCACCCCCAACCCAACCATAGCAAGACCCACCATAGGATGAAGTACCCTGATTATTCGGAAGAAACACAAAAGCGAACCCTTAAACATAACAACTTAACATAAACCTAAACGAGAATTTATTCCACATTACATCGATCCACAACAAAGTTACATTTTAAGCACCTACGCTCGACCTTCACTTCCAAAAATTATCCGCAAAAATCGCTAGGATTGTGAGGGGTACGATAACCAACAAGTAGCCGATCCAGCCACGGGTATCTTCGCCGGAAGAAGAACCAAACCAGCAACGACGAAAATGATGAACATGGCTGCAAAGACTATGGCGATCGGAGGCATTTTTTTTTCGGAGAAAAGATGGAGTGAAGAAGATGAAATTTGAATGATAAGAATAATTGAAAAGGGTGAAAAGATGAAAAGGGAATAAAGTAGAGGAAAAAGAAGAAAGTAAATAGAAAAAGTAGGTAAAAATAGTACCCGCTATTTTACTATTCACTATCATTAAATTTCAAACCGCTACCATTAAAAATTCCCTAGTCTCGACCGTTAGAACACTAGACATTCAGTAATAAATACTTCCTACTCTTGAACGTTATTTTCACTATTCGTAGGCTATGAAATTCAATTATTGCCCAAACTTTCGAATCTAATTCATTTGGTATGAATAAATCTAGCGAGAATCTCGCTTCTTTGATGTTCAGATAAAAAATATCTTGACAATCTCTTCCGGAAACTCTCACCTCAGAACATTATATTTTTCAACACTTATCACGGACTGAACTTCGGGACGAAGTTCAAAATTGAGGGGTAGATACTGTAAGATCCCACAAAAATCCGTCATAATAATCTTTGTTGATTTATAATACCTTTGACTTATCATTTAACAAAACCCATTTTTATGGAGAAATTTTAAATTTTTCTTTAATATACTATACTCACGACCAACATAAGATTATGATAAGTCTACATATTTTATATGAACTATTGTCACTTTGTTTTTTTTTTATATTTTTATTTTTATTTTACATTATACTCTTTACGTAATACGAATACTCAAAACTATTAGATTTCATCAACGTATACGCTCTCCGTTAAACATATCGCACGTCTAATATAATTAATTTGAGTATATTAATAAACTTTGATATTTTAATAAATACTATATTTTTACGTTACTCGGTCTTAAGTTTCGTAACATAAGAAATTAATGTTAGTAATTACTGGGATCCAACTACACTTTAAACTATTAACATGTGTATTATTAAACCACATAACCAAATTCATGCAAACCATACATGCAAGTGATTCTATATATATGTACGTGTATGGTTAGTTACCTTAAGAATTCTATATACTAATATACATATCATACGTATGACATGCAAAAGCCAACCAAATATAAGAATTTTGTTATTCTTAATAAACATACGTGTCTTATAACTTTACCAAGACATGCAACAACCATACTTTTCCTACTCCATGTGACCCACGATATAAACCAAACCGACCCTTTCATTTTTTTCTTGAAATATACGATTCAATCTACCTACAAACCAACTCACCATAGTCTTACCTAGTCAAAAATTATAGGTAGAACATTAGGCTTAGATTAGAACCACGTCACCTTGTTCCTTATGTTAGGCAAAACCCTTGGCTCCCCTTCTTCCACATCACACCATTTTCCCCCTCCTCACTTGTTCTATTTTCCACCAACCAAATCAACAACCTAAAGCATGGCATATATAAAAATACATTACCTTGTCTAATTTTGATGACCTAGCCAACTTTAAAAACCCTAAATTCTCATCATCTATAGATATCGACACACCAACTCGACCCAACCCTCAAAACAACCTAACCACACCAAAACACTGAATCCATAACCTGTTAAGAAGTTAAATAAAATCCTTGAGAAGGCTTAAAAGTGAGAGAGTTATTGGTGATTAAGTTACAAACCGAATGCCTCCTAAAACCCTAGTCGAACTAGAGAATTCAAGTAAGAAATTTAATCCCTTTTTCATGCATTTTTCTTATTGTAAATATCTCTAAGAACATCAGTTAGTAATCTCTAATATAAACTAAAACCAAAAACCAGATGTTTTCTTTTCTTTTTTTTTTCTCTTTCTGTTAGAACCAGTAAAACCAACGCACCCTATGTGCTTAGATTTTTGTAAGAACCAATCTAGAACTAGCGAAACATGTTAAAAGATACATAATATTGTCATGTTATACGTAAAAAGCTAGTAGGAAAACCCTAAAAATCGAAAACCCCATCAGTTGTTGTTTCTGTTTTTCTGTCGCAAAACATGTCCAGCACCCCAACTTCTCACCCTTGCTTCGACCCTCTAAAATCCCTTAAAATTTTTGAATCTTGGTCTATAACTAGACCACCTAGCTGTCAACACGTAGGAAAAAGAGTCACATAAAATGATCAAGATATCACAAAGATATTCGAACTTAAAATCTGCCTATCTCTAGGACTGCACATGTTTTTCCAGTTATTCTTTTGTTCTACTCAACCAGCTACCCAACTTTTAACCTAGAAATCGACCCCCTAGAGACCTTTAAAAATTATGATCTTTGGTATGTCTAGATTTCACCCAACTAGCAAAAATTAGGAAAAGGAATCATGGAAAATGATTTAGTTTTCGCTGAGATATAGAGCTCTCAAGTTTGTTAAAAATCGCTATGGACAATAACTTAATATTTCCAGTTATCATTTTTAAACTTTTCATTCGACCAGCCTACTTTTCGACCCAGTTTTCGACCTATAGATGACCACTATAAATTCCGAATTTGGGTATCTATTAAGTCCACCTAGCAAACTTTAATTAGGCGAAAGAATCAACTAAAATGATCAATCCATTAAAGAGTTATTGAGTTCACAAAATCTGATCTTATCGCTAAAACTAGAACAATGTTCAGTTAGTTATTTTTCAGATTTTGCCGACCAAAGACCCAACTTTAGCCCACGTTTTCGACCCTTATAATATCTCTAAAAATCCTAAGGTTTTTCCCATATTAAAGATGACTTAGCAAACTTGATTTAGAAACAAGAAACACTTAAAATGATTAATTGAGTGAAAAGTTATTTACGTTCAAAGTTCTTCCCATCACTAGTTTTAAAACCCATTTTCAGATTCTATTAAAAACTTGTGTCTAATCACTCGACTTTGGCAAGGTAATTCGACCATCAAACGAATTTTATAAATTACGAATCCTGGTTCATTCTAAAGTTGACCTGGCTGACTTTTCATAGAAACAAAGAGCTTGTGAAATAATCTATTATTCGCCAAGTAATTCGCGTCCAAAAACTCTAGCCGAGTCACTTATTTTGAGCATATTAATTTTATTTGATAAGAGTTATTTTGGGGCTGATTTCGTAAACAATTCATATTAGGGGTTATTTTTGATAATAACAAATAAGAAAGGTAGAAAATGTCATTTTTGAAACTTAAGGGTAAAAACTGTCATTATCCAAAAGTTCAGGGTGTAAACTGTCAATTGACCAAACCTTAGGGATTAAAACTTAACTTTTCGTAACTACTATTTTTATCAGTTCTGTTTCTACTTTCCGATTTAATACCAACGTAATACGTTTATTTTCTTGACGAACGAAATAACGAAAGATATCTTTAACGAACAAACAAACAAACAACGAACAGAAATATAAGAACGAAAGATGTAAACAATAGAACGAAACGAACAAATAAACTATAATCATCTGAAAACGATTACTAAGAACTTGACATAATAACCCAGGTAGCGTGCCAGAGACGTTTATCAACTTCACTTAACTTTCTTTCCATCCAGACTGCTCAGGTGAGTCGTGGCCCCTACTTTTCACACTTGTTTTTAATAATTCTTTTGGGGGAGATACATGCTTTAACTGTTTTATATTACTTGAAAACTCTCATGATTTGCTCAGAACTATCAACTATGCTTTATATGTTTGAATCATACTTGAAAGGAATACGTGTACGTTATATGTGCAAATTGTTTGATTAGCTTAAACACTGAACTTGAAACATAACACCTTCGGACTACTTGACGTAACATGATACTGAAACTCACTGTATGTATTCATATAACAAATGAATGAACTGTTAACTTTATTATGCTATTCTACATTTTCTGGAGAGAATTGCCAAAAACCAGAATACGTATACTTGATGAACCCTGAGACCTATATTGCCTAAGTACCCCTTTATTGCCATAAAGTCCCTCGATCATGAGCCATTAATCACTGCGGTGAGCGCGAATATAGTGAACAGCTTCGAAACCTGTTGGAGGCTGACGACCTACCCCACTAATACTTTGACGGAATGCCTTATGGTTAGTCGTATTAGTCGTGGTGCACTATATTTGAGAAAAATAGGAATTGGCAAATCCCCTATTCACATGAGGGCCATAAATCCCCCATCAGGTATCCCTGGTGGGACCCCGCCGGTTTACGGAAATGGTTAACGTTTTGCGTGTCATGAGACTTAGGGCAATATAACTTTATGAATATATGAATGTTTCATATATATCCTAGGATACAGCTGTATCTAGAAGACTACCACTTTACACTGATAGATTTCAGACATTAGATTATTATTTCACTACGTGTTATGATTATGAATCCCGTACTTGAATTTTAATTGTTATCATATGTGAATTAAACAAGAACTCTACAAAAGACAACCCAAAATGTTTGGTATATCGATACATTTAAAAGCTGACCCAACAGTCTATACCAAGCGTATAACAACGTAGCTCATCTGCATTTATACCTGAACTTATGATTTTGGTGATCATACATGGTTTACTTGTGAATTTTATACAACTCAACTTATTAATTATTTCACGAAGGATTACTATTTATTTCGGCAATCACTATACATCTTTCAAAGAAAGTTATTTTCTATAAACTCCGCGAACTCACCAACCATTGTGTTGACGTTTTAAGCATGTTTATCTCAGGTACATAACGGAGCAGGACAAGACACGGAACGGGCATCTTTTACTCTGATAACTTAAATGGTGTAAAATCATATATGTCATTCTTTTCAAATTATCACATCTTTTTATGGGATTTTCAAATCAAATGATTTACCTTGTATCAAAAATATTATTTAAAATGACATATAACTTTCAAAACGCCCCTTCCGGGCCGTTTTCTGAGATTTAAACTTCGATCCTCACCGTAACACCCAAATTACTTTTCCGCTGCCACAAACCAAATTTGGGGGTGTTACACGTTGTCTTTTCATGATTGGTGCATCTGGATGGCCAATAATTTGAACTAAGGGGTGATCTCTAGTCAATTTGTGTGTCGAAGGGTGAAGTTGATAAGTATCTCGCAAGTGAGCAGGATCCAAATTGCGTGTAGATGACTCAGGAATGTCAGGAACGACTGGAGCCGGTGCAAATGGGTTAAAGAACGGTTCTGGGTCATGCTCTGCGGTTTGTGGAACTGTTTTAGGTATGGAGTCTCCAGCTGATTGTTGTGAGTTGGATCCGGTTTGTTCTGTAGTTGTTGGAGATACAATTGGAGGACCGTCTCTTCCAACAGAAGTTGTGATTTGTTGAGGTGAATCAGGTACTTGATGTTGATCAAGATGGGCAGCAGAATTTGGTGAGACCTCAGAGGAACGGTTTTCCAACGTATCATCAAACAATGGAGCAAACAAGGTTTTCGCTTCTCTACGTGAGAGTGACAATGGTTCAGCCGAAGATTCCGGAAAGTTTAGATGGTTAGATGCTGGTCCTAAGTTGTTTTGCTCAGAAGCCATTGGTGTGAGTTCATCAAAATTAGCATGAATTGTCTCTTGAATTTCTCTTGTACGACGATTCCATATCCGAAAGCCTTTAGAATTTTCACAATATCCAACGAACACTCCAATGTCAGCCTTTGCTTTAAGTTTACCTAGATCATCACGATCATTAACTGGATAGCAGAGAGCTCCAAATACATGAAAGTAATTGATGTTTGGTCTCCTTTTGTGAACAATCTGATATGGGGTTTTGTGATGACGTTTTGTGATCATACAACGGTTTTGAGTGTAACATGCGGTTGAAACAGCTTTCGCCCATAAGTAATCCGGTAATTGAGCATTGATTAACATCGTTCTTGCAGCTTCCACTAACGTTCTGTTGCGTCTTTCGACTACTCCATTCTGTTCAGGTGTTCTTGGAATTGATGTTTGATGTTCAATACCCGCTTTCTCAAAATACAACCTTAGAGTCTGATTCTTAAATTCTGTTCCATTGTCAGTTCTAACAATTCTGACCGTGTTTCGCAACTGAACTTGAATTTTCGTGAGAAAGGTGATGATCATTTGAGGAGCTTGGTCTTTGCTACGAAGAAAATAAACCCAAGTCCAACGGGAGTAATCATCGACAATTACTAATATGTAGCGTTTATTGTTGATACTTTGAACACGCATCGGACCACACAAATCCATATGAAGTAGTTGTAACACATGATCAGTACTGTGTTCAGGTTTTGACGGAAAATGAGCACGAGTACTTTTGCCTTGTTCACAGGCCGGACATAAGTGATCTTTGGCAAAACGGAATCTTGGAAAGCCATCAACCAGTTTGTGACGAGCAAGTTCAGTCATCGTTTTGAAATTCAAGTGAGAAAGGCGTTTGTGCCATAACCATGATTTGGTCGTTTCAGCTTTGGAGAGAAGACAAATCGGAGATGAAGCAATCATGTCTGACATTGACATTGTATAGAGATTAGTGCTGCGCTTGCCTGACATTAGATCGTTTCCTTGTATCATTCGCCAAGGGATAATATAGGTTGTTTTAGGTTTGATTTGGTAGAAAAAACTAAGTTTGGAAGCGATTTTCTTGGTATCGGTTACTGTTCATCGGCGATCTTGCGAGTTACAACGGTTCTATTGTAACACCCCAACCCGACAAGGGTAGAAGTGCCACATTATGGTGACATATCAAAGCAAGTACAAGCATACATCTCAAGTAATACAAATGAGTATCAAAGTTACAAGGGAAACTGAAGTACAAGTACAAAAGAAAGTAATATAAATACTAAGTCTGGAATGTACAAAAGCCCTACTAATCCACAAGCTATCAAGGTAAAGTCTTCTAAGTCCAATGCACTCTCCACTCATAACCCAGCTTCCTACTAAAACCTGCCGCAGGAAAAGAAATGCGGCTGAGCTACGAGAGCTCAGTGAACAGATATGAAAGTAACAAGCAATATAGGATGATATAGATAAGACAATGGAAAAGTAAAGTAAGGTATAAAGGAAGTACAATCGAAGTAAGAAGAACCTGCATTAAAGTTGTGAAGGTGTAAGGTATGAAGGTATAAAGGTGTAATGGTCAGGTCAGTTATCCACCACGAGCCCAAGTCAAGTCAAGTATTAAGTCCAGTCAAGTAATCAAGTATTAAGTATCAGGTGTCAAGTGTCAAGGCTTACAGGTGTCAATGGATAGTCAAGGGTTGTCAAAGGTTAAGTATAAAGGTTAAGTGTAAGATGTAAGGTGTAATGTATGTGAAATTCAGTATTTCCCCAGGCCAAACAAATATCCAAACAAAACATGTATTCGGAGGGGAGTCCTCGGAATACCAAATATGTTAGGATCTCTGGGAAATAAGGGTTTCTCAGTGATGAAAGGATTGTTGGGATATGAGAAATAAGGAATTTCTTATTGCTGCCGATAGTGAAGCTGGTTCCTGCCGATAGTGTTGCATTGCTGCTGCGGTTGGTTCCTGCCGATAGTATTGTTTTGTTTCTGCCGATAGTGTTGATTGCTGCGGATAGTTATTGTTTGTTATCCGTAGGTTTAGAAAGTTTGTTAGATTTATTTTTAGAAGATATTGTTGTTTATCTCTTCACACGTTTTCTTATGAGACGGGTTAGGGTTAGGGTTTCTTATTGTTATAAAAGAAACATCCCGTCCATATGTTTAAGATACTTTTTACCGATTTCAATATTCAATAACACCTTTCTTAGTTCATAGTCTGATCCATAGAGGATCATTAGCTTTCTTCTTTATTATACTTGTTGTTTAGTTTCCGCATAAACACTTGTATTCCATACAGAGGTTCTTGTTTAACCAAGCTCAATCTAGCTCGAAGTACTCGATCCTACAAGTGGTATCAGAGCCTGGTAAGGATCTCTGATAAAGAAGAAAAAGTTCGATTTCACATCTCACAACCCTCTTTCAATGGAAGGCGAAATCCCACAAAACAATGTCATTAACCCTGAAGAACACCAACCCAAACCTGAAACCTCACAAGTCCAAACACAAATCGTCACCACCATGTCCACCAACAATGCTAAATTCCCATATCTGAAGAAAGATGAGTATGAAGTCTGGGCTATGAGAATGGAATATTGGATCACGAACACTGATTACAATCTGTGGAATGTGATTCTTAAGGGAAATAGTAAGAAGAATACTGGAAGGGATAATGATGGCAATATCTATATAGAGCCACCTGTTACTGCAGAAGAACACCTTGCTGTTCAAAGGGAAACCAAGGCAAGAACCCTTCTACTTCAAGCTATTCCAGAAGATCATATGAGTGATTTTCATCACTTGGATGATGCTAGAAAGATCTGGCATGCTGTAAAAGCCAGATTTGGAGGGAATGATGAATCCAGAAAGATGAGAAGGTCTATGCTCAAGCAAGAATTTCAGGAATTCAAGATCTCTGAGGCTGAGGGGATTCACAAAGGGTATGACAGATTCCACAAGATCCTGAGCCAACTCAACCAGTTGAAAGCTAGGCCGGATGATGAAGACTGCAACACAAAGTTTCTGAGGGCTTTGCCACCATCATGGTCTCAGGTTTCCATAACACTCAAGGCCAAAGGAGGACTAGATTATATGAGCTTTGATGATCTGTACAACAAGCTGAAAACCCTTGAAATTGATATCAAAGGGTATTCCACCTATACACCTCATACTCCAACTCATACTGCTTTTGTTAGTAACTCTGGTCCTAACAAAACATCATATGGAAACAGTCCAACACCATCAGTATCATCAATCTTCTACTCACCTGTCACACCAAAAGCTCAGACTAGATCTGATAATCTTGTAGTGGATGTGCTTCATTCATTTGTTGCTGAGAGTACACCACAGCAGAAGATTGTGTATGAAGATTTCAATCAGGCTGATGAATTGGATCTAGAAGAGATGGACTTAAGATGGCAAGTGGCTATGATATCGTTGAAATTGGATAGGTTTGAAAAGAAGGCAGGAAGAAGGGTCAACTTTGATGGACAGGAACCTGCCAGGTTTGACAGAAGGAAGGTGAGGTGCTATAAATGTTCTCAAACAGGACATTTTGCCAGGGAATGTACAGATAAGAAGGTAGATGACAAAGTACGATATTCTGCTTTCAAAATTCAAGAGCTGGATTCAGAGGACCCCAAGGCTTTGGTATCTTTGGATTCGATGGTGAACTGGGAGCATCATGAGAAGACGATTGCAAGTGAAGCAGATAAGGTCTTTGGGATGATAGCTGGATATGGTGAGAAGAAACAAGTGGCTGGTCAGTTTGGAATGATGGGTCATCCATCTCAGGTACAAAACTGTCCATTTGGTTGTGAATCTATATATGCTAAATTGAAACAAGAATTTGATGATATAGAAAGTGAAAATAAGGATAACTTTATTCAACTTAAGGCTCATAAAAGGGCTGTTAAAACATTAGAACAACAAAAGGTCTGGTATCAACAACAACAGTCTGCTTATGAAGTAAAAATCAAGGTGTTAGAAAGAGATTTAAAAAATGCCACTAATGAGTTTAAACATTCTGAAAGGGAAAAAGCTAAGGTAGTGTTAGAAAATCAAGAGTTACAGTCTAAACTAGATAATTCCTTAGCTAGATTTGATAAGTGGAAAGACTCATCCAAAAACCTTCACATGCTTATTGATAGTTCTATGTCTACTAAAACTAAAAGAGGTTTAGGGTTCGGTGACCTAATAGGGCCAAATCAGTATTATGACCCTAATGAGTATAGTGTTTTTAACCTAGAACCTGTAGATTATAGAAAACCTGTAAAGTATGTGAAGGAGGGAGGAATGAATGATGTTCCTCCACCCATAACTGGAACATTTAAACCTGCTAATCCTTTTGATGACTTTGATGATTCACAAATGATCTATGGCAGACAGGCAAAGGACTTGCCTAATCTTGATTGTGACTCTAATGAATTTGTCTCTTGTTCTTACAGTGACAAATCTTCAGAAATCAAGACTAATGACTATGCCACATGTGGATCAAGTGATAAGTCAGCACCAATAAAGTCAGAAGATCTCTCCTCAGAAGTAGCTACTGATGAATCTCACTCAAAGACAGCTGCATTTGAAGATATTTCTTTTGATAGTGTTAAAAACAATAATGTTTCTAGTTGTGGTTCTGTTTCAAATGTTTCTAGTTGTGATTTTGTTTCAAACAATTATGGTTGTGGTTTTAATTCTGTTAAGGATAATTTTATTTCATGTGTTGTTTTGAATAATTCTGTTTGCAATGAGAAAGTTATTGTTAAGAAAAAGTCCCCTAGAAAGAAATCTTGCTTTGTGTGTCGTAGTTATGATCATCTTATTAAAGACTGTGACTATTATGAAAAACAGATGGGATTATATGCTTGTAAAAATAGGTCTGTATGGAAAAATGTTAATGATATTCCCCCTTATATTCCTCAAGCAGCAAGGAGAACTTCAGTTGCTTCTGGCAAGCCAGTTTCTGCTGGTAAGCCTGTTGCTGCTGAAAGGTTCATTCCTGCCGATAAGCCTGTTCCTGCTGCTTATCCTGTGCCTGCCGGCAGGATCAATCCTGCTGGTTGGAGAAGCAATATTGCTAGACCTTTCAGCAGACCTACTAGTACTTACTTTCAAAATGATATGAGACCTGTTTGTTTTGACACAATGCACAAGGGAGGGGCAAGATGGAAAACTGCTGTTAAGTCCTCAGCAGGTTGTTCTTAGAAAATCAATAACCAACATATGAAAATGGGATCCAAGATCAATGGTGGATCTCATCAATCTCCAGGGTTTAATTTTTATTGATCCACTAGGCAGGCTCAAGTCAGCAATGGCTTGAGTCTCTCTTGTATCTAATGTTGTATATGTATTCTTTATCTCAGGTTTTTCCTTTTAGAAGCAAAGATGTTGGAATTGTTGACAGTGGATGTTCCAAGAGTATGACAGGGAATTTGGAAAGATTGCATGACTTTGTACCTTTGAATGGAGGTACTGTGACTTTTGGAGGAGGAGATGGAATAATTTCTGGGAAGGGAACTATCAAAACTGCCAAGCTAGACTTTGAAGATGTGCTTTATGTGAAGGAACTCCAAGACTTCAATTTGTTCTCTGTCTCTCAAATCTGTGACAAGAAGAATAGTGTTCTCTTCACTGAGAATGATTGTTTTGTGCTGTCCAAAGACTTCAAGTTGCCTGATGAAAGTCAGGTTGAACTTAAAGTTCCTAGGACTTACAATCTTTATAGCTTCAATCTTAGTGATGTTCAGCCTGAGGGTTCACTTGCTTGTCTAGTAGCAAAAGCATCTGTGGATGAATCTAATAAATGGCACAGAAGAATGGCCCATGTAAATTTCAAGACCATTAACAAGCTGGCTAAGAATGGTTTGGTTAAAGGGCTTCCTTTGAAGATCTTCTCTAATGAGCACAATTGTGTTGCCTGCAACAAAGGAAAGCAGCACAAAGCTTCATACAAGGCTATAACTGCTGTGAGCAACATCTCTGAGCCTTTGCAGCTTCTTCATATGGATCTTTTTGGTCCTACTTCTATCAGAAGTATTGACCATAAGAACTACTGCCTGGTGGTTACAGATGATTTTAGCAGGTTTTCATGGACTTTCTTTTTGGGTTCTAAAGATGAAACTTATCCAGTTCTTAGGGATTTTATTGCCTTAATAGAAAATCAGCTAAGTAAAAAGGTTAAGTCGATAAGGTGTGATAATGGCACAGAGTTTAAGAATTATAATCTTATTGAACTCTGTGGGAGTAAGGGGATAAAAAGGGACTATAGTAATGCTAGAACTCCACAACAAAATGGGGTTGCAGAAAGGAAAAATAGGACCCTGATAGAAGCAGCTAGGACTATGTTAGCTGAATCTAAGATGCCTACTATGTTTTGGACTGAAGCAGTATGCACTGCTTGTTATGTGTTGAATAGGGTATCTATTACTAGTCCTCATAATAAAACACCTTATGAACTTTTTTCTGGAAAGGTTCCAAACATTAGTTACCTTAAGCCTTTTGGATGTCATGTCACTATTTTGAACACTAGTGATTACCTAGGCAAGTTTGATGGGAAGGCTGATGAAGGGTTTATTGTTGGATATTCTGCTCATAGTAAAGCCTATAGGGTTTATAATCTGTCTTCTAAGAGAATAGAAGAGACTCTCAACTTAAGATATCTTGAAGATAAACCTAATTTGCAGGGTGCTGGTCCAGAGTGGTACTTTGATCTGGATTATCTAACTGACACCTTAGGTTATAATAGATTTAAATCAAATCTATCTGTTGGTACAAATGTTTCTCAAACTAACAATGCAGGTACCTTGGTTGATGATTCTGATGCAGAGAGTGATGAACGACCTATAGTTGTTCCTTCTTTTCCTTCTAACAACATTTCAGGTTCAAAACTCAAAGATTCTTCTGCTATGGATGGAGGTGATTCTAGTTATGCAGAAGATCTTGCTAGGCTTCAAAGACAAGAGTTTAATGCCAAGAGAGCTGCTGAGATGTTTGGTTCTGGGGTTTCTAAAGAGACAGAGGAGATTTTGAGAAAGGCTGAAGCTGAAGTTAGAAGGCAACTGAATTTGACTGGTGGTATTTCTGTTCCTGCTGATGCTGTTCCTGCTGGTAGTAGATTTGTTCCTGCCGATCCTTCTAATGTTTCTGCTGATGTCTCTGTTCCTGTGGCTTCTCCATCTGTTGATACTTTGGGTATTGATAACTCCCCTGAAAGATTTCCAATCCCTTCTGATCTTGGAAATTCAGTCTCTTCAAAAGATAAGCTGGAAGATCCTCATCATCAATCTAGAACAGGCATTTTCACTTCTTCTTCATATGATGATGACTTCAACCCCTCAATTACTAATCAGGCATCCTCCATTGATGTCAATCCCATTGTTACCAAGAGGATCAATACTGTTCATCCTCAGTCTTTGATTCTTGGAGATCTTAATTCCCCTGTTCAGACAAGAAGTAAATTGCATCAACCTAAGTTTGGAGAATCTGCTTTTCTCAGTTATATACAGGATCAGTTGAGGAGCAATCATACTGATTACTTACATTGTCTGTATGCTTGTTTCTTATCTCAAGTTGAACCAAATAGTATAGCTCAAGCTCTTGCTAATGAAGATTGGGTTGAGGCTATGCAAGAGGAAATGCAGCAGTTCCAGAATCAGAAAGTATGGATGTTGGTTCCTTTGCCTGCTGGACAGCATGCTATTGGAACTAAATGGATTCTAAAGAATAAAAGGGATGCAAGGGGAATTGTGGTTCGAAATAAAGCTAGGTTGGTAGCTCAGGGTCATAGACAAGAGGAGGGGATTGATTATGATGAGGTGTTTGCACCAGTGGCAAGAGTTGAAGCTATCCGATTGTTCTTGGCTTTTGCTTCCTTTATGGGGTTTGTAGTATATCAGATGGATGTGAAGAGTGCATTTTTGTATGGAAGGATTGAGGAAGAAGTTTATGTTACCCAACCACAGGGATTTGTAGATCCTCAGAATTCTAATTTGGTTTACAAAGTGGTTAAAGCACTTTATGGTCTTCATCAAGCACCAAGGGCTTGGTATGCAAGGCTATCAGCCTTTTTGCTAAAACATGGTTACAGAAGAGGGGCTATTGATAAAACTCTTTTTATCAGAAAGAACTTCAAAGATATCATTCTGGTACAAGTTTATGTAGATGATATCATCTTTGGTTCCACTAATGAAGCCTGGTGCAGGGAGTTTGAAGAATTGATGAAGAGTGAATTTGAGATGAGTGCTATGGGTGAAATGACTTTCTTCTTGGGTCTTCAGGTTAAGCAGAAACCAGATGGGATCTTTATTTGTCAGGAGAAGTATGTTTATGACATGCTTAAAAAGTTTGATATGGAGAATGTGAAGATTGCTGCAACTCCTTTTGAACCTCCAAAGCCTAAGTCCAATAATGAACCTGATGCTGCTGTTAATGTTCATCTATATAGGTCCATGATTGGTTCACTCATGTATTTGACAGCTTCAAGACCTGATATCATGTTTGCTGTTGGTGCATGTGCTAGACATCAGGTTACACCATTGACTTCTAACCTTAATGCAGTCAAGAGAATCTTTAAGTATTTAAAAGGACAGCCCAAAATGGGACTTTGGTATCCCAAAGACTCTCCTTTTGTGTTGGAAGCCTATAGTGACAGTGATTATGCTGGGGCTAACTTTGATAGGAAGTCTACTACTGGAGGTTGTCAGTTTCTGGGTCAGAGGTTGGTTTCTTGGCAGTGCAAGAAGCAGACTATAGTGGCTACATCTTCTACTGAGGCAGAGTATGTTGCTGCTGCTAGTTGCTGTGGACAGGTTCTTTGGATGCAAAATCAGCTGTTGGTTTATGGGTTCAACTTCATGAACACTAAGATCTTTATTGATAATCAAAGTACTATGTGTATTGTTAAGAATCCTGTTTATCATCAAAGGACAAAGCATATTGAGATTCGACATCATTTCATAAGAGATGCTTATGAGAAGCATCTTATTCAGGTGGTCAAGATTCACACAGATGATAATGTGGCTGATTTGCTAACCAAGGCTTTTGATGGACCAAGGTTTAAACATTTGGTGGTCCATATTGGGATGGTAAATCCCTAGCTACTGAGATTAAGGGGAGGATTGCAGATTAAGGGGAGGTTGAAGTTTAAGGGGAGGATGCTTCTTGTTGTTGTTGTATATTTTTCTATCTTTCTTTATTTTGGTTTCTTTCTTATTTTCTTTCCTTTTCTTTTGGTGTGTTTCTGATTTGTTTTTCTTAGTTAAAATTAAAAAAAAAAAAAAAAAAAAAAAAATTATGTATATTTTGTGTGCTAATAAGTTGGTTTTGAGCAACACCTTGCAGGTACAGTGTTGGTGTTTACACCTGCACAACAAATGGTGCTCAACTCACCATGTCTTGCAGACAAGAAAGAGTTGGCTCACCATGAGGGTACGGCTCTGGTGTGATAATCAAATCCGTTGATAGCTATAATAGCTTGCTCAAAGCTATAGGGTACTTCAACTCACCCATGATTCAGTTCTGAGAGTTGAAAATGGTTATCAATTCACCATGGATGTAACCCTTTATGGGATCCAAAGGATTGGCTAGTCCACAAAAGTATGGTTTGTGGTAAAGACACTTGGTATCCATATTTGGTATTCAATTCACCAAAGTTTGCTGTAACCTAAGAATTGGCTAGTCCTGAGCAAACGGCTACAGGTAAAGACAAGTCAAATCCGTTTATAGTTGCTGATTTGCTAATAAATCAGATGGTTATCAATGTACCATGATCTAACACATCTAAACATTGGCTACTCCAGTAGTGATGGCTATTGGTAAAGAGACATCAAATCCATTAATTTTCAATGATTCACCTCTCACAGGAGTTAACACACCTGGATGTGATGAGAATAGTATGAAACTTAAGTGATTTGATGTACATATTGTCAAAGTAGCAGTCAAGTTCAAGTGAATGTCATGGTGACCAGTATACATGTTTTGAAGAAGATTTCCTATTCCTGCTGAACTATTGAAAGGATTGCTGGATGCTATAGAGGTTGGAATCTTGGTGGATTTGATTGTTGCTGCTGGTTACTACTTATTGCTGCTGCTGAGTCGCAGTCCTCAAGCCTGAGAAGTTAAAGCTCTATCACATTGGAATCTTGCAGGTTAACCTAGTCAACCTCAAGATTAGGGGAGGATTGTTAGGATCTCTGGGAAATAAGGGTTTCTCAGTGATGAAAGGATTGTTGGGATATGAGAAATAAGGAATTTCTCATTGCTGCCGATAGTGAAGCTGATTCCTGCCGATAGTGTTGCATTGCTGCTGCGGTTGGTTCCTACCGATAGTATTGTTTTGTTTCTGCCGATAGGGTTGATTGCTGCAGATAGTTATTGTTTGTTATCCGTAGGTTTAGAAAGTTTGTTAGATTTATTTTTAGAAGAGATTGTTGTTTATCTCTTCACACGTTTTCTTGTGAGACGGGTTAGGGTTTCTTATTGTTATAAAAGAAACATCCCGTCCATATGTTTAAGATACTTTTTTACCGATTTCAATAGTCAATAACACCTTTCTTAGTTCATAGTCTGATCCATAGAGGATCATTAGCTTTCTTCTTTATTGTACTTGTTGTTTAGTTTCCGCATAAACACTTGTATTCCATACAGAGGTTCTTGTTTAACCAAGCTCAATCTAGCTCGAAGTACTCGATCCTACAGGGGAGTCCTCGGAATACCAAATATAGTAAGAGGGGTGTCCTCAAATGGGTGGAGTAGCTAGCTCCCAAAGTGTGAGGGGTTGCAATGCACGCACACCCAGTCACCAATCAATACAATATGTAGCAATGTAGACAATGTAGTAGCTCCAATAAGTCAACCAATCAATCAATCAATCAATACAAATCTAGGATGCATCCATACGCCCCTGCTGGCCAATAACAATAATCATAATAATCATAGCAGCAGTAGATCACAAGAATCAGGGACGGTGGGGGACATCTCTCTAGCCCCACTAGAGTACATAACATTGGTGCATCAATGCTATGGTTGTGGCTACTCCACAACAAGTAATACCTGGGTAAATACTGAAGGGTCATCTAGTCAAGGTTCAATATCAAAGTATAAGTGCCAAGCCATAATCAAAGGTTCAATGTCAAAGGTTCAATATCAAAGGTTCAGTATCCAAGGTTCAGTATCAAAGGTTCAATATCAAAGGTTCAGTATCCAAGGTTCAGTATCAAAGGTTCAATATCAAAGGTTTAGTATCAAAGGTTCAATATCAAAGGTCCAATATCAAAGGTCAATGTCAAAGGATCAATCAAAGATGTAATATCAACGGGTCAAAATGGAGAGGTCCAAAGCCAAAGTTCCCAATCCACAAGGTTCACTATTCCAAGTTCCAAAGTCCCATAGTTCATAAATCAAAGGGTCATAATGAGAGTTTAAAACAAAAGTTCAATTTAGCAGGTTCCCATCACTTGTTTAATAAAAATGTTCGTAGTGATATCCCATTCAAAAGTTTTAATACAAAGGTTCATTTAGAAAAGATCTTCCAAAAGATGACATTTATAAAAGTGATCTTTAATAAAGTTTTTCTCAAAATATCCTTTAAAAGTGGTCTTTATGAATTTATAAAAATCCCATAGACAAGTGGTCTTAAATCCTATTAAAAGTGCCGTTATAAAATAGTTTCTCCTTTAAATGTTTCCATATCATAATTAAGAAAATAAATTTCACCTCCCGTTATATTATCCCAAAAGAACATTCAAAGTCTCACAAGGGTTTCACCTCCCGTTACAATATCCCAAAGAGTATCCAAAGTCTTACTAAGGTTCAAAGGTTAAGGTCACAAAAGGTTATCGAACGGATCATAAGGGTTCAAACGAATAACAATAGGATCACAAATACCGGTGAAACACATCAATCATAGAGCCAAGTACGAAGGATCATAATCAAGATCAAACGAAATCACAATACGATAACAAATCAAAGACAAGGTCAAGAGAGAGGAAGTGTGCACTCTTATTGAAAGAGTACGGAATATTTGTACCTTAGTCCAAACGCAAAAGCAAGGTCAAACAATCAAGAAGTAATGGATCACTCCCGCTTCACCGAACCTAGAAGAGAATGGATAGGAATCAAGACGAGTTCATTTCACATAAGTTACCTCTTTTAGTTATCTTCCATTTTTAGAAACTTTCCATAATTAGCAGCTTTCCATTTTAGGTAACTTTCCATATTTAGTAAGTTCCCGCTTTAAGTAGTTTAAGTGTTTTAGAAGACTTTCCTTTCTTAGTAAGTTTCCTTATTTGGAGAGTTTCCAATTTTAGAAGGTTTCCATAATTAGTACTTTCCAAAAATAGCATGTTTCCATAAATAGCAGAATTCCAGAATTAGCAAGTTTCCACATATTAACATATTCTTATAGGCTAACTTTATCATATACCCAAGTTCTCATGTTCATAATTATCAAGGATTCCATTTTATAGTGATTTTCCAAGATTAGGGTTTAGTATGATCCCCGAATATGTTTTAGGGTTTAAAGTGTTATTATCACAAGTTAAGGGTCACAATTGATCACATTCACATTATATCACATCAACTTAAGTTAAGAGGTCAAATGAGCAAATATTACACTTCACACCCTTAAGTTTACAAAGTTTCCATTTTAATCCTTTAATTATTCAGTTTACCATAATTAAACCTTTAATTAATATAATTATCACATAAGCCCCACAACTATTCAAAAATGACAATTCCAGCCCTCTCAAGTTATTTTAGGTCGTGGCATGTATAATTACCCATTTTTACATTTTTAGTCCCTCTAGTTAAAATATTTACAATATAAACCTTTTAATTATCAAATTAACATAAAAATCACATAATTAATCACATGACCACATAAATCCATCAAGTATCATAAAATATCAATTTTAGTCCCTCTTATATTAATCCAACTCGAAAATCATTTAATTACAATAATAGTCCCTTTATTTTAAATAAATGCACATTATTCCTTTTAATATATAAACTTACAATTAGTCCTTTTAATTACAAAACTTACACTTTTCACCATTTTTATATTTTGTACGAAACACCCTTTATATTTATATAAGTTTCCAAAACAAACCCTTGCATTTAATTAATTTCAATTCGCCCCCTTTTTATTTTAATTTACAAATCACACCCTTTAATTATCAAAATCACACAACACACCCCTATACTGATTTTATACATTTTTCCCATGTACTTATATGATTAACAAAAATAACCCTTAGGTTTAATAATTTACAAAACACACCCTTATATTTTAAAAAGTGCAATCGGTATTTAAATTAAATCACAACCCTTAACCCTAATTTTTCCAAAACCTCAAAACATTAATTTTCAATCAATAATAACATAAATGAACCAGTAAAAATAATAAACCCTAGTTTAATAGGCCAATCGATCCCTTTTTAATTTTTCTTCAAATCGGTAAAAACAAATTAAATCCCCCAACGATTTCCAAGCTTCAAATAATTTTTAATATATTTTATTAGAGTAATATGAACATATATAAGCATCGAAAAAATATGAACAAGGCCCAGAAAATTCAATATAGCCGATTATAAATTTTCCTTGTTTTTAGGGTTTCGGTTTTAAATAATTTTGTATGATCATCCAAGGTTGCATGGTTCACTTTTAATTGTTTATACTGATTATATGAAGTATAAGAAGTAAGATAAAAATACCACAAATGATCAAAATCGAGTGGAATGAGTAGAAACAATTTTCTTCTTCTCGCTAGGGCAAATCGACAAAAGAAAACTCCACCTTTCGAACCAAGCAATCCCAGCCACAAATAGTATTTTTCCAACCTTCCTTGAGTATTAGAGAAGCCACGAAAAATATTCAAGAGCCTCCAAAAATTGGTAGCAGCCGTATGGGATTTTTAGGGACTTAGGGTTTTTGATTTTTGGTTGTTTTGATATTGTAAATAAAAATGGGATATGGGATCAAATATATGGTGAATTCCTGGAGAATATGGCCGAATATTAGGGGATGGGCTTGGGAAAAATTGATTTTTGATTTATTTCCAAATTTACCAAATGTATAAATAATTAAAGTTATGTACATTATTTAACTTAGAAATGGACCTCTTAGGGGCATGTAGGCGTGTCATATAATTTATTCAACTTAAGAATATTGTAAATGTTATAAAAAAAATTATTTGGGATCATATGTTGTTCACCTCCAAGTTTTTGGAATTTATTTAGTGTTTATTTATTGTTTAATTCAAAATTTTAAATATTAGGGGCATTTTGGTAATTTGACATATTATGAAAGTTGTGGGTTTTACATCTATCGAGTTACGAAGCTTGTCGAGTTAGGAATTTTAGCGAGTTATAGAATTTTCTCTATCGAGTTAGCTATTATTCTTATCAAGTTAATCATTTGGCGAGTTAGCCATTCTTAGCGAGTTAGCTAAACACCTTATCGTTTATCGAGTAAGGATTTTTGTGGCTAATACCTATGGGAAACTATACTCAATTGATTTCATATTACTGAGTTAAGATCATCTTATCGAGTTAAGTTGCTCCTTTTTATCGAGTTAAGTATTAAAGCTTGTTTTACCGAGTTACGTTTGCTGCACAATTTACCTAGTTAGCAGACCATTTGTTTTTGTGTTAGAGTTTCATTGTTGCTACTAAGTTAGCTAGCTTCAGAAATCACTGAGTTAGACCATATCAAGAACTACCATGTGAGAAACTTTCTTTACCGAGTTACAAGCTACCGACTTAGAATCAAACTTTTCAAGTTGGACCTAAACCTACGAACCTTTATTCATCCTTAACGATCCAAGTTTAACACAATCACTTATTATGTCTCAACCACCATTCTACAATTTTTCTCATCAGCAGAATCAGTGTCATCAGAATCAAAATCAGTATCATTAGAATCAGAATCAGTATCAACAACCGATGTACCAACAACAACTGTACCAACCATCATCATCTTATCCACAACAACATCTTCTGATGCAACAACATCAGATGGTTCCGATGCAACAACCATATCTAATCTCACAACCACAAAGTCCACTTCCACCAAAACAAACAACACACTGGTTTGATTGAATGTGTGAAGTGATCTCTACTCAACAATCCAGACATGAGGCAGGCTCTCTTGAAACGCCACCAATGCTTACACCGGGTAATTATGTTCAGTGGGCATGTCGATTCTTAAGGTTTATTGAACTCAAGAAACCCAATGGTAAGTACACGAAGCAAGTTATTCTGGAAGGACGGTTTCAGTGGCCTACTAATTTAGTCAGAGGTGACCCAGCTTCTGATCCTCTAGTAGCTTCAAGTGCAGTACGAGTTCCGGAGTCTACACTTACTTCTGAACAACTAACTCATTGTGATGCAGACGAGAATGCTATGGTTTACATACTTCAGGGAATCCCAAATCCGATATTTAGAAGTGTTGATGCTCAGAAAACTGCTAAATATATGTAGGACCACATTCATCTCCTAATGGAAGGCACTCACCTGAACGAACAAGACCTGGAATCAAAACTTTATCTGGAATACACTAACTTCATGATTGAACCAGGGGAGTCACTTGAATCTTACTATCACCGTTTCACCAATGTCGTCAATGACTTAGAAAGACATGCAATACCCCTTCCAAGGATCACAGAAAATACAAAGTTTGTCAGCAGTCTGGGTTATGATTGGCAAAAGTATGTGACATTTGTGCGACAAACGAAGAATCTTCATGAAGTTCCATATGGATTGTTTTATGATTATCTGAAACATCATGAATCTGAAGTGGAAAAAGATAGAGCTATTCGAGGAGGATACACACCAACCTCAACTCCAAATTCATTGGCACTAGTTGCTCACTCTCATGCTCCACCTCCTATGTCTCATCATGCTCATGTTCTAGAACAGAATTATTTCAGTTATCCACAACCTGCTTCATCCAACCAAATGGTCCCATTTGATTCATCTCCACAACAATCTTCAACTCAACAAGTTCCATATGACAACAGTGATGCAGCATATTACTCAAATTCCAATAAAGATGACGATGAGGATGTCAATACTTTGAATCAATGACTTGCTCTTATTGCTCACGCTTTCAACAAATTCAACAACAAGACAAACAATCGTCAACATTCTTCTTCTAATACAAGGAATCAAGCTGTTGTGCACGATGGGATGGTTGAAATAGAAAACTGTAACAATGGAAGATTCGGATCAGGTGGTTATTCAGGAGGTTATGGGAATGGTCAGAGGATTAACAACACTGGAGGGTTTAGGAACAATACAGGTGCTTCTCAGAAATGATCTGAAATAGTTGATAATGGGAATTCAGAATCAGGAAATGCAGTTTGGTGCTATAATTGCAATGGAAAAGGTCATATTGCCACAGCTTGTCCAAAACCGAGAACTCGGGGTAGTAAATTCCATAAGCAGGCGTTACTTTTTGCACTCAAGGATGAAAAGGGTGGACACTTCACTTAGCAGGAGAATAGTTTCATCGCTAATGCCTACAATGATGACGATATGGAAGATCTGGAAGCTAACGCAGCTGTGATGCTTATGGAAAATATGCAGGAACTTCAACTGAATGATTCAGGCCCAGTGTATGACACTGATGGCTTGTCTCAGGTACATGACTTATCCACATGCTTCATACATGAAATTGCATCACCCTCTGTCTCTGAATCAGATATAGCGCAAGTTGTTCCATCCGAATCATGTTTATCTTCTCAAGAGGATGAACAACTGAACACAGTTGTTATATTTAAAGATGACACTGTCGTTTCATTTGATGATCCTATTGAGAAAGATGAACATGATCATATTGAACAACATGAACTTTCATCTGATCCAGATCCTGATTATATTGCCATGGCCAAACGACTTAAAGCACAAATTTTCGCAACTCAAAACAGGGATGAGCAAATTAAAGTTTTGAAAGAAACAAATGCAGTTTTAAAATAGGACATCGAGTGTTATAAGATACAACTTTCAAATTTTCAAAATGAAGTCAAACGTGAAAAGTGTTTTGAAAAATCATTTCAGGAGTCTTACACCAAAGAACAAAATCTTCAACACCAAATGCATAAATTAGTTGAGTCAAACGGCAAATTGGTTTCCAAACTGGAAAATGAAAAACATGAACTCAAAAAACAAATTGTACAACTTCAAAAGGAACTTTCAAAAACACAAACGGAGTTGTCAAATTGCAAACAGGAATTTCATGAACACAAAGCTCTAAAAAGGAAAACTGTAGATTCTTTAATCGAAGAGAATTTAACTCTCGAACGTCAAATCAAAGAATTTCAAAATATCGTTTACAAACATGGAGAATCTATCACAACGATTCAAAAATTCACATTGAAACCAAAACCCGATAAAGGTTTCGCCATTGGCGACTATAGATCAACTTTTCTTCACAATGCGTTCAAAACGATTCCTAAACTTTACAGTATGGACCAATTGCTTGATAATAATGTTGTGCGTGTTGTTGTATATAATACTGAGGAAGAAGAGGAACTTGAAGAAGAGAGTCGATCAAAAATGAGTCAAGTTGAATATTGCAAACCATATGATTACTCAAAACTTCCCCATATTTCAAAATCTTTTGTTCCATCTAAAGAATTACCTGAGAAATCATGGTATGTGACTGAGTCATATGTCTCATCTTCCAATGGGGCTCCTCCTGCCAAACCTGTAGCACAAGTAAATGGTCCTTTACCATCTTCTGGTAATGTGACACCTTTACCAACACGTTGTCGAGTCTTAGATTATTTTAAAACTTTCATGAAAGGCATCGAAAATTTGGAAGACGTCATTGAACGTAATTCGGAAATAAAAATTGCTACTTTTCAATCAGCTTACGAGCGCGAAAAGAGAGATATTTTTCAAAAACAAATTTTGCCTTTAGTTCAACATTTGCGTTATTGTGCTACACGTTGGGAGCAGGAACTTCAAAACGAAGTCAAATCTATGATAAACGTTTTCACCTTAAATGAAAATGCAATTTTGGTTCAACAACGAAGAAACAAATTTTTGAAAGCTGATGCTGATCGACTCTTGGAACAAGTTCTCGAGGCTGAGATTCTGTCTGTTTATATGAATGATATTTATAAAGCTGGTGATTATTTACTTTTTGAGGAATTCTGTGCTGACAATGATTTGCTGAACAAAGAAATTGAGACGTTAAAACATGAATATGAAACGTTGAGGAAAAACAGTGATGATGTGCAAAACAAGCTTTCAAAAGAAAATTTTCAACTCAAACAAAGGCTTGAATGGTGTCAAGCTCAAAGTCTTGAAACGGAATTGCAACTTCAAAATGAAAATATTTCAAACCGTTGTCAAGTTTGCAAAAACAATGTGTTTTTCAAAAATCAATGTCTCCTTTATGAAAAAGAAATTGCGGAATTAAAAATTGAAAACGTCGAATGGCAACAAAACCGCGATCACATTGCTTATTGCAATGGTTTACTTGAGTTTGATATTCAGGATAAAAACCACATCATCATTGATTTGAAAGAGAAAATAAAGCTTCTTCAAAAAGGAAAATCTGTTGACACCACAGTGATAGCACCAGGAATGTTTAAAATAGATAAAACAGATAAGGGTAATCATGCTCAGAATTCTAATGTTAGCACTTCCACTTCTACAGGACTAGTTTCCCCTAAGAGTGTTAGCAGACCCAAGACAAAAAGCATCAAGAAGACTAGGAAGACTAGGATCTGGCAACGTAAAAGAGGAACACTAGAAGTGCAAGAAGTAGAAGCTCACCTTAGGAATTTGAATAAAACTCATGTTGCATCTGATTTAGATTCTAATCTGGCAAATTGTAATCAAAATCTAAATGTAACGAATGATGAACCTTTGAATGTTTTGGAAGTTTATGCATCTTGTGTGTTACATCGTCATAAGAAACGTAGGACAGGCATTCTTTCTAGGCCGACTACTGCCTCTAAGTCTATCTTAGGAAAACCGCCAACTACGGTTTCAAATGATGTTGTAGTTACCCCCATAGTTGCACAAAACAAATCTAGGAACATGCCCAAAACTAGTGAATTCACTAAAAAGAAAGCAAAAACTAGTTGGAACTGGCAACGTTGGTTACAAGACAAACCAAATTTTAAATGGATTCCTAAACTGTTGAATACTTGTGCTTCTAACCAACAGGAACCCACCATTTCTTCGGGTTCCACCCTTACCTCTGTTCCATCTTCGTCGTCTTCTTGTGATGCAGGTGGTTCAGATTGTTCTCTGGATTGTTGATAGCGGTTGCACCCGACACATGACAGGAAATCTCAAACTGTTAGTCAACTTTGTTTCAAAGTTTATCGGAACTGTTAGATTCGGGAATGATCAATACGCTTTAATCATGGGTTACGGAGACTACGTTAATGGGAACATTGAAATTAGCAGAGTTTACTATGTTGAAGGCTTGGGTCACAACCTCTTTTCAGTCGGTCAATTTTGTGATGGGGATTTAGAAGTAGCACTTCGTGAGAAAACTTGTTTTGTTCATGATCTACAAGGAAACAATCTAATGTCAGGCAAGCGCAGCACTAAGCTCTGATACCACTTATTAGGTCATGATTTCTTAATACAAGATCACTATGTCTAAGAGAGAGAAAGTAAGAGGAGAGAGAGAGAGTGGAAGGAACTCCAATGTGATAAATGAAAATGAACTTCAATTACTAAGAGAACCAACAACCTCAAATGAGGGGATACATGGGTATTTATAGGTAAGGACTAGGGCTTCACTAAACTTTGACAATATTACAAACTAAGCCCTTAGACCTTTACCAAACATATAAACTTAGCATAAAACTTAATCAAAACATGTTAAATCACTATCGTACTAATATAATGTTGCAACCTATTACAAAATTCAATGACCGACACTTGAATAAATAAAGTCTATTCCCAACAATTAGTGTGTTACAATTGTGTGGATGACGGGTTGTATTCCTTAATACCAGTCGTGGGGCTGTGTACATCCTTCCCTAACTCTATAAGATCCTACTTCATTCTATGGCGACATGTTTAGTATCCAAACCAAGAAATCACTAGAATTCACTTATGCATTAAACACAACCAATTAATCTAATGCGTGCGATGTGTCGTTGCGGTTTAGCAGTATTAATGCCTACTCAAGTTTTGAATTTATATTTAGCCGACTTATCAATAACACACACACTTAACGAGCAGTGTACCCGGTCAGTATGAATATAATGGTAAGTAGAGTGTCGATCACTAAGAGTGGAACGTATTATCTAGTTATTCTAATCAGTATTTTAATATATTAAGTTAGCTATACAATCTAATCTAACGCAAGGGGGTTCAGCCTGAGAGACTGGCACGATTTGGTTGCAATTAAATAATAAACTAAACCAATAGGCACGAATCAGCGAATAGCACACACGTACACAGATAAATACTCGAGACAATAAGAGGGCTGTCCTTATGATAAGTAGTTTGTCACTTGTTTTATTGCTAGTGTTATATGAAGTGTATAGTTCGATGCAACGCACCGAGATTAAGTTCTTTCTCGTTGGTTCTAATCTTATCGGCGAGTAAACCCTTAATGATTACTTATGACTATCCTATTTATCTTTCTCCTACTTTTCTACAGACCATAGAATGCATAGGCGATCTAATAAATAGGCGAGGGCAGAGGCATGGCGACCCGATCAACGCTCAGCTAGCCACAGAGGTTATCAATGCACTAATAAAAGTCACCAAAGACATCAAAATATAAACTTTAATTGATGAGAAAGTAGTTTTAAGGGAGTGCAATCTTTCCGTTGTCACATTACACAAGCCACCAATCTTGATGAATTAAAGTTTACTAACACAATAAAACAAAACTACTTAATGAATTAAACACATGCAGCACCTTCTTACAGCTCTTGTATCTTTGATTTGAGTGTGTCTTGTGCTCGCTATTCGACTGAATTCGTCCTTGGTTTCTGTACTTCGGTCTTCGTATATAATATATGTCTCTCGAAATTCGTCTGGTCTTGGGGTATTTATAGTTTCTGTCTGAGGGTAAGATGCGGCGCATCTAGTAAGTAGATGCGGCGCATTTACTTAACTTCGCGTGGGGTCCAAGATTATAATATTCAGGAATATTCGTACACCGCCAGAAGATGCGGCGTATCTTTATCTTTGGATGCGGCGCATGTCCTCTTGTATCTTGGATCGTATCTGGTGAAATATTGATAGTGATGCGCCGTATGTAATGAGTGAGATGCGGCGCATCTGGAGCAGATTTGACTTGATCTTGTCCATTTCAGTAGACTCTTCACTTTGTGCATGTTTTGCTCCATAATTAGTCCAAAATCGCCAAGTTTCACCAAATGATTGTTTTCAACTGAGAATTACAAAAGTAAACGATTAAGTATCAATCCTCATACATAATATAATAAAAAAAGTCAAATTAATAGGATAAATGATAGAAATAAAATGTACTTATTTGAGTTCATCAAAAATAAAGTTAGACTCACGTTCAGCTCTTTAATATCGATCATTGAAGGAGTCGGAAACATCGCGCTCCCTCATTCCCAATTCAGTAATATTGAACATTCCTTGCTCGTCCTTAATTTCCACGCCGTTCTTCTTTAATATCTGTATAAACAAAGTTCTGTCCCTTTCGGGCAGAGATGACAAAATGATAGACGGGAAATTCTTATTATCAAATAAGCATAAATAAGCAAGGTGGGGTGGTAGTTCAATAAACACATCATTATTCAAATTTGTTTTCTCAACTATTCTCCTACGTTTGTTAATTACTACACAATCATACCACTCATCATCAGAATCATTAACTACATCGCGTCTAAGTTCGGTAGGTACATTAAGGTCAATAAATTCCTCAAAGTTCTCATGATTAGGATTAGTTGAGTTATTTTGAATCAATGTTTCTCCCATGAGCCTAGCTTCAAGATCGAGGTCCATACGCTCTCTTAATACTAGCACATAGACTCCTCTAATTATGCTTTTAACAGGATCTTGGCACTTATAGACTAGTTTATTATTCCCTACCCTTAATGAGATTTTTCTTTTAAACACATCAATCTTAGCATGGGCAGTAGACAAGAAAGGTCGACCAAGGATTAAAGGAATCTTAACATCCTCGGGCATATCTAAAATAACAAAGTCTACAGGGAAAATAAACTTCTCAATCTTAACTAGCACATTATTAGCAATCCCTTCAGGTCGTTTTACCGTTTTGTCAGCCAACTCAATAAGTAATTTAGTTGGTGTTAATTTACCTAGTCCTAGGGTAGTGAATGTCTTAAGAGGCATAACACTAACACTAGCTCCTAAGTCAGCTAACACATTATTGAAAGATATATTATTAATTGAACAAGGTAGAGTAAAACTTCTTGGGTCTTTTTCTTTATGAGGCAAGGCATTTAAATCGGTTGCAGAGCTCCCTTCTTTCATTGTAGTCTTGATCTCTTCTTCAATCTTTGTCTTTTCTTTGAGTAGTCTCCTTAAACTGATTGAAGAATTAAAGAAAAATTCGGGTCTTGCACCATCATTACCATTCATCGATCTTCTAGGTAAGTAGGGAGTGACTTCTTCAGTGGTGCTTATGGCCTTGACATGATCTCTTGGGTTGGTTTCGGTTGAGCTAGGTAAACTTCCATATCCCCTTTCTTGAAGAACTTTGCTCATTTGACCAATTTGTTGTTCCAATGCTTTAATCGAAGCTCCTTGATTTCTTGTAGTAGTGTCCGTTGAAGCTCGGATTTCTTTGATCATAGCAGTATTCTCTTCATGTCTTTTAGCAGCATCAGCCATAATTTGCTTTAGAGTGTCATCTAAAGTCTGCCTCCTATCTTGATAAGCGGGATTAAATTTGTTCTTTTGATAGAATCCCGGGGTAGCTTCCCTAAATCTTCCTGAAGGTCGGAATGGTTGTCCAAATTGGGTGTAATACGCTTCTTCAAATGTCTCACTTTCATTTTTATTTGGGCAATCTTTAGTGTAGTGAGGTCCTTCGCACTTTTCACATCCAACTTGGGCAGCATACGCTCTTTCATCACGCTTCTTCATCTCTCTACTTATTTTATCCAATTGAGCTTGAATAGCAGCAATCCCGTCAAAATTAGTGCTGCTCTTAGATCTAGTAGAGGTCCCATCGTGCCATTTTTGAGAATGATCAGCAGCTTCTTGGATCGCTTTCCTAGCATTGGCTGCACTCATTTGAGGCACAGCTCCTTTAGCGTCCAAGATTTGTCTAGTAGGCACGTCCAATCCTTGATAAAATAATATTATCTCCTGCATAGCGGTTAGATAGTGTTGAGGACATTTTACCAATAAATCTTTAAATCGTTCCCAAGCTTGATAAAGAGTTTCATCAGGCTCTTGCTTGAAACTGTTGATAGCCTCCATCTTTTTAGCAGTCTTAGCAGGTGGACAATATCTCTTCAGGAATTTGCTCTTCAAATCTTCCCATGTAGTGATTGAACTAGCAGGTTCATTCCTTAGCCACTTGTTAGCAGCTCCTTTTAGTGAGAGTGGAAAGATTCTTAGCATGATTTGATCGTCAGTGACTCCTTCTGAAGTAAACAAATCCGCAATCTCGAGGACCTTTTCAACATGCTCATTAGCATCCTCATGTTCCGATCCACTGAAAGCATTCTCTCTTAGCTCCTTGAGAAACTGACCCTTCAATTCAAACTTTGACTTGTCATCAAACTTTGGTCTAGCAACTCCTGAAGTGTAATCAGCACGGGTTTTGTTCATGTATTCCTCCATAGTTGTGTTTTCGCCCATTGTTTCTGTTTCTTCTTCCTCTTTCTCTTCAGAAAAATAATCAAGCTCGAATGAACTTGAAGTATCAAAGCTTTTTGTGTTGAAAAGCCTTTTAAGCGAATGAAAGACTCGTTCAGGATCTTCGAAAGGTTGAATCAAGTTCTTCGTAGAACTCCTGGTCATGCACTTCCTGAAATCAACACAAAAATATCAGTAGGGTATGCTCGAGAAAGTAATATATCAGAAAATTAACAACGAAAACGGAATACGAAAAATTAAAGTTACTGATATCTGCAGACGATGCGCCGTATCCAAAAAGTTGGATACGCCGTATCTTATAATCGTTAAAATTAGATAAGACTTTATTCAGAAAATAGATACGCCGCTTAGAAATTAGAATGCGCCGTATCTGTTTTAATTATCAAAAATCGATATTTATAAAAATTAAATGCGTCGTATTAACGATAGTTAATGCGCCGTATTTTCGTTAAGTTTCAAAATATAAGATTTTTGATTCAGAAGATGCGCCGTATCGATAAAAATCGATACGCCGTATCTGTTTTAATAATTCGAAAACTGTTTTTAATTAAAATAATAGATACGTTGTATCTGCTAAAGCAGATGCGTCGTATATCGTTAACGTTTAGAAAATTTTTTTTTTATCAAAAACAGATACGCCGTATCTTGGGGAAAAGATGCGTCGTATCGAATTAATTAAACGCGTTGTATTTTATAAAAATTGAACGCAATACGCCGTATCTGAGAAATCAGATGCGCCGTATCGTTCGATTTAGCTCAGTACAACGATAGCAGAATACAGAAAATACGAAAAATTAAAACAAATAAAAACACACGAACGAAAACAAACACAAAGAAAACAAACAAATAACACACAAAAACAGAAAATATGCAAAATATTACAATGAATGCAAATTAATCTAATACACAACACAATTAGCGGTTAGATAAAAAAAATTAAAACCTAATTAAAATACTAATCAAATTAACAGATAATAACAATTCAGTCCCCGGCAGCGGCGCCAAAAACTTGATGCGTGCGATGTGTCGTTGCGGTTTAGCAGTATTAATGCCTACTCAAGTTTTAAATTTATATTTAGCCGACTTATCAATAACACACACACTTAACGAGCAGTGTACCCGGTCAGTATGAATATAATGGTAAGTAGAGTGTCGATCACTAAGAGTGGAACGTATTATCTAGTTATTCTAATCAGTATTTTAATATATTAAGTTAGCTATACAATCTAATCTAACGCAAGGGGGTTCAGCCTGAGAGACTGGCACGATTTGGTTGCAATTAAATAATAAACTAAACCAATAGGCACAAATCAGCGAATAGCACACACGTACACAGATAAATACTCGAGACAATAAGAGGGCTGTCCTTATGATAAGTAGTTTGTCACTTGTTTTATTGCTAGTGTTATATGAAGTGTATAGTTCGATGCAACGCACCGAGATTAAGTCCTTTCTCGTTGGTTCTAATCTTATCGGCGAGTAAACCCTTAATGATTACTTATGACTATCCTATTTATCTTTCTCCTACTTTTCTACAGACCATAGAATGCATAGGCGATCTAATAAATAGGCGAGGGCAGAGGCATGGCGACCCGATCAACGCTCAGCTAGCCACAGAGGTTATCAATGCACTAATAAAAGTCACCAAAGACATCAACATATAAACTTTAATTGATGAGAAAGCAGTTTTAAGGGAGTGCAATCTTTCCGTTGTCACATTACACAAGCCACCAATCTTGATGAATTAAAGTTTACTAACACAATAAAACAAAACTACTTAATGAATTAAACACATGCACCACCTTCTTACAGCTCTTGTATCTTTGATTTGAGTGTGTCTTGTGCTCGCTATTCGACTGAATTCGTCCTTGGTTTCTGTACTTCGGTCTTCGTATATAATATATGTCTCTCGAAATTCGTCTGGTCTTGGGGTATTTATAGTTTCTGTCTGAGGGTAAGATGCGGCGCATCTAGTAAGTAGATGCGGCGCATTTACTTAACTTCGCGTGGGGTCCAAGATTATAATATTCAGGAATATTCGTACACCGCCAGAAGATGCGGCGTATCTTTATCTTTGGATGCGGCGCATGTCCTCTTGTATCTTGGATCGTATTTGGTGAAATATTGATAGTGATGCGCCGTATGTAATGAGTGAGATGCGGCGCATCTGGAGCAGATTTGACTTGATCTTGTCCATTTCAGTAGACTCTTCACTTTGTGCATGTTTTGCTCCATAATTAGTCCAAAATCGCCAAGTTTCACCAAATGCTTGTTTTCAACTGAGAATTACAAAAGTAAACGATTAAGTATCAATCCTCATACATAATATAATAAAAAAAGTCAAATTAATAGGATAAATGATAGAAATAAAATGTACTTATTTGAGTTCATCAACAACCAATTAATCCTAGTACATATCCGATTCATATTTCTTAAGACGTTCAAGCAAGTTACCATATAGGAGATTAGCCAGTTTTCTTAAGCCTAACATTGAAATCACCCACCCAATACAATTAATAACATACAATCAATCCATAATCAACAGCTAGGTTTCACTACATTTAAGCAAACACAAGAATAATCTAGCCTAGCATGTTAATTGAAAGACAAGCATAAGATATAATTAACCAACACATAGACATATTGATTAATTTGAAGGAAGACTTATCTTTAATTAATCATGAATGAATCAAGGGTAAAAAGCCCTTGAAAATACAGTAAAGCTTGAGCTAGGGTTTATCCCTAAAGTTCCTCCACAAGTTGCACACTAATGAATGAAAATAACAAGAGTATATATAGATTTTACAATCTTGACGACGTCACCTTTTGGGGCGTGACGCCGTCACCTCGCCGCGATTAGGGTTCCATGATGGCCTAGATCCACATCTGACGCCGTCACATTGTATAATGTTCTGGGGCGTCACTCTTTAACATAAGCCGTGACCACCTAGGCGTCACAAAGGGTGACGCCATCACTCTTTAATTCCATTTTTCCATTCTGGCCCGTCATGTGTTATCTTCATATCCATCTCTTTTGCCAAGCTTGACGCCATCACCTAGCAAAAGGTGACGCCGTCAGGTACTGTTTCCAGCATGATTTGAGACTTTGTCGTTTTCTTCACTTTTATGCTCAAAAAACGTCCAAAATACATCCATTTGCAGATTTCTTCTCCAAAGTACCTAAAATGACAAAAGGAATTATTTGAGGCAATATTTGACCAAATAATCAAGATTTAGGGCTTAAATGACCCCCTAAAAGCATAACACTTTTCGCTTCATCAAATACCCTTACACTTGAGATTTGCTTGTCCTCAAGCAAATATGCTTTTATTCTAATCAAAATACAAGTTAGGGGTCATTTAACACTAATATAAAAGTAATTACAACAAATGATCGTTCCACTTTAGTCAAAATAAGCATGGAGATTATACACTAGCACCTTACAAATAGTGTTTGGATACTCACATCTCTCGAGTGTTATAAACCTATATAACTAGATGGAAATGGGAAAATATCACTCACTACCTGTCATAGCAAATAGATTACAATAGGCTTGGGAAAGGATCGAAAACCTCCTCCACTAGGCGTAAACACCTAAGATAAACTATCAAAGAGGGCTTTCAAAGGGTTGTAACATGAGGTGTAGGGATATGATAAACACAGTTTTGTTGGATAAAGGCTATTTTACTGGTGGCGAGTTAATAATCTTAGTTAATTACATGTACAATGTGGCGTTGCTAAGCCAAGACTCGACTCAACTTAAGCTAATGAAAACATAAAATAAAGCAAAGGAAACGGGATGGTAGTCCGTATGTTTCTCTCTTTTTTTTTTTTTTTTTTTTTTTTTTTTTTTTTTTTTTTTTTTTTGCATACATTCTTGCCCTACCATCCAAAATAATACATCATAGGGGTCTTGGTTTTCCCCTTACACTTGAACTTTAACATACTTTACAAATATCTATACTAATGACTCGAATTAAGATAATCGAAACACTTGGAGTACTTCTAAGATATTTTGCACATGTAAGGGTAATAATTTGATGTTCTTCCCCATTACTCCATTACACTAGTACTTTACCCATGAGTCCCAATCATCCCAAAACAATATGTACAAGATATGACTCAACTTAGCAGCCATGTAATCAATTAGAAAATTAACAAAGGGTTTACATAAATGTTGTCACAATAATGCACTAAAGATGAGTGCATACAAGGAAGGCTAAGGCGATTTGGGTGTACATTTGGGGGTGGATTGTAAACAAATTCTTCCTTTAAGTAAAATTCTTAAAGTTAAAAACGAAAAAGATAGGCTCTGAGGGGTGTACTAGGGGTATCGTCTACTAAAAATGAGTACATCGCAAGGGTGTGTGAGAATTACTTGACCAATGTAGCCAATGTAATTATAACTAAAACAAACAAGTGTAAAACAAACAAAGGGGTTATCCTAATGCCTCTTATCATGTAGTAAATCTAACTACACGAATATAGTCTCACTTGTGGACTTGGGATGGTCCTAACGCAAGTTCTAGAATCTAAGTGCTACCGGTCACACACAAGCACTAAGGCTTTTCCTACTAATTCTAGGGGTGAACCTCACATATTTGGGGTGGAAATTTTTTTTGAGTGGTACGGTTTTGTACTAGTCATACAATTCCTATCCATGAGACGCACATTAAGACCAAAGTTTCACTCCTAAATGTTGTAAATTTTTTTAAATTTGGCACTAAAATTGCCCTAACAGGTATTTATCTCAGTTTTATTACACATCTACTATCAGACAAAACAAAAATCAAGTGTAATTGCATTCTCTAAGGTATCATAATTTACCCCCATCCCTTACACTTAAGTTGAACATTGTCTCCAACATTCAAATAAAAAGATGCCAAAGTAAAGAAGGTAAAAGAATGAAAACAAATACTCCCCTGATTCGTTCGGTGTGGATAATGTGGTAACATGGTTAGATCTTCTTCCAAGATAATGAACGCTCAAAGCTTCTCTTCCGAAATATAAATCATCTTCTTGTCCAAAATAACCTGTTAAACCTAAGAAAACAACCAAGAAACCTTGCATAACATCGGCGGTCAAATCTATATAAAATAAAATCCTATAAAACAAATAAAGATATAATGCTTGTGGAATGAATATTTGCATATTACTGGAGTTTATAAGTTAGAGATTTAATAAAATATTACGGTTCCGGCTGAAAAACAAAACTTGCAAATTTTTTTCAGAAAATAAGCTTGACGCCGTCAGAAATGATCTGACATAATTTTTATGTAGAGTTTCTAGAAAATTTCTGGAAAAACCTATAGCTTAATTCCTGGAATTTCTGCAAAATATTCATTATGACTCGATACAAGCATTTGACTCAAACAATTACTAATATGTATGCTAATTTAACATTGTTATGATTCATGTTCAATCTTGTTCTTGTAAACATATTTGGATTTCCCTTACACTTATTTTTTGCAAAATACCTTTATATGTAGTTAAGACTAAGCTAAAAACAAAATAAAGCATTTTTACAATTGAATTTGTGACATGAACCATTGACAATATAAATAAAACATGCATACGGAAACAAATAAAACAAACAAACAAAGAAACAAACAAAACAAATAAAGCTTGCGAAGTAAACAACCAAAAATTTAGAAATCCTACATGCATAAAAATAAAAATAAAAAGTATCCAAGGCCAACAGAGGCCAAATCCTAGACTATTACAGACCAAATTGTTTTAAAGCATACAACCATAAATAAATTGTTCAAAGATCATAACATAGCATGAACATACCACTGGGGAGGGGGGCCATAGCGATAGTCATAGCCAGGGGGAGGTGCCCATAGTACCCAAAAGGTGGGTAATCCTGCTCACAACCAGGGAAAGGGTCAATCTGCAGATGGGGCTTAACCTGATCACGAGTAGATAAGTGTTGCATCTGCCGTATGGTGTAATCATAAATCCAATCAAATCTCTGGTCAGTAGTAGCCCTCCATGCATCCACCTGATCCATCCAGGCTCCCTGGTGAGCATGTCAATCTCCCTGATTCATGCTCTAGTAGTAATCAGTAGAACCGACCTCATAACCCCCATGCTGCTGATGATCATCCTCCCCTTCCTCGTCATCCCCCTCACCAACACCCCATGCTCCTCCTATAGCATGCCAATGAAAATTCCCATCCTCCAACTCCATAACGACTTCCATCTGCTTAAGAGACCTAACCTTCACCACCCTACATGCACTACAACTACCCAAATACCCCATAATCTCGGGCCTAAGGATCTCATAAGATCGGGCTAGCCGGGTAACAAACATCCCCCCATAAACCTTATCACTCTCCCTCTCCCCGACCCCGACCTTCAAAAAGCTGGCCACCCAGAATGAGAGGTTGCAGTAAACATCCTGTGAGTAAATGGTATACAGGAAAAAGAGGTCTGAAGCAGTGACGCGATGGGTGGAGCTGCGACGCCCCGATAAGACATAGGTGATACACCTATGAGTCAACCTAACTCTAGGATCCCGAATGGAAGATGCCCCATTAGTCGAGGTATACACCCCGTTCCCAATTTTGGCCAAAATAAAGCACGCCTAGTGTCATTCCTCATAGCCTCACCATGCAACAACCAAGTCATAAATCCTCCCTGAGTGGTCTCATACTGATTGTATAACCCCAACCTCCAACCAAACTCTGTAACCGAGCAAGTCCTAAGCTCACCCCCAGCCTAAAATAGATAGTGGTACTGCCAACATCGGTTCTAGCCTCAGCCAAGCCGAAACGAAAAGTAGCAAAGAATTCACGTACCAACTCATCATAGACATGCTCTCGAATCCTGAACATTCTTTCCCATTGAGGACCGGTGAAGTCATCGGTTTGGAAGCTTTGAAGAAAAGCTTGCTCAAGACCCTGGTCTCTTAAGAAATTCCAATCGACCACGGCCACACTTTCAACTGGGTGATGGAGCAATTGAGTGTACTTGGAGGTGGAGGTAGAGGCGTCATTATCAAAGACACCCCAACTTAGGACTGTGTCGCCAAAGTTTTCGCGCTGGGATCTCGAAGAACTCCCTCGGCTAGGTCTGGGGCGCTTGCTCATATCCTGGAACAAAATAAGAAGGAACGAAAGGGGTCAGATTGTGAATTAAAGAGTGAGTTGAGGATCGACATACTCTGACCAAACTAACTTGTAGCTTGTCTACGGTTTAACAACTTTGAATGAATTCAAAACTATTAATAATGAAACACTGATATACTTTGCTAAGTATGCGGAATCTACTTCAACAAAGCTAAGAAGAATTAATAAACGACTTTGAATATTATTAAAACCTTGAACCTGCTTTCTTACACAGATTCACTAACAAACTCTAAACTCTAATACTTCTAATAATCGTATATCTCTAATCGCATATCTCTAATCGCATATCTCTAATCGCATATATTCGTATCTCTCTAAAACGTATCTCTAATGCCAACCTAGGGATCCTTTTATAGGCACAAGGAAAACCCTAGTCGGTTTACAAACTTGAATAACAAGTAATTCTAATTATAACTCTAATCTAATACGAACATTCTAGAATTACACATTAGTCCTTAAACTATTTGCATAACAGTCCTTTAACGAGCAGCAATACTTTGACTAATTAGCAGTACTTTGACTTGAGTAGCAGTACTTTGATATTTTCATAGCCCAACAATCCTCCCCTAACTTGAATTCTACTTGCTTGATTTCAAGTTCCTTTGTATGTCTTTAACTTCAACACTTTATCTTCAAGGAAAGGTTGTTTCTTTGAAATCTGACTCGTTGTTGTTTTGTCATCATCAATGCAATCAGTATCTTCAATCTTCATCAGCAACAATTCTTTTCAGCATCATATCTTTTCAGCAACTCAGCATCATATTGGCAATATGTACATCAGATCTTTAAAAGTTTCATACTATTCTCATCACTTCCAGGTGTGTTAACTCCTGTGAGAGGTGAATCATTGAAAACTTAATGGATTTTGATGTCTCTTTACCAAAGCCATTAACTCTGGAGTAGCCAATGTTTAGATTTAGGAAAAACCATGGTACATTGATAACCATATGATTTTTAGCAAATCATCAGCTATCAACGGATTTGAGTAGTCTTTACCAAATAGCCGTTTGCTTTTGAACTAGCTAGTTCTTTTAGTACAATCACTACCATGGTGAACTAATTACCATATAATGGTTTTCCACAGCCTTTACCACAAAGCCATTATCTTGTGGGCTAGCCAACTCTTCACTAATATAGATATGGTGAGTTGAAAACCATACAATTTTTAGTAAATTGCCAACTAAAAACGGATTTGATAATCACATCAGAGCCGTACCCTCATGATGAGTCAAACTCTTTCTTGTTTATTAAACATGGTGAGTTGATTACCATTTGTTGTGTAGTACAAGTACTAACACCATGCTGTTGCTTTCAAAACCATTTGTTGCTGTTTAATCTTTGTGCTTCAAAATGTTTTTGCACTTATCAAAAATTACTGATTTTATCAAAAGACTTTACTGGTTTTATGCTGCAAGCAGTACTTTGAGAAAGTACTGTCTGACCAGCAGTACTTTGAAGAAAGTACTTATTTTTCAAAAGATTTATATAATAATTAAACCATACCAGTAGTTATGCATTAATCTTCAGATTCTGTTGTCCACTTGATGAATAATTTTATGACCATCAATGCTACTTCATCTTCTTGTTCCACTTCCATTCCATGCTCTAGCATCCTGATCATCAGATCTCTTGTGAGTGGATATCTCTGTTCTGCTAGCATATGAATCATAGTGCCATCTTCTAACTCCAAAACATGTATCCCAACTGACTCAAAGAATCTCCATCTGTTAATCTCCCAGTTGTCTTGATCTTCCCACAAAGTACTGTCCTTTGTTTCCTCTGTCTCCCAGATTGTTGTGAGATCTCCTAGCAATATCAAACCTACTCCTTGTGGTGGAATATGCTCAAAATAAGTTTGCACTTGGAGATATAACTGAAGCATATCATCTCTATCAATCAGATGTAGTATATCCCATAATGAATTGAACACTCTAAAACTTCCATCTTGTCTATGAAAGATCAGATAATCTCCTTCTTTAGATTCTACAACTGAAAAAGTAGATATCTTGGACTTCTTATCAGTATCTTCTTTCAATTTTGGATTCTCAAAGTCAACAACTCTAAGATAATTTCTGAGCTCATCAACTGTGTCTGTTCTTAATTCAACAGCTTCCTTGAACTTCTTTGATGGCTGTTCATCAGTGATTCTTTTCCTCTTTGAGCTTCTTGTAACAGCTCTTTCCTTTCTTTTATCTTCAAGCTCCTTATCTTCAAAAGAAATAATGCTTGCAAGATCTTTTTGAATAGCTTCTCTAACAGCATCATACAGATCCTTCATCTCTGTATATGTCAATCTAACTAAACCTGTATATCCTTGACCTTTCAGATAAGCCATCATATCATTCCTTTCTCTAGCTTTACTAATTGGCCTTTTTGATTGAACACTCTTCCTTGATTCTTCAGCATCTATCTCTGCTTGCAATATTCTAGCTGCTTCCTCATTTTTGGCAATCTGAATTTGTCTTAACTGTGCCAATGTCATCTTCTTCTTCTTCTTTTCTACCAAGATCCCTTTGCCTTTATCTTTTGGATCTATCTCTTGTGCAGGTTGAGAAGAAGTATGATGTTGTTGTTCAACCTCATGAATACTGATGCCTCTTTGACTTGACATATTAAGCATAATGTCAGCAATTGTTTCATCATCACTGTTAGTATGAGCTATAACATCTTCTTCCTGAGCTAGTTTAGAAGGGCCAACTTCCTCTTGAACTTGAATTGAAGGACCAATATCTTCTTCAAAATCTAAGGTTCTAGGTGTAATAGTGAATTGCCTCTCAGTACCTTGTTGAGCAGTACTTTCAGCTTCAGCTCCTTCCAAGTTTATTTCCTCAGTATCACCACTTCTTACTTCAACAGCAGCTTCTTCCAAATTTATTTGCTCTGTTTCATCACTCTTCCTCTCAACAGTATCTTGAGGAATATTTTCAGGTGGTGGTGTCCTCTGAGTATCATCCATAAATCCAGCATCTTGTTCAAAACCATGTTTAAAACCAGCATCTTCATTCAAATTTTCTAAATTCCTCCCCAATTGGAATGAAGATTGCTTCTTAGACTTTTTCTTCTTTGACTTAGAAATCTTCGTAGGTATCCTACCACTCTGCTTCTGAGACTTTACCCATAATCTATGGTGTTGAACTAGTGGCCAAACATACCTCTTCAATCTTTGAAACTTAGTCTTTAATTTGACTATCTTAGCAGCTTGAGCCTCACTCTCCTTCTTCAGCCTCTTTAACTCCCTTGTTAAAGCATAATTGTCCAATTCTGCCTCTTCTTCTTCAAATTGCTTAGACATATTTGTGGAAGAATAATCATTAGGAGATGGTGGTTGATTCATACCTTGGTCTGACTCCTCATGAGTAGGAATGTCCATAGGAGCAGTATCTTCTCTAGTAGCAGAATGTGGAGAAGCAGTATGTTGAGAAGCAGTAGGTTGAGGAATACTAACTTCTCTAGAAACTGGAGACTCTTGGCTTGCTGATTCAGAATTTGCGTCTTGCTCTTGCTCTGCATCTCTAACAACTTGTGCAACTCCCAATATATGAGCAGTCAAAGGTGTATTGGTTCCAGAAAACTTAACACTTTGTTTAGATAGAAAAGTAAACACCTTTGATGGAAGTTTGACAGTGGGTAAAAAACTTTGAGGTTTAGGGAGATCCTCAAGTTGATTGTTCAAGAATAACTGAACAAACCTTGGATACATCAAGAATGGTGAACCATTAGCAATATGTGTAAGCATACCATCCAGAATTAGTCTTGAAAAGTTGAATCTCTGATCTGTAGCCAAACCCACTAATGCAGATGCAATATTTTGACCAAATTGATCAAAAGAAGTACTCTTGGGACTCAAACAATGAAGTAGAACGTGAATGAGGTACTTCCAATGAGAACAAAACAAAGGCTTTTGAAAAGTAAGTTTCGTCAGATCGCCTTCATAACCTATATCACTTAAAGTGTCCCAAAGCACTTGTTTTTCAAAACGAACAACCCCCCCTTCATCATTAAACATCAACACATCCCTAATCGTGGCTTCAGAAATCCGAATAATTCGTCCAGCAACCGTAGCCCTAATCAACGAATCATCTTCAATCGTTGCAGTATCCCAAAATTCTTGCATCCAAGGACCAATAACATCAGGGTCAACTAAAATAGAGTAGTTGATGGAAGACCCAGTTAAGAAATCAATGATCGCATGAAAATCAACATTATCCCTTGTCTTGTCCAAATTAGCGATCATATTGTGTTTGCTAACAGTGAGTCGATTAGCCATGATGAGTGGTAGAGAAGAATTCGCTTTGAGTGTGTGTTTCGATAAAAAGATTGTGGTGTAAAAGCGAATGAGGGATCTCAAATACGGTAAAAGGCGGGGAAATAGGTGTGAGTTTCTTTAAATAGGATGGAAATAAATCAAACTCATAATAATAAAGTTACCGTTTGGATTAACTTATTATCTCCGCCGTAAGGAATTAATTAACCGTAGCCCCACAATTTTTGACCGTTGGAACAGTACGTCCACGTAAGCAGTACGTTGAAGCAGTACGTTGCTGAGGCAGTACTTTAAGCAATTAAGCAGTACGTTCCATCTTCTTATCCATAATCAATACTCCAAACTAAAACCAAGAACTTGTAAATGGTTCATGCTTAAGTTCTAACTAATAACTTATGTTGCCTCCCCTCAAATACAACATATAAGCTAAACTAAACTACTAAAAACCAATACTTTCTTTAAGAACTAAAAGAAAGTATACTAACTATTACTAAAGCCTCCCCTCAAATGTAGCCTAGTAGTTAATCATCCCAATGCTCACAACTAAGTGGTTGAATCTTGAAACATCAAATCCCTTAGTAAGTAGATCAGCTACATTATCATCTGTGTGAACCTTAACCACATTTATAAGCCTGTGCTCATAACAATCCCGAATGAAGTGATGCCTAATCTGAATATGCTTGGTCTTGGAGTGATAAACTGGATTCTTCACAATGCAGATGGTACTCTCATTATCAATATTGATAGGAGTATTTTTGAAGTTGAATCCATAATCCAAGAGTTGATTTTGCATCCACAAAACTTGTCCACAACAGCTAGCAGCAGCAACATATTCTGCTTCAGTAGAGGAGGTTGCAGCAATGGTTTGCTTCTTACATTGCCAGGAGACTAATCTTCTACCAAGATATTGACATCCTCCTGAGGTTGATCTTCTATCATAGTTATCCCCTGCATAGTCACTATCTGAAAAGGCTTCCAAGTGAAAAGGTGACTCCTTAGGATACCATAATCCTAACTTTGGTTGATGCTTGAGATATCTAAAAATCCTCTTGACTGCATACATATGGGAAACCTTGGGTGTAACCTGAAATCTTGCACACAAGCAAACAGCAAACATGATGTCAGGTCTGGATGTAGTTAAGTACATAAGACAACCAATCATAGATCTGTAAAGCTTGACATCCACAGCTTGTCCATCTTCATCCTTGCCTAAGGGTTTATTTTTATCAATGGGTGTGGTGGCAGGCCTGAGATTTGGAAGGTCAAATCTTTTAAGTATGTCTGCAACATACTTTTCTTGATTAATGAAGATTCCATCTCTTGTTTGTCTAACTTGAAGACCCAAAAAGAAAGTTAATTCTCCCATAGAACTCATTTGAAACTCCTTCTGCATAAGATCTTCAAATTCTTTTACCATAGACTTCTTTGTAGCTCCAAATATAATATCATCCACATATACTTGGACTAACATAATGTCTTTCTTATCTCTCTTGATGAACAAAGTCTTATCAATTGCTCCTCTCCTATAACCATGTTGTAATAGAAAATTTGAGAGTCTCTCATACCAAGCTCTGGGAGCTTGATGAAGGCCATACAGTGCCTTGATTACTTTGTAGACTTTGTTCGGATGGGCAGGATCTTCAAAACCAGGAGGTTGTTTAACATAAACTTCCTCAGAAATTGTGCCATAAAGGAAAGCACTTTTCACATCCATTTGGTAGACAGGAAATCCCATGTATGATGCAAAGGCAAGAAATAACCTTATTGCCTCTATCCTTGCAACAGGAGCAAACACTTCATCATAATCCACTCCTTCTTCTTGGCGATATCCTTGTGCAACCAATCTTGCTTTATTTTTGATAACATTCCCTCTTTCATCTCTTTTGATTCTGAAAACCCATCTTGTACCAATGACTCTTTTGCCATCTGGTAAATCACATAATACCCAGACTTCTTGAAGCTTGAATTGTAGAAGCTCCTCTTGCATGGCTTCAACCCAACTTTCATCAGCTAAAGCTTGAGCTACCTTCTTGGGTTCTTCTTGAGATAAAAAGCAAGCAAACAGGCATGTTTGTTGATCCTTGTGATTCATCCTGTTTTGTTTGTAAACAAAGCTAAGTAAAGCAGTATGTTGCTTAGAAAGTCCTTTAACTTTGTTCCTTGTAACCACTCCTGAAGAGGGTGATCCAATAATGTTACTTTGAGGATGAGCTTTATGAACTCTCAATGTAGGAGTTGGTGGAACTGGAAGATCAGACTCCCTTTTTCTTTGCAGCCTCATAAGCCTTCCTTTGTTCATCTTCATAGGATTGTGCTATAGTTTCTTGAAAAAGCATCCTATTAAGTTCATCTTGTATGGCTTGATCTTCATCAGATACTGTATTAGTTGGCTGAGCAGTACTTTGTTCCTCATCAGGAACTTCAGGTTCTTTGTCAGGAACATCTTCTGGTGTAACATTGACTCCATGAACAATGTACTGTGAATCATCTTCTTTGTAATTAGCCTGATTCTCTTCTCTAACAGGAACATAATTCATAGATGGTGTGAACTTGAGATCAAGATCAAACATCCAATCAGGACCTTTACCTTTCTGAGTTTCCTTATCTTCCAAAAATTCAACATGAAGACAATCTTGTACCTTTTTGGTATTCCTGTTATAAACTCTAAATCCTTTGCTATTTGTACAATAACCCAATAAATATCCTTCATCTGACTTACCATCAAATTTTCCCAGAGAGTCAATGGTATTTAGAATAGTCAGAGAGCAGCCAAAAGGTTTTAGAAAACGAATGTTTGGTTTCTTTCCCATGAGTAACTCATAAGGTGTCTTCATCTGAGGTTTAGTTACTGAAACTCTATTCAACACATAGCAAGCAGTACTTATGGCTTCAGCCCAAAAGAGAATAGGTAATTGGGAATCTGCAAGCATTGTTCTAGCTGCTTCTATCAAAGTCCTGTTCTTTCTTTCTGCAACACCATTCTGCTGTGGTGTTCTAGCAATGCTAAACTCTCTCTTGATCCCTTTCTTGGCACATAATTCATCCATATGCTTGTTCTTGAATTCTGTTCCATTGTCACATCTAATACCTCTTACTTTGAGTCTTAATTGATTTTCAAGGGCTACTATCAGGTCATGGATAGCATCAAAGGTTTCATCTTTGAATCCCAAGAAAAAGACCCAACTAAATCTGCTACAATCATCTATCACTACCAAGCAGTACTTCTTCTTGTTTAAACTTTCTACTGAAACTGGTCCAAACAGATCCATGTGTAGCAACTCCAAAGGTTCTCTAATATCTCTTTCCCCAAGCTTCTTACATGAAGCTTTATGTTGTTTACCCTTCTTGAAAGCCAAACATGAATGATCAGTCTTGAATGTTTTGGAAGGTAAACCTCTAACTAAATTTCCCTTTGACCAGCTTGTTGATGTTCTTAAAATTAACATGACCTAGTCTTCTGTGCCACAGATGTGCTTCTTCCAATGATGCCTTTGCTACTAAACATGTTGCTCTTCCAGCAGAATTGAGACTCTTTAAGTCTAAACTGTATACATTATTGGTTCTTGGTACTCTCAATGTTACCAAGTGATCATCAACAAATTTGAACTCAGGGGAGAGAATGAGACATTCTGTATCAGTGAACAGAATTGGGTACTTCTTGTCACAAATTTGAGATACTGACAAAAGATTGAACTTGAGCTCCTTCACATATCTGACATTCTCAAAATCAATACATCCAGCCTTGATTGTTCCTTTGCCAGTGATTCTTCCTCCATCAGGATCATTACCAAATGCAACTCTTCCTCCATAATATGCCTTAAAGTCTGACAGGATCTCCTTGTCCCCTGTCATGCTGCCAGAGCAACCACTATCAACAATAATATGATCTTTAAGCTCCTCCTCTGGGTTGCCCTGCATATTAAAGAAAAGGGTTAGTTTCTTTTAGGAACCCAAGCCATTACTGACTTGTGTTCCCTTTGTGGAGTGACATACTTGAATTCCTTCAGTATGTAATCTCCACTGGTTTTAAAGGCATGGTCAATGATTATTTGAGTTGGTCCCATGTCCTGTGTTGTAATATCAACAACACTCCCTGTTTCACCCTTATCTGATGAAAGTACTTCTTGTTCCCCATCAGTACTTTCTTTCTTAACCCAATTTCGTTTGACCTTAGGTTTCTCTGATCTAGGTACTCTGCTTGAGGTGTAAGACCTTTTATATGAATTGAATCTCTTAGGTCCTCTATGTGAAAAAGTGTTAGCAGTACCATGAGTGGGTGAAAACTTATCAGTCCTTTGAGAAGGTACTTCTTGAGACTTATCAGAGTGTGAAGGTACTGGTGATTTGGAAAACATTCTTTTCTGGTGAGGGTACCTATAGTCTTTTGAGAAGTTACTATGGTTGACCCTATTTGAGTGATTCCAAACTGGTCTAGTCTCTCTTGGCTTATGGGTGGTAGATCTATTCTTTGGAAACTGACTTAAATATTCTGAGTGTAAGTCACAGTGCTTAATCAAGTGATCAGGACTATAGCATACATAACATAACTTTCTCTCCATATTCCCAAATCCTCTTCTATGATTAAAAGATTTCCTATAGTAAGCAGTATTTTGAAAAGTTTCTCTTGGAGGTACTGCTGAATGTCCAGCAGTACTTTGAAAAGTTTTTGGAGGTACTGCTTGTTTTTGAAAAACTGTAGGAAACTTTTGATCATTACCCCTTTGAAAATCATTCTTAGGTTTCTCAAAACTAAATTGACCATTAAGCTTCTTCCTAAACTCTAGGTTGTCTACACCATAACGAGAAACATCTGTCCTAAGAGGTTGAAACTGACCAGTGGGTGGAGGAACTGAGTGGTACTCCTTATCTTTCTTAAACTCAGGAGGTGATTCACTAAGTGGTTCCTCATTCCTAGATGTGTTTTCTTCTGAGCTTGTAAGGTCATCATCACTAGGTGGAATCTCTTCCTTAGCACTAGGTGGGGTCTCTTCCTTATCACTAGGTGTGGTCTCATTTGAACTACTATCTTCACCATAACCTAGTCCAGCTCTACTGTTTATGACTCTTTGTTTTTCAAAAAATTGAACATGTGAGAGACCAGCCTGTTTAATACTACCAAGTTTTTCTAACAAAGTATCTCTTTCCTTAGTAATCTTTTCTAATTCAGATACCTTACATCCTAACTTCCATTCACTTAATTTCAATTGGTAATCTTGTTGCTCATATTTTTCTGCCCAAGCCATTTCATTATTTTCATGTGTTAATATTTTGGCTTCCATTGACTCTAAAGTTAATTGATAACCAGCTACCTCAGACCTAGCTGTTCTACAATTATCTCTTTCAGTCACATAGTCTTTAAGAAACTTTTGATAAACATCATTACACTTAGAGCATACCTCAGAGACATTGGATGAACTTGGTGAAGTGGCTACCATAGCAATTTGAACAGGTTCATCTTCATCCTCCATGCTCCAGTCAAAGCTTCCAAGACCATCTCTTGATTCCAAAGCAGCATATCCAGGTTCCTCATCAAAAGCTGTGCCCCAATCAAACTCTTCCATTGCAACCATAGAATAGGTTACAGGTTCATCATGAAATTCAGCACTCCAGTCAATTTCTGCTAAATTTTCTTGAGCCACCAAAGCTTTTGGTTGCGATTCAGTAATAGGAACCTCCTTTCTTTCAACCTTGGGTTGTTCAATCATCCTGTTTGCCTGATATTTTGCAAACTTGCATTCCCTTGCAAAGTGTCCAAGCTTTTGACAATTGAAACATTCAATCTTGGATTTGTCAAAAGTTATACCTTGTTTGGCTTTGAAATCAATTCCCCTTCCTGTCTTGTTCATGAACTTCTTGATCCTAGCAGTGATCATAGCTACTTGCCATCTTATGTCAATCTCTTCTAAAGCATCTTCTTCAATCTGCAACAAGTCTTCTTGATAGGTAACAGGTAAAGTGGCTTGTTGTGCAAAGAAGGAACATACAACTTCATCAGAATTGGTTTTGTTTGTTGGTGATGGGTTGGGAGTAGTTGTGGTTATGCAAACATGCTGTGAATCACCAACAGTACTTTGAGAAGGATAAGCAGTACTTTTAGTGGAAGTACTGCTTCTGTTTTCAGAAGACACAAAAGCTATGTTGTGAGTTTTCTGAGACCTGTGACCATTCATCTCTTGCTCGTACACTTTCAAATTGTTATAGAGATCATCAAAATCCATAGACTCCAATCCAGGTTGTCCTCTAATCATAGTAGCAACCACATGCCAGACAGATGGCAAACTCCTTAAGAACTTCAAATTTGCATCTTCAACAGATACCTCTGCTCCATACAGTTCTAGCATACTAAGTAGATTTTGGAATCTGTCATAGGCAGCATCAAGACTTTCTCTTTCACCAACAGTGAAGGTTTCAAACTGCTGCTTCAATAAGTTTCTATGCATCTTCTTTGAAGCATCATTACCTCCAAATCTTGTCTTGATCGCAGCCCATAATTGTTTTGCATCCTTAGCATCATGGAACTTCAGTAGGTGACCATCAGGAATAGCAGACAGCAATATGTTGAGGGCCTTATCTTGATTTCTCTTTGTTGCTGCTGGTAAGGTTGGTTGAGGTGGTTTGGGTTGTCCTTCAACTTGTAGAGGTTCATCAAGAACAACATTACCATTGACAATTACATCCCATAGAGCATGGTCAGTAATAGCAAGGTACTGCCTCATCTTCATGCTCCAGAGATCATATTCTCCCTTCTTGATGATAGGAATTCTGAGTGAGGTGATGGATGGGATAGGTGCAGCTTCAGTCGACATTGTTGAGGGTTTGTTGATAAATCGGTTTTAAGGGTTTCTTCTTAATCAGAGTCTCCACACAAGCTCTGATACCACTTGTTGGATCGATAGGAGTTTGTTATACTCTGACCAAACTAACTTGTATGCAAATAGTTTAAGGACTAATGTGTAATTCTAGAATGTTCGTATTAGATTAGAGTTATAATTAGAATTACTTGTTATTCAAGTTTGTAAACCGACTAGGGTTTTCCTTGTGCCTATAAAAGGATCCCTAGGTTGGCATTAGAGATACGTTTTAGAGAGATACGAATATATGCGATTAGAGATATGCGATTAGAGATATGCGATTAGAGATATACGATTATTAGAAGTATTAGAGTTTAGAGTTTGTTAGTGAATCTGTGTAAGAAAGCAGGTTCAAGGTTTTAATAATATTCAAAGTCGTTTATTAATTCTTCTTAGCTTTGTTGAAGTAGATTCCGCATACTTAGCAAAGTATATCAGTGTTTCATTATTAATAGTTTTGAATTCATTCAAAGTTGTTAAACCGTAGACAAGCTACAAGTTAGTTTGATGATGACAAAACATACACGTTCTTGTACGAACTTCCCTAGACGAAGTAGAGAAGTTGAGATAATTAAATCTCGCCATGAATGAAACAAGTCTTGTCTTCCCCTTAAGCCATGCCATACCACTCCAACATCTCTTCTAACATCTCTTCCCCTTTTTGTTATCAACAAATAGAGAATGAATGTAAATACGATCTTGACCACCATTAACCAGTACCACACTTCTTAATCAAAGTCTTCCAATGTTTCAAATTGCCCTCCATGAAGAACGCCAAAATGCTTACTAAAAATGAATCCAAAATAGTAGAAAACTCCAACTAGCAGTAGTAATAATGAACAACGGTAGTAAGAATCAAACACTTCCCCTTGAGTGGTGCATGTAGATGGTTAAACAATTAAACAATAAGCTTCCCCTGAAACTAATATGTTTACCATCTCTTGAATCTTTAATTCTGTAGGCTCCTTGTAATGATTACCGATGAAGAAAACCAAATATGACGAACTTGATGAAGAAGTTGAATTTCCCAAACCTTCGTCTTATATCTTGCACTATCCACGTCTCTATGTGACTCCAAACTTATCTTAGAAGTAGGCTACTAGGACCTCTTGATAAATCCTCAACTAATATGAGACACTGAGCACTACAATGTAACTCCTTTAAGTGATAGCAAATGTGTGTATTCAGCACCTTAAGTTTATAGATCACACATCCTTGCTAGATTCACCAAGTCTTTGTCACCGCAATAACACAAACATAAGAACGCGCACCTGTGAAACTCAACTACAACATCAAATAGATAATATCCAATCGTCTTCTTCAAATAATCCCCAACGAGCCTTTAATCTTTCAAGAACAAAAACCAACTTGTGTGTGTGAAACTAATAACCTGTGTGTGTAATACCATCTCTAATCAATCATATGTACTTCCCCTCACTGCTCATAAATCATGCATATATATTGAACCATAAAACTCTTTACGTGTCTCCATAAATCATTCAAACACAACAGTACTTTGAATATAACAGTACCTTGGAGCAGTACGTTGGACGAGCAGCAGTACTTTAGACTAACAGTACTTTGGGAAGCAGTACTTTGAAAGAATATGAACAGTACTTTGAATGAATAGCAGTATTCACCTCTTTTCTATCCATCTCTCTTGTACAAGATAAAATATTCAACCTCACATCAGTCCAATATGTCGAGCAATTAAAAAACACTTTTCCTCTTTGATCAATGAAAACAAATAAAGTCAAACACCGACCTATAATCTTAATTTATCACCAATCGCAGATCTTGTAAAAGACGACAAATCGAAACTGCTATCTCAACAATAATACGGAGTATACGATAATCAATATACTACTAATCTTCAATAAATTAATATACCATCATTAACCAATTGAATGAGTGAGCTGATCAGATGCGACAAACTGATGCAGCCCCACAACCAAATTATTCACTTTCATAAGACGACCAATTAATTGCACAACCAATTAAATCACTTGCTCCACTTTGAATCAACCATTTATTGTACGAGGTGCAATTAATTCGAATAAAAAAAAAACGAAGACCAGTTCATTAATTCTTGCCGGATCAAAAAATAGCGATTACCTCATAATTTTTCAGATCTGCTTCTTCTTCGACAACACTAAAACCTTGTAATCCCTAGGTAACGAGCTCCCCAGGCTCTGATACCACATGTGGAGTTTGTTAAAACTCCTTGGACCGTTTAGAGCACTAGGGTTAAACAATAACAAAGACAACAATCATGCACAGCGGAATAAGTAAAACATCTTTATTATTGAACAAGGTTTTTACTTTGTGATCTCTAATACTAACACTAATAATCATCTACAGCCCCAATTCTACTTGATCAAGGTAGAACATGTTACACGCCTTGTAACAGGGATCAAGGATTCGACCTTGAGGCTGAACTAACTAACTAACTAACTAAAACCCTAGACGTTTATAACTTACGTCTAGGTTACACACACATACCTTTTAGACGACTACATTATGGAAGACCTTACTTAATGAAACCTTACACCCTTGATCTCTTTATATAGAGAGATATTAGGGTTTACAAAATACTACAAAGGACTAATAAATAAATATTCTTTAACAAGCAAGTCCCTTGTCTTTTATTCTTCATTAATTGAAGAATTCTTCCTTGTCACTTCAGGTCCTTCTTGTTTTCACTCTTCTTGTTTTGTCTCATCAAATCTATAAGACCCAACTAAAGAGTGAGTTGAGCATCAGACATACCTGACGCTGTCACCCTTCACGAGGTGACGCCGTTAGGTCCAACTCCTATAAAATATGGAATTACGAGGGAAAAATCAATATTTAAACTTCAAGTTCATAAACCAAACACCCTTTTTCGCAGAAACATGGTTAATTGGCCCATAGGTTGCGGGTCAAATTTGTGGTTACCCGATTAGTGAATACACCCGTTTGATATCTAATGCTCTAATCATTGTTAAAACAATACTAATTGAAGGGCATTATGAGTTCTAGGCATGAATCAATTCTAGGGTTTCACGAGTTGGGGGTTTTCGAAATTGAAAGATCCTATGAATAAATGAAGCAAAAAGGATGAATAAAGATTACTTACCACGTGGAGATTAGCAACAAAAGTTGGCGAATCGGATCTTGGAGATTCGTAGGTGGGGTTGGAGAGGATATGGGTGGATATGTTTTGTGGGGTTTGTGGTGAAAGTGATAGAAAGGAAATTGTTATTGCTGACCCATCGAAGTGACGGCGTCACATGTAAGTTCTGACGCCGTCAGATGCTCGAAATTCCACATTTTTGTGACAATATTCATATGAACCCTTGTACTTTCGTTAATAGCCAGTCAAGGCCATCAGTCATTGTTGGGAATTATATTGACAATTACCACGGCTAGCATAGAAGTTATCACTGATAGAAGAATGCACTTGCAGTGGAAACTCATTACCACTGCTAGTACATATAGTTACCACTGCTGCAGGATAATTGTTAGAATATTCGTGTAGTTAAATATAGAATAGATCTTGTGTAATATTCTATTCTATTAGTTTGATTTGTATCTTGTAGAAGAGGACTCCTTGTGCTATAAAAGGAGGTTCTAGGTTAGATACAAACATACGTTTTTTTATAGAGCTTCAAGTTGTAAAACCTAGTGATACTAAGATCACTCATATTATTATCTTTAATAATATTGGAGCTAACAGTTTGTTCATACAATAATTCTCACTCATATACAATTGTTTCCTACACAAACAAACCTTTTAAGTATTAACTAGTAGATTCCGCATACTTGTTAGTATAACTCAAAGTATCATTCTTACACATATCAAGTGTGTTTAGATCCATCAAGTGGTATCAGAGCCAGGCTTTGATACTTTGATTTAGAAGATCTGAAGTTCACTCACAAGATTCAATGGAGACAGAAACTAGTCAGTCCAACATTGCTGCCAAGCTTCCTAAGCTTAAACTCAATGACTTTGAGATGTGGAGGCTAATGATTGAACAATTCTTTTTGGTGCAAGACTATGCACTTTGGGAAATCATTCTGTTTGGTGATTCTTTCAAACTTGGTACTACCATTGAAACTATTGATGGCAAGGAAGTACACAAGCAAAACACTGGACCAGTCACTAATGATGAAAGACTTCAAAAGAAGAATGATTTGAAGGCCAGAGGTTTATTGCTTATGACCCTTCCTAGGGATCAAGTTTTAGCCTTCAGCAAGTACAAGACTGCAAAGACTTTGTTTGAAGAGATCTGCAATGTTTTTGGTGGTAATGATTCCACCAAGAAGACACAGAAGACCTTGTTGAAACAGACCTATGAAATTTTTTGTTCAACAAGTAATGAATCAATTGACAGCATCTTCACAAGGCTTAAGAAGATTGTTACCCAACTTACTGTGTTTGGAATTGAGGTGGAAAGGGAAGACCTCAATTTAAAGTTCTTAAGAAGTTTACCTTATGAGTTTAGTACAAATGTTGCTGTGTGGGAAGACAAGCCAGATCTGGAGACTATGAAGCTTAATGATTTGTACAATAACTTTAAAGTTATTGAACAAAGGTTGAAGAAGGCTGGCAAACTAAGTTCAGGATCAGGGAACTTAGCTCTTATATCATCATCTGTTGATGATAGTTCTGAAGAAAAGAGTGATGATGATGAGGATGCTGCTCACATTGCTGTTTCCACTGGTAGTGCAAAAGTTTCCACTACTAGTTCAAAGAAACAGATTGCTGGTCTTGGAGATTATACTTTTTATGCCTTTCTTTCAAGTCAAATGAATGGTTCAACTCGGACACATGAAGACTTGGATCAAATTGATGAGGATGACATGGAAGAGATGGACATCAAATGGAAAGTTGCATTGCTAAGCTTAAAGGCAAAGAAGTTTTGGAAGAAGACTGGTAGGAAGATTGTCATTAATGGAAATGAAACTGTAGGTTTTGATAAGAAGAAAGTGGAGTGCTACAACTGTCACAAGATGGGGCACTTTGCCAGGGAATGTAGAAAACCAAAGAAACCTGATAACAGGTCTACTTGGTACAAGCAGGACAAGAAGAAGGAGCCTACAGCTGAAGAAACGAAGGTACTTTTGGCCATTGATGGAGTGAGCTATGATTGGAGCTATATGGCTGAGGATGAAGGAGATTCAGAGTCTGCAATGATGGCTACAGAGCTTGCACTTATGGCTTTTTCTGACTCTGAGGTACAAACTAATAATGCTTGTTCTAAAACTTGTAAGGCTTTAAAAGACTATGAGAAACTTAAAGAGCAATATGATGAGCTATTGTTAAAGGTACAACATACTAGTTATAACCTAGCAAATCATAAAAGAGGTCTTGCTGTTTTAGAAACACAATTAGAACACTATAGAGCCAATGAATCTAAGTACAATGATGATATTGTTGTTTTAAGAAGAGACTTAGATTATAAAGTTGCTGTGAATGAGGCTCTCAGGGAAGAGATGGAAAAGATTAAAAAGGCCAATGAAAACATACAGATAACTAGTGATACATTATATCATCAGTCTAAGTGTATTGACAAAATTTGGGAGGCCCAAATTGTGAGTAAAGCCAAATCAGGATTAGGATACAAAACAGTTCCACCACCCCTGAGAGGTGTTCCATCACCTCCTGGTATTGACTTAGCACATGCAGGGTTAGAAGAGTTTCAGGAACCAACTAGGTACCCTAGCCCAAAATTTGTCAAAGCTGGTGCTTGTAAAAGTGCTAAAGTTGAGGTTGATTCATTTGAGAGTGCTAGTGACTCATCTCTAAAAGATGAAAATGTGAATTTTGAGTCCAAAACTAGTGTTCCTGAGAAGGTTAATGTGAATGTTAAGAAGAGTAGTCCTGAAGTTGTTAAGGTTGAAAAAGAGAAGCCTAGAAACCAAGCTAATTACTCTAGGCCCACTGCTAGATATGCTGAGATGTATAGAAGTCAGTCTCCAACTTCTAGGGGCAACCAGAGGAGTTGGAATCATGTTAAAACTCAACAGTTTGGTAGTGATTTTGTGTTTAACAACAAAGCTTGTCATATATGTGGTAGTTTTGATCACCTTCATTATAATTGTAACTATCACATGGGTAGAAAGGGAAGTGTTTGGGAAAACCAGGGTGAATGGAAACAATGTTAATAGAAATACTCACCCAAATCCTTTAAGTAAGATGACTCCCAGGTTTGTTTTGTTAAAATCTGGCATTAAATCTCTTTCCACTGCTAAGCCAGCAGTTTCCACTGCTAGGCCAGCAGTTGCCACTGTCAGTAGAATAAACAGAGTTTACCCTAAGTCTCCTGTTAAGAGTGTCAATCCTATTACAACTTTTGTTAAATCTGCACAAACAGGGAAAAAGACTTTTTATGAAAAGAAAGATAACAATAACCACAAGTGGGTACCTAAAATTTCGAAACCAGCAGTTGCCACTGCTAAGCCAGCAGTTTCAACTGCTAGGCCAAAAGTTTCCACTGGTGGTATGAAACAGAACAAAAGGGTAAATGTGGGAAATGTTATGAAGGCCTCAGCACGTTGGGAATGGAAACCTAAAGGAAACATCACCTCAAACAATCCCAATAGTGTATCAATGACCTTTGATAGATTTAACTATATTGATACACGAGGCAGATCCAAGCCATTTGTGGCTTGGGTCCCCAAAAGGAACTAATTCCTTTATTTTATGTGCAGGGACATTCAAAGCCTAAAGAAGATCAAGGATACTCAGACAGTGGATGTTCCAGGCACATGACTGGCAACAAGTCCTATCTTTCAGATTTCAAATCTTATGATGGACAATTTGTCAGCTTTGGAGGTGGTATTGGTGGAAAATTTTCTGGCAAAGGAACAATCAAAGCTGGAAACTTGGACTTTGAGAATGTGTATTATGTGAAAGAACTCAAGTACAATCTTTTCAGTGTGTCACAGATGTGTGACAAGAAGCATAGAGTTCTATTCACAGAAGATGAATGCTATGTCCTCTCCAAGGATTGTAAGCTACCTGAAGAAAAAGATATCTTGCTTAAAATCCCAAGAAAAGGAAATCTTTATAGCATTGACATGAAGAAAATTGTGGCAAATGAAGCTGATACTTGCTTAATTGCAAAAGCTACTTTGGATGAGTCAATGTTATGGCATAGAAGACTTGGTCATGTTAACTTCAAGACCATCAACAAGATTGTGAAGGATGGCTTAGTCAGAGGTTTAGCAGAGAAGAGATTTCAGAATGACCAAACATGTGTTGCCTGTCTTAAAGGCAAGCAACATAGAGCTTCTTGCAAGACCAAAGCATATAATTCTATTGAACATCCTCTCTACATGCTACATATGGATTTGTTTGGTCCTACATCTGTGAGTAGCATAAATTTGAAGAAGTATTTTCTTGTTGTAACTGATGATTTTAGTAGGTTTACATGGGTCTTCTTTCTTAGAACCAAGGATGAAACCACTAGCATCCTTAAGACCTTTATCACGGAAGTTGAAAATCAAGTTGATAAGAAGATCAAAATTATCAGATGTGACAATGGGACAGATTTCAAGAATAGAATTATGGATGATTTCTGCAGAGACAAGGGTATTAAAAGAGAATTTAGTGTTCCAAGAACACCTCAGCAAAATGGTGTTGCTGAAAGACGAAATAGAACATTAATTGAGGCTGCTAGAACCATGTTAGCTAATTCCAAGCTTCTAGTGACTTTTTGGGCTGAAGCAGTTAACACTGCTTGTTATATTCAGAACATGGTTTTGGTGGTGAAGACAAAGAACAAGACACCTTATTAGCTATTCAGAGGCAGACCCCCAATTTTGGATTTCATGAAGCCATTTGGATGTCATGTCACTATTCTTAATACCATTGATCATCTGGGAAAGTTTGAAGAAAAGTCAGATGAAGGCTTCTTTGTTGGGTACTCCATGGCTAGCAAAGCTTTTAGAGTATACAATTTAAGAACAAAGAAGATTGAAGAAAATTTTCATTTTGGGTAAAGGGGAGTAATCCTGCACCCTGTAGGTTCAGGACCAGAATGGCTATTTGATCTTGAGGCTTTTAAGAACAAAGAAGATTGAAGAAAATTTGCATTTTGAGTTTCTTGAAAATAAACTTAACACTGTAGGTTCAGGACCAGAATGGCTATTTGATCTTGAGGCTTTATCTAATACTATGAACTACATACCTGTTGCCTCTGATATTGGTGACAACAATCTTGAAGATTCAGAAGAGTTTATAGATGATGATGAACCTTGCAAAGATGTTAAAGATGATTAAAGATCAAATTGTCATGCCTATTTGGGACTTTGTGGATAACAATGAAGATTCACAACCTTCAAAGAATTCTGAAAAGGAAGATGCTGCTACTGTTGTGAATTTTGATGTGTTGAATAAAGACATTCCTGAAAGCAGTGTTAATTCTATTTCCACTGCTACACCAAATGTTTCCACTGATGCACCAATTGTGGAGAATTCTTCTCAGGAAACATCTTGTGATGATGTAGAAATCACTAACATGCCTACATCATATGATATTTCAACCACATCACAATCCACAGTTAATAAAGTACATCCACTTGAGAATGTACTTGTAGATTTACAATCAGGTGTGAAGACAAGAAAGCAGCTTAAGTCTAATGATGTTCATGGATTCATTAGTGAAGTTTATGAGTCCAAGAAGCACACAAACAATAATGAATGCTTGTTTTTCTGCTTTCTATCACAAGTGGAACCTAAAAATGTTTATAAAGCATTGACTGAATCAAGCTGGGTAGAAGCTATGCAAGAAGAGTTGCTACAATTCAAGCTTCAGAAGGTATGGGTTCTTTGTGATTTGCCTGATGGAATGAAGGTTATTGGCACAAAGTGGGTCTTTAGGAACAAGAAAGATGAAAGAGGTATTGTTATCAGGAACAAAGCAAGGCTTGTTGCTCACGGGTATACTCAGGAGGAAGGTATTGATTATGAAGAAGTTTTTGCCCCTGTTGCAAGACTTGAGGCTATTAGATTGTTCTTGGCATATGCATCCTTTATGGGCTTTACTGTCTATCAAATGGATGTCAAGAGTGCATTTCTATATGAAACTTTTGATGAGGAGGTTTATGTCTCACAACCTCCAGGCTTTGAAGATCCTAAACATCCAAATAAAGTTTACAAAGTGGTCAAGGCTCTTTATGGCTTACATCAAGATCCAAGGAAATGGTATGAAACCTTAGCTGCTTATCTAATGAATAATGGGTTTCATAGAGGAAAAATAGATCAAACTTTGTTCATCAAGAAAGAGGAAAGTGATATTCTACTGGTACAAGTATATGTTGATGATATCATTTTTGGTTCTACAAAACCTGAGTTGTGCAAACAGTTTGAGAAGTTTGTGAAAGATGAGTTTCAAATGAGTTCTATGGGAGAACTTACTTTCTTTTTGGGACTTCAAGTGCAACAAAGCAAAGAGGGCATCTTTATCAGTCAAGACAAATATGTGACTAAGATATTGAGGAAGTTCAATTATACTGATGCAAAGTCTTCAAATACCCCTGCTGATAAGAATACTCATCTTCTCTTGAAGAATGAAAGTGGAGCAGAAGTGGATGTGCACACTTATAGATCAATGATTGGTTCCTTGATGTATCTTAGCTCATCAAAACCAGATATCATGTTTGCTGTGTGTGCTTGTGCAAGATTTCAAGTTAATCCTAAAACATCTCACTTGGTTGCTATAGAGAAGATTTTTAGATATTTGAAGACATATCCTAATCTAGGATTGTGGTATCCAAGAGATTCCCCTATGGAGCTAGTCACATACTCAGATAGTGACTATGCTGGTGCTAGTTTGGATAGAAGATCAACCACAGGTGGATGTCAATTTCTTGGATGTAGATTGGTGTCATGGCAATGCAAGAAACAGACTATGGTGGCTACTTCAACCACTGAAGCAGAGTACGTAGCTGCTGCCAGCTGTTGTGCTCAAGTCTTATGGCTACAGAATCAACTTTTGGACTATGGGTACAACTTCATGAACACCATTATATATATAGACAATAGTAGTACCATTTGCATAATTAAAAATCCTGTGCAACACACTAAAACCAAACATATAGAGATTAGACATCATTTTATAAGAGACTGTTTTGAGAAAAAGCTTATTCAAGTTGTCAAAATTCATACTGATGACAACTATGCTGATTTGTTAACTAAAGGGCTTGATGTGGGTAGGTTTCAGTACTTGGTAACAGGTATTGGAATGCTTAACCCATAAATCTTTGATGTCTAATGATTTTCAGTGTTGCAGGATAATTTTTAGGTACTAATATTGTTTGTATATGTTTGTATGGTTTTTCTACTAACACTTATGCAGAAAATTAAGACAACAGTGGAAACCATGGTACAAACAGTGGAAAGTTTTGCTCTCTCAGTGACAAAATAAAAAGACAGAGTACTTTTATTCATTGATACTGAAGTACATCATACAGAGAGTAAAAGTCAACAACTGAAACAAACACTACAAAAGCTAAACATCTTAACACCCTAAACTTCAAACAAGCTACTCCATAGGCTTTTTGCCTTTGCCTTCATAATCCTGCTTGGCCTTAGAAGCTGTCTTTCTCCTGTTGTCAAAAGAGAGCTGCTTTCTTGGACAAGCAAGACCTAACACTTGTTTTGGAGGTCTGAGGAGTCTTGCAGGCTGTGCTGGTGCAGGCCACTTCATGTTAACTATGGCTGACTCCAGGGCTTGGGTAAGAGCTTTTGGAAGCTCTTTGGATAGAGTAAAGGATGGATCATCAGCATCAGAAGAAGAAGAGCTTGAATAAAATTCCAATGATGGAGCTGGAGAGACCTTCTTGATTGGCTTCTTGTTAGCTGAAGTTGAAGCACTTGGAGGAAAATATCCATTCCATCCAGATGATTGTTCTTCAGAATCAGAACTAAAATTGATGTCCTCTTCTGTAGAAGAATTAGAAGAGATGTCAATCATGTTTGAGGGATTTCTCATGATGATTTTAGGGTTGTTGATGCTGCAGAATATGCTTGATAAAGATTTGTGATGTTTTGAGACCATTTTTATATGCAAAGTCAAGGCCATGGGTTATTTAATGAGGATATTTACTCTTACCTGTTTTGGTAGGTTGGAGGACTAAATTTGGTTATTATCGGGTTGAATTTCTTGTGATATTTTTGGTGAATAGTAACTTGGTCACAAAGTTACTTTGGGTTAAAATTATTTTGGTGAAGCTTGATGTTTATCACTGATGCAGTGTCAAATTCCTATTTCTGCATATTTGGAGTTATAAGGTGTGTATGTTAGACACACAACATATGGTTTTTGATTCACCATGTCTAATCCACATAAGAATCAACTAGTCCAGAGCAAACGGCTACTGGTAAAGACTTATCAAATCCGTTTATGGTTGATAGTTTACCAAAAACTATATGGTTATCAACTCACCATATTCCAAGTGATGAAGAGTTGGCTAGTCCATAGCAAACGGCTCATGGTAAAGACATATCAAATCCGTTAATAGCTGATAGTTTGCTAAAAACTATGATTAGAGCAACTAATTTTATTTGTTTTACTTACCACTGCTCTTTGATATTTTGTGAAATTTTACCACTGCTAGTTCCCATTTACCACTGAAAGAGTAACTTTTACCACTGGTGAACTAGCCGTTACAACTGTTGTGTCAGTAATCGTATTTTTTACTAGCCGTTGTAAAATAACCGTCTTTCCTTATTAATAGGGTAAATTCTTTTGTGAATTATTCAGTTACCAATTTTAATTTATTCTCTTTCTAACTATAATTCACATTCCAATTTATTATCAAAACCCTATTAGTATAAATTCAACCCAATACGGCTTACTTTTCATTCACGATTACTAACACTTTTATCTTAAATCTCACAAAATTATGGCGATTCTAAGTTTTGCAGAGGAGCACAACCAAGTGGCCTACTTACAAAAGTCAAATGAGAAGAGTGGCCCTGTTTTCCATGAGATTGTGGATTTTCTCAATACTACCCATATTAGGTATGCTTTAACTGTCAATCCCATAATCTATGTTTCTCACATCAAACAGTTCTGGAACACTGTGGAGTCCATAACACTTGAACAGGGAGACACACATGAATCTGTGGAAGCTCTTAGAGCCACAGTGGATGGGGTAACAATTGATGTTACTGAGTCATCCTTGAGGAGAATTCTCCAATTGGATGATCTCAATGGTATCATCACTTTACCTAATTCCGATATTCATGAACATATTTCTACTATGGGGTATGATACATCTGCTAAAAGGGTTACCTTTAAGAAAGGATGTTTTTGTCCCCATTGGAGATTTTTCATACACACTCTTTTACATTCCCTCAGTCCTAAACAAACATCTTATGAACAATTTAGCTCAACCATGGCTTATGCTTTAGTTTGTTTAGCCACTGACAGGACTTTCAATTTTTCAAAGTTTATTTTTAACAATATGAAAGGCAATGTAAAGAGTTCATATAAATTTTTGATGTATCCAAGGTTTGTGCAAGCAGTGCTAAATGATTTTCAACTGCAACCTCACAAAAGAGTCTACCAATCCCCTTGCCTTAAACAAAAAGTTTTTCAAAATATGACTAAGGCATCAGCACTTTGGAATGGGGAGGTTAGACCACTTTTTCCTCAAATGCTTTCAAAGATCTCACAGGTACAGGGTGAAGGTGCAACAATCCCAGTTGCATCCCAACACACACCCACCATTGTTGTTCCAAACATCCAATATACCCCTGCTGTCACACATACCTATGAGAGGAGGCAAAAACAGCCACCTCCTCCCATCTCAACATTGCTTGGTTCTGAGCCTCTTGGTGAAGGAACTAGTAGTGGTGGTTTTGGGCTTCAATCTAGTCCAACTAGAGAAGAGCCTGAATCCATGCCCTATGATTCACCTCTCCCAACAGGTAACATAGTTGGAAGTGTTGAGGGCAGTGTGCCACCTCATGAATTGATGGAACTTTGTACCAAATTAGCCAACCAGGTTCAAGCTTTGGAGAAAGATCTGGCACAGACTAAGCAAACTCATGCCACAGAGCTTGATCAATTGAAGGCAGAGATAAAAAATTTACAGGAGGAAGTTAAAGTATTAAAGAAGCAAAGATCTACCAAACTTGTGCTGACATCTTCATCTTCACCTTAGAATGCTACTTCAGATACAATTAGTCAAGCTTTGGGAGATTCTTCCAAACAGGGGAGGAAAACAGATGTTTATACTAAGGGGAGGAAGATTGATTTTGAAGATGATGATTATGGGCTGGATGCTGATTTTGATTATAGCACTGAAAGTTTGGAGAATAGTGAACCAGTTGGAGATCCTCATAATTTTAACACTCATAAGTTTCTGGTTACCACTGACAGTCAATATTTTACCCCTGCAGAAGATGAAATTGTTACCACTGCAGAAGAAGAAGCTGCTAGAATAAGAACAGAGAAGGGTAAAGCTGTTATGACTAGTACTGATCAAGGGCAACCAAGAAAGATTTCAAAAAGGGAACAAGCTCAGATCAATTATGATGCTGAGTTGTCAAGAAAATTAGTAGAAGATGATTTTGCAGAGAAGTTAAGACAAGATGAGGATGATGTTGCAAGCTTCATGGAGGCTAAAAGATTGGATAAATTGGAAGAAGCTGATTTATTGGATGCTAATCCAATTTCTTCAATTCTACCAATGACTATGAAAGAAAAACCTCCAATGTTCACTTATGTGCCTACTGAAGAAGAAATTGATTTCTTGATTAATAATGATCCAATGATTAGAAAGAAAGCAGTTGAACTCATTGCTGATACATCTTTAACTGAAGATCAAAGAACTGTTCAACTAAAGGATTTCATTCAGATGAAGAATGAACAGGCTCTTGATGACATTATTGGCACAGTTAGAAAAGGTCAAAAGAAGTCAAGGCAACCTACAAAGGCACAAATTATTGCTGGAATGAAGACATATTGCTGTCATGTTGGCAATTGGAAAATGAGAGATTTTAAAAGAATGCCATATGAACAGATTGAAGGAATCTACTACAGGGTTAAAAGGCAGGATAGTAAGTTCATTCCTATGGATAAAGACCCTGAAGTTTTGAAGACTAAGAGAACAGGTGTGAGTCTTGAATCCAAAGATGCAAAGAAATTAAAAGACTCAGAAGTTATCTCACTCTATGGAAGATGTCAGCAAGCTTTCTGAAGAACAAGTTTCTAGTATGGTGATCATTGAAACTGAAACTGATGTGCTGAATATAGAACTTTTACAAGTAAAATATCCAATAGTTGGTTGGGAAATCTATTCTGATGATTTTGGTGTTGTATGGAAGATTATCAGAACTGGTAACAGCACAAGTATTTGCAGAGATTTTGAAGATATTGTTAGATCTTGTGATAGAGAAGACTTGGATACCTTGTGGAGGATGATGCAAGAACAGTTCAAGAAAGGTGAGTTTATTGATGTCAAAGCCAAAGAATTATGGGTTCACTTCAGAAGATTATATGAACCTGATGCTAGTGACAGATATTGGAAATTTCAAACTCATGGAATGAACACTCTGTGGAAATTCTATGATTCAAGTAATGTACACCATGTTTCTACTCAAGATGGAGTTGATGTGTTCATGTTAGCAGAAAAGGAATATCCATTGAGAGTTGGTGTTCTTACTGTTATGTTATCTGTTAAGCTTAGATGTTTGGACATAAATGAGGTTATTGAAGATCTGCTACAGAGAATTTATGATCAAAGTGTAAAGGCTGACAAGGAATTGAGAAAAAGGAAATAAGTGTTTGGAAGAATTCCCATATCCTCATAGATGCTGACAAGTTGAAGAAACTTATTGATTTACATAGAAATCATAAGTTTAGGGGAGGATTGTTGGGAATTATATTGACAATTACCACGGCTAGCATAGAAGTTATCACTGATAGAAGAATGCACTTGCATTGGAAACTCATTACCACTGCTAGTACATATAGTTATCACCGCTGCAGGATAATTGTTAGAATATTCGTGTAGTTAAATATAGAATAGATCTTGTGTAATATTCTATTCTATTAGTTTGATTTGTATCTTGTAGAAGAGGACTCCTTGTGCTATAAAAGGAGGTTCTTGGTTAGATACAAACATACGTTTTTTTATAGAGCTTCAAGTTGTTAAACCTAGTGATACTAAGATCACTTGTATTATTATCTTTAATAATATTGGAGCTAACAGTTTGTTCATACAATAAGTCTCACTCATATACAATTGTTTCTTATACAAACAAACCTTCTAAGTATTAACAAGTAGATTCCGCATACTTGTTAGTATAACTCAAAGTATCATTCTTACACATATCAAGTGTGTTTAGATCCATCAGTCATGATAGCTATTCTCGTTAGTAGATTCCACCAGGGTCAAATGTTTCATTACTGTCACGGGGTGTGGTGTGATCTTGGATAGGGTCGGTTACTGTCCCGTTCAAGTTCCAATCTTCCTCTTGGTAAGTAATAGGAAAGGGGAGGGGTTGTTCTATCGAAGATTTTGGGATGAAAGTGTGCTTGAGTTGCGTTTTCTGCTTGCCAGGCTTAAAGCCAAAGGACCGTCTTTTAACTTCGTGAAAGTTACGGAACGTGACTTGCAAACTCCCAACGAAGATGCTATGAACTTGAGAGTTCTTTTTTTCACGAGGGGGCCCGTAGGAATGAAGGGGATTTACAGGTGAATTTTCGGGGAAAGGTGTTCCACTATCCCCTTCTTCACTTATCACCTTAGGGGTCGGGAGTTCAAAGATTTTTTCGATCTTCTTAGGCATAATTCCATCCTTAATCTTTTCCTTAATTCTTGATATAAACTTATCGGCCAAGTCCATGAAAACATTCCTAGTGTTTTCCATGCGGGTTTCTAACTGTTGAATCTGCCTCTCTTGGTTGTTCACAAAAGTCAACATTATCCCTTTGAACTCCTCTTGTCGTGAGCATTCTGGAAAAGCATGTTTACTAATTGCACTCACATGTATATCAGGACTTACTTCGGTGTTAGTTACAGGCATCTCAACATTCATTAATTTCTTAACCTGCCTCTCGATGTTCTCAAATAACTGTTCTTGGGTTGCATTCATGTAATTTAAACTCCCTTCCTCCAAGAATATTGGATCTTCCCATTCTTGTTCTTCGTATTGTGCTAGGTCCTCAATGACCTCCCAGTACTTATCAATACCGAGGTTGCTCGGTCTACCATTGGCAGCGTAATCTATGGCCCTTCTAGTTTGATGATTGACACCATCATAAAAGGTTTGGATTTGGAGCCAAAGATCTATGCCATGATGAGGGACTTTTTGGAGTAAGCCCTTGAATCGAGTCCATGCCTCATAGAGGGTTTCGCCTTGACGTTGTTGGAACATCAAGATATCATTCCTAAGCTTAGTGGTTCTTCCCGGTGGGAAAAATTGAGCAAGGAAACGAGTGGTGAGATCATCCCAAGAGGTGATGGATCCTGCGGGTAGACGTTCAAGCCATTGATTAGCTTGGTCTCGTAGAGAGAATTGGAAGAGACGTAGTCGGTTCATCTCTCGAGTTTCAACATCAAGGTCTATGGAATCTATAATCTTAAGGAAGTCCTTGAGGTGTTGATTTGGATCTTCGGAACGAAGTCCATGGAATGCACATCCGCTTTGCACCAACCGGATGGTGTCAGATCGCAAGGGAGACACATTGGCTCGTTGAGCGAGCTCAATGGTGTTTCGATAGCCTTGGTGACTAGGACGAGAGTACTCTTCTAAAGTACGGGCTCTAGGAGGTTTGTTTGGTTGTGGTGGGTTTATGGGTTCAAAGATATTACCACCTTCCATGATGGCGGATGGTAATGGTTACGAACAAAAACACGAAGAAAAAAGATAGACTAAAGAAGACCTAGAAAATAAAAATAAAAATCTCACTAAATAGGAATCTAATGAGTAGACCTAATAAAATAAAATTTCAACCTAAACAATAACTATTCCCCGGCAGCGGCGCCAAAAACTTTGATGCGTGGGTTGCGAATACGCACTAGGTTTTACCTCTCAAGGGATATTGAGAAGCTTGCAATCCCCACCAGGCAGTGTACCTGACCGATGTAGTATAGTGTAGTGGTAAGTACGGAGGATTGATCGTTCTTCACAGGGAATAGTGTTCATTAGGATTGAAAACTACTCTAATTAGGTTTAACGGTGAGAGATGATTCTTTTTGTATTTTTGTATTTTTAGGAAAGCAGGTAAAATATCTCGGGTTTTGAAGAGAGGGCGGATTTAGTTACTAGCCAACTAACTCAAATAAACTACTAATGCAATAAAATAAAATAAAATAACAAGAAAATAAGATAGGTTGTGAAACTTATATGGAGAAAAGTGCGGTTACTTAGGTTTCATTACTCCCTAGCTATCTTTTACAGGTTAATTAGTGTGTTACAATTGTGTAGATGACGGGTTGTATTCCTTAATACCAGTCGTTGGGCTGTGTACATCCTTCCCCAACTCTATAAGATCCTACTTCATTCTATGGTGACACGTTTAGTATCCAAACCAAGAAATCACTAGAATTCACTTATGCATTAAACACAACCAATTAATCGTAGTACACATCCGATTCATATTTATTAAGACGTTCAAGCAAGTTACCATATAGGAGATTAGCCAGTTTTCTTAAGCCTAACATTGAAATCACCCACCCAACACAATTAATAACACACAATCAATCCATAATCAATAGCTAGGTTTCACTACATCTAAGCAAACACAAGAATAATCTAGCGTAGCATGTTAATTGAAAGACAAGCATAAGATATAATTAACCAACACATAGACATATTGATTAATTTGAAGGAAGACTTATCTTTAATTAAGCATGAATGAATCAAGGGTAAAAAGCCCTTGAAAATACAGTAAAGCTCGAGCTAGGGTTTATCCCTAAAGTTCCTCCACAAGTTGCACACTAATGAATGAAAATAACAAGAGTATATATAGATTTTACAATCTTGACGACGTCACCTTTTGGGGCGTGACGCCGTCACCTCGCCGCGATTAGGGTTCCATGATGGCCTAGATCCACATCTGACGCCGTCACATTGTATAATGTTCTGGGGCGTCACTCTTTAACATAAGCCGTGACCACCTAGGCGTCACAAAGGGTGACGCCATCACTCTTTAATTCCATTTTTCCATTCTGGCCCGTCATGTGTTATCTTCATATCCACCTCTTTTGCCAAGCTGATGAGTGTCTAAATACTCATCATTTTTACCTATCTGAGCTGCCAAAACATCCAAAAACACTCAGAAATGCATCATAATACTGAAATTATCACAAAATTGTGTTTTATATGTTTCAGATGCAAAATGTTTAAAAACAGTTGAAAAACGAACAAAGTTTGCATAATTGGCAGTTTCAGTCCCTCAACTTTCAAAAGTTGTCAAAACTAGTCCCTGGTTATTCTAAAAATAGGAAAAGTCATCAAAGGTCCTTTAAGAATCATAAAATTACATAATAAGTCCTTTGGTGCAAAGTTTCACAAAATTACAAGTTTAGTCCCTGAACTTTGCAAATTGGCAAAAATGGTCCCTGGGTATTATAAAACTTGAAATTTCACAAAATACCCTTGTACTATGCATGAACTTACAATTTGGAACTTTATTGATAGCTTTTGGGAATTTACAAAACAAGTCCCTCTAAAATCCAAATTTACATATTAGGTCCCTAAAGTTTATAAAATGCTAAAAAATACAACTTTGGTCCTTGTGTAATTGTTTTATGGCAGGTTTAGTCCCTTGAAGAAGTTTGGGAAGTTGGCAAATTTAGCCCCTCAACAATTCAGAAATTACAAGTTTGGTCCCTATGATTATATAAACCAAAATCCGGATCCAACACTAAACCTTAACCCAAAATAAATAAACAAACCAACCCAACCCTTATCCTATTTACTAAAACCAAATCCAGTCCATCACCAACACAACCCAAGCCCAATCCTTATCCAACCCGACCCAACTTTAATTAAAATAAGAAAGTTTGACCAACGGTCAAACCTTCTTATCTTCTTCCTAAACCGCCAAACCAGTCACCCCCCACCTCACCATTTTCCACAGCTGGCTTCACCACCTCATCCCTCCTCCTATACAAGTTACCTAACATTGCCAAATGCATTAAATGCATCTCTCCCACTCCCACTAGCAAAATCAGATAAAAATCCCACTTTCCTGATTTCCCGCCAAAATTACAAGTGGACTGCTGAGATCAAATTGGAGCAATTGAATGGTGGGGATTTGTTCAGTGATGTCGGCTAGGATTATCCCACCATAGTTTTGTATATATAGAAGCTTTTGTAAGCCAATTTTGGCAAGTAGTTAATTAGTAGCATAGTCGTTTTTAATTTCCAGTAGCTATAAATTGTAATTCTCATTTCAAGTTATCAATGCAAGTTAATTTCAGTTTAATTGTTCTTATGTTGTTAGTATTGAACTCAGTTTCAATGTTGATCTAAGTTTCAAGTTTACTGTTTAGTAGAAATAAGCTCGAATCCTATTAAGACTTAAACACAAACACTCCCTCACCTTTCTATAAGCTTACATAAGCTTTTGATAGCTTTTGATAAGTTTATTTAGTTAATATCAGTTATAATCAAGAAAATTCAAGAAAAGTCAAACAAAGTCAACCATTGAAGCTAATAAGCTATTTTTGGGTGAATAAGCTGATCAGGAGAGTTTTCTTGGGTTTCTAGCTTGTTTCTGACAAGCTAGAGTGATTCTAGTTCCTTGTTCTCTATTCCATAAGGCTCACTCAGTTGTAAGCTTTTTAGCTTTTTGGCATTAATTTCCTATATCACTGTATAAGTGCTTATTATTATCTTATTATTGTTATTATAGGCTTATTATTAGTTTGTAATCACACTTGATCAATAATATCAATAGTATTATAGCTTTGTTTTAATTTCACCTTAAAAAACTTAGAAAAGACCAAAAATAGCATTTATAAGCTAGCTTATTACTCTGCTTTATTTTCAGTCACTAGTCATTTTTATAGCTTAATACACTCAGTAGTATCATTAGAATTCATATTGTAGCTTATATTAACCTTTTTCAGTTCAAAAATCCAAAACAGGCAACTAGTAGGGGTGTTTGGTTTTTGTGCAGTCAAAGGGTAAAACCAGTAGTTACTGTAGAATCACCATAAGCTCAACTTTGAACCTGCTTTTCTTAGCCTATATAAGCTATTTCCTAGCTCTAATTAGCCTCACAGGTAGATAATCAAGTTTTGAGTCATCCTTGTGCAATTCAGTCCACAGTAAGCTCTAACAAGCCATAACAAGCTAGAGGTTTATTTAGCCTTCCACCTTTGCACTTTTGTACTCAATTCAGTCCACTTAGTAAGTCCACCAAGTCCTAGAACCTGTGCATACTTGTGCACCAAGTTGCAAACAATTTCAGTTAAACAGGCCTGCATACCAGCAGATACCCCATTTTCACCTGCTGATCTAGTGCAAAATTGAACTTCAATTGGCTATTTTCTGATAGGGCTTTTGTGTTTTTTTAGATAGCCAGTAGTATAAGCTTGATTTTTCCCCCATAATATTTCACTTTTCAACTTATTTGAGCTGCTTAATTTAGTCTGCAAGTTTGCTGTTTTGTCTAAATTTCATAACCTAGTTTGTTAAACAGCCAATTTGCTTATCTGCTAATCCATAGTGTTTATTTGTAGTTTTCAGCTGATTTGTGCTTATTTAAGTTGTTTAAGTTTGTTCTGAGCCTTTGATATAGTTTTGAGCTTATTTGCTTATTTTTGGGCTTATTTGTAAACTGCTTATTAGCCCAAATCTGCTTATTAGGCTTATTGAACTTCTGCTTTTATTTTTCTTATCTTTCTAATAATATTTTAGATTTATCTGTAATTTTTCATAATTTTCCTAAGTCATTTAATATTTTTAATCATTTTAATTAGTTTATAATAGTAATTAAATCATAATAAATAGAAAAATAATCAGAAAAATATAAATCCAATTTTCATAATTTTCTTTTGTCATTTGTAATCTAGGAAAAATATAATCTTATTTTTAACCTTAAGAAAAAAACCAAAAATAGAAATAAAGTGATAGCTTCTATTTAATAGAATTTATCTTTTTAAATTTTAATTAAGTAAATTTCAATTTTATAATTTTCTTAGCTTCTATTTACTTAATAATATTTTTAGAAAAAGTTTTAGAATTTTCTTAGTTCATTTAGTATTTTTTATAATTTTAAATAGTTTAAATAAGTAATTAAATAATTAATAATTAATAATAATTAAATAAAAAGTGTAGAAAAATATAATTTAAGTTTTTAAATAAGTTTTAAGTAATTTTACATTTTTAGGTTTTAAATTTTATAAATTTCAGTTTTTGTCCCATTTTAGATTTCCTGTTGCGCGTTTTAGTTTAATTTTAATCGCGTTACATTTGTTTTGTATATTTAAATTGTTCATTAGTATAAAAAAGCAAAATAAAAAATATCTGATTCATCAATCACTTTAATCCAAAACTTTTCACAGTTTTCCATTCACACCTCGTTGGGAAACGACCCAGGTGATCACTTGCCTGGTTCACACTACACACGAGCATCCGGTTCTGAGACTGCATTTGTTTAATTATAAGTGTTGTTTTCGGGCGGATCAAATTTTGGCGCCGCTGCCGGGGAGGTTGTGCTGCGACAGTTGTGTAGAGTTTTAGCGATTAGTGATTCGAGATCCTTCTATCAGAAGTTCCTATTTCCCAAAAACAATATAAAATACAAAAATATTTTTCTTTTCTTTTCTATACATATTATTATTATTATTATCATATAAAAAAAATAATAATAAAAACACCAAAAATAATTTCCGTTTTCTTTGTTAATAATAAATAACAATAAAAAAATTACCATCGAGAACCAAGACAGAGTACTACCTAACTGGGGGTACGACCATAATAAGTTCCCAAACCAAAGATTTAAAACTTGCCTTTGTGTCACTTGCGAATATCGGCTCACCTTTGATTGATAAACAAACTCTAACGGAGGTTTAAGGATAGTCTGACATTAAATTGTCGGACTGAAAGAAGCGGGTTTTTAAGGAGCTTAATTGCCCACCTTTGCTTCTCCGCCACTCTGTGCGTTTATCTTTTAGAGAGCTACCGTACGCTTGTTGATTATTGGTTTAAGTTCACTTGTGTTTTGCTTCTGTCTTGTTTTAATTGGAATATTTTACTTAGTGCATGCGCACTCGTTCTTCCACGTCATCAAGCCCTTTACGTGAACTCGTAAATATTTCGAGAAGACGTAATCGTAGACGTGCTGCCCAAATAGTCGAACCCGAGATTCGTACTGTTCCCACTGATAATATGGCAGACAATCGCACAATGGCAGAAATGCTCCGTGCACCCACCGAGGGTTACGGAGATGCCATCGTTTTACCAGCCATCGATTCTGATCATTTTGAACTGAAAACACATTTGATTCAGCTCGTTTCTACCAACCAATTCCACGGGTTTGAACGAGAGGATCCTTATGCACACATTCGTTGGTTCAACAAACTGACCTCTACAATCAATTACAAAAATGTGCCGCAAACAGCGATCAAATTGATGCTATTTCCATTCTCACTTGAGGGGGCAGCCCGAATCTGGCTGGATAAAGAACCCCCTCGATCCATTGAAACTTGGGAAGATCTAGTCCAGAAGTTTGTCAATTATTTCTTCCCTCCATCAAAGACGACTAATTTAAAAAATGAAATTGCTGGTTTTCGTCAAAGTTTCGATGAAAATTTCGGAGAGGCATGGGAGAGATTTAAAGATCTCCTAAGAAAATGCCCACATCACGATTTTACGGAGTTACAACAGATAAATACGTTTTATAATGGGTTGACCCAAAACGATCAAGATGCACTTAACGCAGCCGCTGGTGGCAATATCTTGAATCGTCGACCTAGAGAGGTGGTTGAAATCTGTGAAAATAAATCAAAAGTTCCTATTTCTCGAAACAAAGTGAATGTTCCTGTCACTCCTGCCTCGTCATCTGGTAACTCCTCAGAGTTAGCCTTTTTAACGGACTCAATGCGTTGTATGATGAAGGAAATGAAAGAACTGAAGAGTGAAATTCACAAACCAGAACAAATTAAAGCAATAAACAAAGTGTGTGAAACTTGTGGTGGCCCATATGCGTATTATGATTGTCAAGCAACCGATGCTTCTCTTTACCCAGCTCCCGTAGCTGCAGTAAACCAAAATCAATTCCGTCCGCATGCTGAGACTCAGTACCGAGCACCGAATGCTATGGTCCCACCTGGTTTTCCACCCGTGCCAAATCAGAATAATCAAAACCGCTTTGTTCAAAATCAGGGACAAAATTTCCACAATTCCCAAAATTTCAATCAAAACCGAGGTCAGAATCAGGGTAATTTTAACCAAAACCGTGGTCCAAATTTTAATCAAAACCAAGGTTCAAACCGAAATCAGACGTCCTTAGATGAGTTGCTTAAGCAATTCATGAAAACTCAAGAGGAAACAAATAAGACACAATATGAGACAAACCAGTTATTGATTGCTCAATTAAACCAGATCAAAAAGTCTTTAACTGATATACCTTCTACCTCGGGAGGTCTCCCAAGTAACACTGTTGTCAACCCTAGGGGTGAACTCAAAGCTGTCAGTACACGTAGTGGTAAATCTCATGTTGAATTCAAGGTGACAAAGGACCCGGTACTTCCCACTAACAATGGAAGTGCTAAATACGTCCAACCTTCGGTTATCCAACCTTCTGTCATCCAAAAATCTACACCCACAATTGCTCCTCAGCCGTCTAGAATCGATCCTACTCTTTCACGATTTACGGTTAAAAGTTTGTCAACCAAACTTAGTGAGCAAAGATCAGCCAGATATTATTCCGAAATGCTCAATGCTGTTCCTGTCAGTGTACTTGATGACAGTGATGATGATGAAGATACCACTTTCGTCAAAGCTATCACCACTCGGAGTGGTGCTTCTTATAAGGGGCCAGCTGGCCCTATTCCTCCTCCGTTATTTGAAATGGAGAAAGAAACGGAGGATACAACGGACAAAGTGCAAATTCCAAACCCACCAAATACAGCACATGTCCAGCCTCCGATTGTCCAGAAAAAGAAATCCAAACCAGGAGTTGTCTTTGAATCTGTAGAGACTCCTGAAGTCATTGCCCAAAAATCCAAACCTTATATTCCTTACCCATCGCGCTTAAATGAGCAAAAGCTCCGTGAGAAGGCTAGTCAACAAATGGACAAATTCTTTCAAATCTTTAAAGAATTACATTTTGACATAAGTCTTGCGGATGCTCTCATTCTGATGCCCAAATTTGCATCAACAATCAAAAACTTGTTAAGCAACAAGGAAAAACTGATTGAAATGGCTAAAACTCCAGTAAATGAGAACTGCTCAGCGGTTATCTTGAAAAAGCTTCCGAAGAAGCTTGGAGATCCTGGAAAGTTTCTACTACCTTGTGTATTTCCGGGAATGGTTGAATGCTATGCCTTAGCAGATCTAGGTGCAAGCATCAACCTGATGCCTCATTCAGTATGGAAGAAACTTTCTCTTCCGGCTCTTACTCCTACCTGCATGACTCTTGAGCTTGCAGATCGTACCATAACTCATCCCTGCGGCATTGCCGAAGATGTATTTGTGAAAATAGGAAAGTTCCATTTTCCAGCTGACTTTGTGGTTGTTGACTTCGACGCAGATCAAAAGGTTCCTCTAATTCTTGGAAGAGGATTCCTAAAAACGGGCCATGCTCTTATTGATGTATTTAAGCATGAAATCACCTTGCGTGTGGATAAGGAAGCTGTTACCTTTAATCATGATCAAACTTCAAAGTACTCCTCTAATTATAATTCTGCATCGGTTAACCGAATAGATGTCATTGACATTGCTTCAGAGGAGTACTCTCAAGAGAGTGTTGATTATTTTCATAATTCTGTGAGTGGTGATCCCACTCCATCTTCTCAACCTATCATTTCCGACTCTTCCCCTTCTTTCCCTCCGTTTGAGGGAAGTGATTCCAATTTGGAAGAGATCGAGGCTTTTCTCAAGTGTGATTCATTTCTGGAAGGAATTGATAACGCTAAGATTGATCTGGAGGGAGATATTCTTCTTCTTGAGGAATTGTTAAATCAGGACAATTCTTCTCCTCTCCCTCCCGTTGAACTTCATAAGAAAGAAATCAAGTCAGTTGAAAAAACTGATAAATTTCCTGAGATCCAGTTTAAGGACTTGCCTCCCCCACTTGAAATTCTTGAGGAGGAAGTTCTTGTATTAATTACCATTCAGATCTCTCTTCTTCCCTTCACCTACCCGGTGATTTCCCCTATCTTTCACTCATTCGGGAGTGAGGATATTACCTTTGACCCCGGCATTGTCCATCTAACATTGGTTTAAATGCCGGATTTATCTCATCGGTGTGGAACTTTCTTATGCTCAATTGGTTATCCAAGCATTTTGAATGAAAGTCCGATCGAGATGGTCTCTTCCACTTACTTCCCCATAAACTTTTAAATTGCTTTTTCTCCCGGGCTGTTCAGGAACCCTTTATTACGGTTGACCGTTCACAAGCGGTTAGCTTGCGTGATAAACCTGACTGTTCGGGAGGAGCCACTGAATTCGGGGTCGAGTCAAGCTAGCGACTCGGTTAATAAAAACAGTAGCAAAATATGGGTTTTCACCCATGTCTCACCCTAGTGTGGGGGAGATGCCCCACATGTTGTAAATATATATAGTAAAAAAAAAAAAAAAAAAGCATTCCCAAAGAGGGAATTTGCATGCCTTAACGGCTTAAATGCAAATTAAATAAAAATAAAATAAATAACTATATGAAATAAAAGGCTATTAGTATTTCCCTTTCACGTTCTAAGTGTTGGTTTAACAACCGGTTCTTTGAATATTGAGGGCAATATTCAGTTCTAAGTGTGGGGGGGAATTCTAGCGAATTTGATCAAATGTACCATCTAGTACCCCCCATTTTAGCCAAAATTTTAAAATTTTTTCTCACTTAGAACGCAATAAATGGTTATCAGTCCGCCATGTCTAACCCACATAAGGATTGGCTAATCCAAGAGCAAACGGCCCTTGGTAAAGATATATCAAATCCGTTTATGGCTTGCAATTTGCCCAAAATTGTATGGTATTCGACTCACCATATCTTCATAAGTGAAGAGTTGGCTAGCCCGCAAGGTTATGGCTTGTGGTAAAGGCAGTGGAAAACCATAATTGGTAATCAGCTCACACTGGTACAGATTCTGCCTATCGTCACACTGGAAATGCGTGACTATATGCATATAGTCACACACGTTTTTTTGGGTGTGTGTGACAAAAAGTCGCGCCACCGTAGGTATCATATGGTCACATTGTTTAGTTTGTGGCCATTTTCATCGAAAAAGAGTGACCAAAACCCGAATATGTGTGACTAATTAGGCACAAGTTTTGTTGGATTCATCAGTATGTGTGACTATTTCCCATCCTATGGCCACACGAAAATATAATAAATGTGACGTTTGTGATGATTTAGTCACACATCGTGTGTTGTTTTTTTCGAGTTAGTCACATACAATTTAAAAAACAGTGGCCAAAAGTGTTAATAAGTGTGACCATATGTTGTTTAAAGTGAAGAAATGTGTACTATTGATCATCCAATGGTCACATGAATTCTTAGTTTGTGTGGCCTTTTGTAATATTTAGTCACACAAAGCATGTTTGCTTTGGGTATTTAGTCACATACAATTAAGCATAAAGTGGCCAAAAGTGTTAATAAGTGTGACCATATGCTGTTTTAAGTGAAGAAATGTGTATTTTGTGTGACTATTGATCATCCAATGGTCACATGAATTCTTAGTTTGTGTGGCCTTTTGTAATATTTAGTCACACAAAGCATGTTTGTTTTGGGTATTTAGTCACATACAATTAAGCATAAAGTGGCCAAAAGTGTTAATAAGTGTGACCATATGTTGTTTTAAGTGAAGAAATGTGTATTTTGTGTGACTATTGATCATCCAATGGCCACATGAATTTTATGTTTGTGTGGCCTTTTGTAATATTTAGTCACACAAAGCATGTTTGTTTTGGTTATTTAGTCACATACAATTAAGCATTAAGTGGCCAAAAGTGTTGATAAGTGTGACCATATGCTGTTTAAAGTGAAGAAATTTGTATTTTGTGTGACTATTGATCATCCAATGGCCACATGAATTTTATGTTTGTGTGGCCTTTTGTAATATTTAGTCACACAAAGCATGTTTGTTTTGGTTATTTAGTCACATACAATTAAGCATTAAGTGGCCAAAAGTGTTGATAAGTGTGACCATATGCTGTTTAAAGTGAAGAAATTTGTATTTTGTGTGACTATTGATCATCCAATGGCCACTTGAATTTTATGTTTGTGTGGCCTTTTATAATATTTAGTCACACAAAGCATGCTTGTTTTGGGTATTTAGTCACATACAATTAAGCATAAAGTGGCCAAAGTTGTTAATAAGTGTGACCATATGCTGTTTAAAGTGAAGAAATGTGTATTTTGCGTGACCATTGTTCTTCCAATGGTCACATGAATTTTTATTTTGTGTGGCCTTTGGTACTATTTAGTCACACATCGAATTAAACAAAGAGTGACCAATAATGTTGGAGCAGAGTTGCTACTGCTAGCAGTACTAAGGTAGTCCAAGGTAGTCCTGCTGAAGCAGAGTTACTGCTGCTAGTACTATGCTAGTGCTGCTGGAATGTGTATATATATTATATATAAAACAATATTAAAAAACACAAGAAATTTCAAATTGAATTAAACTCGAATGTATATAACTGGACAAAATATACAATTGTAATGTCGTACTTAATTAATCAAATATCTAAAGACTTTTGAACCTTCACCCCCTTAGCAGTTTGCCTTAAGTCGTTAGCAGATATATATTGTTTCTTCGTTGGTGCCTGTGGTACACATTTAGTCACATGGTTTGTTGGTGTAACCTGTAGTAAACAAAAGACGCTTCTATCAAACATTGAATTACATATGAATAATTATATATGTAGGTTGAAAAAACACATGTACGTACCACCTCTTCAAAAATAACTTGATCCTTTGGCCATGCAACGAAACTACCTTCGACTTCCTTAACTGTTTTGAACCCATTATTTGCTACGTCCGGTATGCATGCTGCATCAACTAACGATGAATCAATTGACACTCTGTAGCAATCATTTGGGAGTGGTAGGTTATGCAGCATTTGTTTTCCATGAGACTGGTATACGGTACCAAAAGCAACGATATTTGATTTCTTTGTGTGCCAGAGTTTGCACTTAAGTGTCTACAAAAAAAAAAAAAAAAAAATTGCATGTATATATCAGAAATTATTTAAACAAAAGAATAACAAGAAACATGTTGAAATACATACTGTTGGCAGTGCTTGTGTTAGAGACACATCTTGTTGCGATTGGGAATCTGGAGACCCGTTTCGTCGCTTCTTTTGCTTTGGCTTATTGGGTCCGACAGTTTTAGCAAGTTCCTATATGTATATATAAAACACGTTACATTATTTAAACAAAAGAGTAACAAGAAACATGTTGAAATACATACTGTTGGCAGTGGTTGTGTTGGAGACGACACATTTTGTAGCGATTGGGAATCTGGAGACCCGTTTCGTCGTGACTTAAGGTTATGCTTAGGCCTGACAGTTTTAGCAGCAGGTTCCTATACGTATATATAAAACACGGTACATTAGTCGATCATGTATGTAAAATTCAAAAATCAAAGGGCGATCTTTTATTACTATACTTACCATTGTTTCCGTTACCTTTTTAGAAGTTTCAAGGCCATTGGATTTCTCCTCAATTCCCGCATCTTTAGGACTTACAACACCACTTGTCTGAGTGCCATTGGAGTCACCTGCAATATTGTCAATGGCCATTGGAGTCACCTGCAATATAAATTAAGAAATACAGTCACTCATCAGTTTATGTTCAATGCCTAGTATCATTAGCATCAGTGGTGTTAGCATTAGAAAATGAAATTGTTAACAACATAAAAAATGGCTTACAACTGAGGCTATTGGCGATGGTTGAGTTGGCAGAGTTATATTCATCCCTTTATCATTCAACTGTTGCAGAATTTGAGAAAGCATTACATTTGTGTTTTCCACCTCACCGGATAATTTATTGACCTGCACATCTTTTTCGGTCATCTCGGCGGACAATTTTTTGATCAATTTATCTTTTTCTTCACGCTCGCGTCTCTCATTATCCAGTTGAGTTTGAAGTAAGGCAATTTTTTCATTGGCTTCTTGTTTTCTTCGAGGAAGGCCAAAATACTCTTTGTATGTTACTGCACCTCCCACTCCCCTGGCATAACCGCCCTTTTCCTTACCAAATACAAATGTCATGGCATCAGTGCCATCATCAAAACCCGATGTTCCTTCCTTGATCTTGTCATCAGCTTCTTTCTGCACAAAAAATATAGGAAATGTTGGGATTAAAAGTCTTCTTGATGCTGTTAGAGTAACTGCTGGTATACAAGCTACTACTGCTAGTACACAGTTAAATGTTGCTGCTATATAAGCATAATAATAGAATTAGCAGTCAAACTTACAAGTTCATCTCCCTTTGATTTAATATCATCATTTGGGTATTCGCCGTCTTTGTTTACCCTTCCTTTCACCCACATTACATCACGGGGGGGTTCTTCATCCGCTTCAATCTCTTTATTTTCGATCTAATAAACATCAAATGCATACCCATGTAAAGTTAAACCAAGATAAACGAAAATATGTGGATGCTTACACATGTACAGTTAAACCAAGATAATCGAAAATATGAGGGTATTAATGCAAATGTGCAAATTGGGCAATGTAAACGGATTCATTTCTCATACTGATCGTCTCTTAATTGGTAAAACAAACATTGTGTAATCTTACCATTTTCTCTTTGACATAAGCATATCCACCTCGTCCCATTTTATGCTAATAAATATTTTGGGAACGCGCCATTTTACCTTTCTCAGATTTCTCCTAAAAACACAAAATCATAAGGCGTTTAGATGCGGTAATGCTGCAAACTGAAAATAATAAAATGACATATACACTTAATTAAAGATGACTAATTAAAACCTTGTATGCTTCGGTGGTCGTGTATTTAACATACTCGACCCAGTCTTCTGATTTCATTATTGTATTATACAAGTCCGGGACTTCATTCAGTTTGGAAGGTGTATTTAGGTTGGGCAAAATGTAGTTGACTTTGAGCTTCCTTCTGTAATTCCTTAGCATTTTACCAAGACTAATCATTATCAATTTTCTGTATTGGACGTCAACAACAAAAAATTTCTGAAAAGATTAACACAATGTTGTTAATTAGTTGCACATAATGTAACTGCATACATAAACTTATGTAGTATTGGGTTACAAAATAGTATATATGTACCAAGATTTCATCGCATAGTTTATCTCTTGCTTCTTTATTCACCTTCTTCCAGTGTAGAATCTTCACACCTATCTGCTCACGAGCCACATCTCCTAAAAAACTCACAAAACACTGCTCTGTTTTCCCCTGTTACCCTACCGAGTGCATCGAAGGTTACCTTGAGCTTTGTTGCACCAGGTTTGTCATGCTTCGCGCGAAACTTTACTAGCCTGGTTGAGCCCCTCTTAGCTACTATCTTAGGTGTTTGGTTGGATACAGGCTCATCTATATCTTCTTCATCAGAAGACTTTTCGGATTCATATTCTAAGGCGTTATCATCATGTACAATATGATCAAAAGGAAGCAAAGTATGGTTATCAACAATGGGTTCAGTTTCCATGACTCTTGAGCAACAAAGGGTAAAAGAAAATGATTATGGCTTAGCTTGGAGAGTAATGGTGAGAGAAGATTTGATTTTTGTTTTTTATTTGCAGTCTTTTTTTTAAGGAGAGAAAAGAGGCTATACACCAAGAATATGAATCGTTTGTGATTCAAAAAATTTCGATCCAAAAATTTGCCTCCAAGTTGTAATTTGAAATTAACAATTGAATTATTTGAAAATTTTCCCTTTGAACCTGTTAATTAAAGCATAAACTTGATTTTTGTTTTTTATTTACTATCTTAATAATCGCAAATAATGTATCATACTGTGCAACCATCACATCAACAGTACAAACGTAATTACTACATATTGTACCCTTACCAATTACATTTACAAAACACAAATTACTAATTACCTTTTTGTTATTTGGTTTCATTGTTTGCGTGCTTGTGTTTGCCATAAGAATGTGTGTGTTGATTAGGGTTTATTGATTTTTGTGTGTGTTTACAAATGACCGGGTAAAGGGATTAATTGCTGGTTGAATATTGAATTTGTGGTTTGGTTTAACTATAGCTGACGTGGCAAGATTTGTTTAAAAAAAAAAAAAAAAAAAAAAAAAACTAATGGTGATGAGGTGGCGGTGAAATCCGGCTATAGCCGGTAAATAGGGATGGCAACGGTTCGGGTTCGGGGCGGGTTTTAGTATACCCATAACCGAACCCGTTTATAATATACCCGTACCCGCCCCATATCCCACCGGATACCCGATTAATATTATCCATCGGTTTTTCGGGTTTCCCCGCGGGTATTAGTTATCCGTACGTAGTTGAATATTATATGGACAAAATTGGCGGTATTAAGATTAAGTCACGCTAAAATCCACCGAAAAAACAAAAGAAAATACTCTAACCACTCCCAACAATAACTCAGCTTTAAACTTTAACACAATGCCACGTCAGCTTTAACACACTCACCCTTAATTAACTGAGCTTTAGTTATACACAAGATGTTTAACGAATGAGCCGAGATGATATGGTTGTATAAGAGATGTTTAACGAATGAGCCGAGATGATATGGTTGTATATATACGAGATGTTTAACGAATGAGCCGAGATAATATGGTTGTATACGAGATGTTTAACGAATGAGCCGAGATGATATGATTATACACGAGATGTTTAACGAATGAGCCGAGATGATATATATGGTTGTACACGAGATGTTTAACGAATGAGCCGAGATGATATGGTTGTATACGAGATGTTTAACGAATGAGCCGAGATGATATGGTTATACACGAGATGTTTAACGAATTGAATGAGCCGAGATGATATGGTTGTATACGAGATGTTTAACGAATGAGCCGAGATTATATGTTTGTACATGAGCAACACACCCAACAATAACTCACGCAACCTTTCGACCCTGTTTCATCATTTCTTAAAAGAGTTTAATTTCTAGACCAACCCTGATAGCTGGATGGTCTTGAGGCAACTCACGCAACCTTTCGACCTCTGGATCAGCACGATTATGCATCTGTAGCATAATACGAGTTATCTCACCTAGCAAATTGTTAATCAATTTGAGTTCTTTTTCTTGTTCATTGTGTAATCGGGTGAGGATAGCCTTTTGCACCTCTGCTAGTTAATTTGTTAGCCACAGTGTTTGTGTTAAAATTAGTGATACTTGCGAGAGAGTTTTATAAGAAGTTGTGTGAGAAAACGAAGTGTTGTGAAAGTGGCTTTGATAGTGGAAAGCCGTTAAACTAGCCGTTGGAGGCTATTTTAAAAATCAGATTGAAAGTAAAAGTAACCGTACGAGTATTATTCAAATTCAAACGTAAAGTAACAGTACAACATATTAATAACGAGCGGGATATTTAAATTTTAAAATTTCAAATTCAAATTAAACAAAAAGGCGGGATATATTTAAAATTTATCAATTCAATTCAAATTCAATTCAATTTATAAATTGAAAATAAAGTATCAAATACAAATACATTAAACATGAAATAGAAATACATTAAACATGAAATAGAAATACATTAAATGTCAAATAAAAACTACGTTAACATAAACAATGATTGATTAACATAAACAACATACGATTAACATAAACAACGGACGATTAATAAAAACTATCATCTGAATCTGGGTAACCATCTTCAGAGGATTCGGAAGGTGTGAAAAAACCAGACTCCCACCTTTGCCTACGTTCTTCATCCTCCCTGGCTTGCCGCTCCAAACGATCAGCTTCCTCTTCTCTTTCAAGTGCTTCCATTTCCAGGAGGACTTGCATATCTGCTTCCTCTTGCCTAAGTTGTTCCTCAGTTAACCCAAACGGATTTGGGTCTTGGTTATGAACTGGTTCATTTTCAGGTTGATTATTCACCGGAAAATTTTCCGGTTGGAAAACCGGAAAGATATGCTCGGGTGGAGTATGGAATTTTTCATTTTCGCTAGGTGGGCTTGGAAACTGTTGGCCAAAATCCTTTTGGCGAGGTGGGCTTGGAAATTGTTGGCCAAAATCCTTTTGGCGAGGTGGGCTTGGAAATTGTTGCCCGAAATCTTTTCTGGAAGACATCTTGAATTTGAGATGCTTGGATCTTGAGTATTTGAGAAGTTTGGAATGTGTTTCTGTGTGACTTGTGCTTCAGAAGCATTGGTATTTATAGGGTACAAATGCACACGTTTTATTAATGTGACTTTGAATTTTAATTGTTGGGGCTAACCTGCGTTAACGCAGCGTTAATATGTTGTACTTTATCTTACGTTTGAATTTGAATTTTAATTTTAATTTGTTAAGGCTGAGTTATTGTTGGAAGTGGCCTAAATATACCCATACTTCTCAAACACATTCAGACTGCGATAGATATTAAAGCATGTATTTACATTAAACATGTACTAGAAAATATCAATTACCCTAATGAAAAAGTCAATTAGTCATTAAAGTTAGCACACAAATTACATTAAACATCATTAATATAGAAAATATCAATTACCCTAATGAAAAAGTCAATTAGTCAATCCAACACCAAACACACTTCTAGATCAACTACACTAGTCAAATCCAAACCAAACACAAACCAAATCCGATCAATATTATCCATCTGTTTACTTTTGGCGCCTCTCGATGGTCCCTCTTCCCGCCTAAAGTATTGGGAACCGTTCGTATACCTCTCTAGCCTATTTGTACAACTCGACATGGAAAACCGTTCATAATTAATCAACCGTACCATATACAACTCCTTTGATATTTTCATTAGAAAATAAATTTCAAATTTCAATGGCTGACTCCTCTTCAACTCCTTCTTCCAACAAAAACAAACGCCCAAGGGATGATTCTCCTCCACCAATGCCTGAAAATTATAAAAAAATGGGCATATCCTAAAATATTTGGGAGAAATGTAGTAAAGGCCCGTATGGTGTTGAAAACGCATTGTTAGAAATTCACAACAAGCGTATAAATATGTATGAAGAAAGGAACAAGAAAGATTTAGAGGTCATTGAGGAGCATCAGAAGAAAATTGAGGAGAGGAACAAAAAAATAGAAGAAGAAAGAGAGAAAATAGTTGATGTTTACAGAAGTATTGAAGCTAGTAAATATGTGTCTTAATGTATCTTTTCTTTATATATTTTGCCTATGTATATTTTGCCTATGTAAATGTAAACTTATTTTGACTTGGTTTAATATATGAATGCAGTTATTATGTACAAGTTTATGATATTTGAATACAGCTATTATTATTGTACTGCTAGGTAAACAATTGTACTGCTATCGAAACGTTGTACTGTTGGGTATCCTTTTAGCAGTGGTTGGGAGTGCAGGGTAGTTTGTATCACTTTTTACTTAAAGTGTATAAACCCCCAATTGCTGCACACAATCACATTCACGCACACATTACTCTCTCTCTTCCACTCCCTAATCGAATTTTAATTGTCAAATTGCAAAACCCCCAAATCAAATCATAATGTCGAACCTAACTTTTACCGAACCTCATAATAATGTTGCCTTTTTAGAAAAATCCAATAAGTCTGTAGATTTTACTGAGATCATTGATTTCCTTAATGCAAGCTATATTAAGTTTGCATTAACAGTAAAACCTACTATATATACTTCCAACATTATCCAATTTTGGTCGTCTGCTAAGGTCAAAACTATTAATGGGGAAGCACAAATCCATGCCCTTGTAGATGGGCAGATGATTATCATTACAGAGGCGTCTATTCGAAGAGATCTTCTCCTAGATGATGCTAACGGAGTTGAGAATCTTCCAAATACTACAATCTTTGAAAAACTTGCACTGATGGGCTATGAGAGATATACAGATGCTTTAAAGTTCCAAAAAGGTAATTTTTCTCCTCAGTGGAAATTCTTAATTCATACTCTCTTAGTGTGTCTAAGTCCAAAGACCACTGCATGGAATGAATTTAGCAGTAACTTAGCTTCTGCTATAATTTGTTTGGCTGAAAATACTCAAAGATTTAATTTCTCAAAATTAATTTTTGATAATATGGTTAAGAACTTGGATGGTTCTTTGGCTAAATATTTTCTATATCCAAGGTTTTTGCAACTCTTTTTGGACAACCAATTTAAAAAAAAGAAAAGTCACAAAAATGTTTATCCCACTCCCTGCCTTACCAAAAAGGTTTTTGCTAATATGAGTAGGGTTGGAAAAGATTTTTCAGGGAGAGTGACACCTTTGTTTCCAACAATGTTGGCACTAGCCCAAACCCAAATGGGTGAAGGTTCAGCAATCCCAGCTGGTACCCATCACACACCCACAGAACAACAACAAAAGACCTATAAACGTAGGACTAACACCAAGAACACTGAGCTACCTCAGGCTAGTGGTTCTATACCAACTGTTGCAGATGAGGATGTCACTGGGGGGAGAGTGACATGTTGGCAAGGGCTGCCACTACTGTGTCTAGCTTAGCAGCAGCACAGGACAGTGGTAACATCATTAAGACCCGAACCAAGACAACTTCTAATGAAGAAAGTTCCTCTGGAACTGATTCAGGTGAAGGTCCCAGTCACATGGAAACAATGGGGGGTTCGGATGTTCATCCTAGGGGTGAGACTGAACTTAACTTTTCCAGTGATCCACCTCTCGGGCTAGGTAACACAAGCCGAAGTGGTGAGGATAGTATGCAACTTTTGAATGAATTGAAGGATACCTGTGCCAAGCTGTCTGCACAAATTGGTGATCTGCGAGCAATAGCTTCTTCCCAAGATGGAGTCATCAAAGCTCAAGGTGGGGAGATAAAGGCTTTGAAGAGAAGGGTTAGGTATTTAGAAGGAGTCAAAGGATCAAGAATTCCCAAACAAAAGGTTAAATCTTCTGAAGCTTCTAAGGATGCTCCCAAACAGGGAGGGAATGAAAGCAAAGTTTCAGGGGAGGATAACCAAGGGAATCAAGTGGTGATTGATCATCGTCTGGGCAAGGTTACAAATGCTGATAGTGCTACTGAGCCAATTACAGTTGGTACTACAAAAGCTAGTACTGCTACACCAGAGGTTTTTGCAAATGCTGTTAGTGTACTTGCTGAGCTGAAGACAGCAAAACCAGTAACCAAAGGTGTTGTGATACAAGAGCCATCATCCTCTCCAAAAGCTAAACAATCAACTCCACAGGTACAAGGCAAAGGTAAAGGGATTCTTACTGAAGAGCCTGTGGAGAAACCATTATCAAAAGAAGAGCAATTAAAAGTTGATGCTGAACTTGCTATGAAATTCTCAGAAAAGTATGATGCAGAACATCAGACAATTTTGGAACAAAGGAGAATACAAGAAGAAAAAGATGCAGAGTTAATAGCTTCATGGGATGAGCAAAGGGCTCAGGTTGCAGCTGATTCTGAGCTTGCTAAGAAACTACATAAACAAGAGCAAGATAAGTACTCAGTAGATGAAAAAGCCAGGATGCTGAAAGAATTTTTTGATGAAAAAAAGAAGTTGTATGCAGAACAAAGATATGCAGCTAAGAAGAACAAGCCACCCACTCAAAAACAAAGAAGAGATCTCATGTGCAGGTAGGTTTTTTTTTTTTTTTTTTTTTTTTTTTTTTTTTTTTTTTTTTTTTTTTGCAAAGGTATTTATATTAATATCAACAATACCCAATATGTACATCATATCATAAAAATCTACTCATGTGCAGGTATTTGAAGAATGTGGACAGATGGAAACTAAAGGATTTGAAATTCTTGCATGATAAAAGAATTGAAGAATTATATGCAATTGCCAAGAGAAACAATGATCTCTTCTTGAATGACAGTTCAAAGAGAGCAGGTGAACAGTTGGAAATAGAAAGCAGTAAAAAGAGAAAACAAGAACAAACTGAGCAAGCTGTTGCTGAAGAACAAATGCAAGCTCACACTGAACTTGCAGTTGACTCTGTAGGAGAAGCCATGGATGCACAACCTTTAACTGTCAAACATCCCATTGTTGATTATAAGTCTGGATCTTTTGGGGAAACAGTTTATTACGATATTAAGAGGCATGATGGTTCTTCTAGAAGGTATGTAAGCTTTCTTCACATGGTTCATGATTTTGATAGACAAGATATGATAGCTCTATGGAAATTACTCAAACAAAGATTTGGTAATAAGACACCAGAACAAGCTAATTATGATAGAGAAGTCTGGAATTATTTAAAGGTAATGTTTGAACCAAATCATGAAGATGAATGTTGGAGAAGACTAACGCACAATACTGTTAAAGAATGGAAAATTTTTCAACGATGTGGAGTACATGCTTTAACTATGAATGAGTTGGTGATCTACATGCTTGTAGAAAAGGATTACCCTTTAAAGTTTCACAAAGACATTCTACATCAGATGTTGCGTGGGAAGAAAATACTCAAGCTTCAGCTTAATTATGATGACATGGCATATGAACTGCTCAGGAAGATGGAAGAGTATCTAGGACCCAAGGACAAGAAATAGAATGTATAGTTGTTACTGCTACAATGTATAGTTTGACTTAAACATGTATAGTTATTACTGCTAGTATGTATAGTTATTACTGCTAGAATGTATAGTTATTACTGCTAGAATGTATAGTCTGACATTTATCATGTATATGTCCACTTGCAGTCAAGCTTTATTGTATTTGCAGTTTCCATTTATCATGTATATGCACTTGCAGGCACTTTAGTAACATGTTACTTCATTATAAAGTTGAAAATTGACTTTAGAAAGTCAAGTAATCTGGTTCCAGCTAGGGGCAAGTAACATACTTACATACTACTGCATTAAACTAGATAGACTATAAAATCCCAGCATTGTAATGGGGCAAATTAAATGAAGAGTCATGACTAACAGTCTGAACTCAAAATATGACTATGATTTAGACACCTAAATAAATACTTCATGTGACCATATGTAACATCTTGAATTTAGTCACACAAACACTCAATGTGACTAATATCAAGGTTAATGATAACTGAGTTCACATTTTGCTATACATATTAGTCACATGAATATTTTACAGTGTGACTATTTTCAATGTATTGGTCACATATAATACCCTTATAATGTGGCCATAAATATAATTTAGATGCACATTTGTGGTATGGTGTTACTATTGTATAGCCTATAGTCACATGATTGTGCTACAATTAAATGTGACCATACACATTAGGAATTGGCAGGCAAACACACACTTAACTTTAGACACACATATTAACTTACGTGACTATTTGTATCGAATTTTGGTCACACTTAATCATGTATGCCTATGGTTTAGTGTGACCATATATGACATTTGGTCACACATCTCAAGTGTGTGACATATATTTGTCACTTTTAAATGCATATCGTGACTATGCTTCAAACTTACTTTTCAGTTGTCACACATTTCAAATTCATATGTGGCTAAATTTTCAACAAAAACTAGCAGTCACGCTTAAATAATGTGTGACAAACTTGAGCATATGATTTAGCCACATACACAATTACTTCGTGTGACCATATATGGATTTTGGTCACACTTTTCAATTGCGTGACATATATTTGTCACATATGTATATATATAGTGTGACTAATGTTTCAACCTTATTTGTATCCGTCACACGTCCCAAATTATAAGTGACTAAAAAATCAAAAAAAAAAATTTACCAGATACGTATAGTCACGAAAATATTCAAATGTGTGGCTATAGCCTCGGATGTAATTCCGAAATGGTCACACAAGTCGGATCAAGTGTGGCTGTTTATTTTATTCTGGTACATTTAGTCACATAAAAAGGCGACTGTGTGGCTGTTCGAAAAACAGCATGTGTGACTAAATCCCATTTTTGTACTAGTGTCACCAAAGATAATATTGATAATTTATCTAAGAGTTGGCTAGTCCAGAAGCAAACGGCTTTTGGTAAAAACAAATCAAAACCGTTGACAGCTTGTGGTTTGCTCAAAATCACTTGGTTATCATTGTACCAAAGTTCTTACTTGAACTGAAACAATTGGCTACTCCAGAAGTAATGGCTTTTGGTAAAGAGTCTTTCAAATCCATTAAATCTTCATAAAATATTGCTAGGGACTAGCAATAGTTTAGTGTGGGGGATTGATGAGTGTCTAAATACTCATCACTTTTGCCAAGCTTGACGCCGTCACCTAACAAAAGGTGACGCCGTCAGGTACTGTTTCCAGCATGATTTGAGACTTTGTCGTTTTCTTCACTTTTATGCTCAAAAAACGTCCAAAATACATCCATTTGCAAATTTCTTCTCCAAAGTACCTAAAATGACAAAAAGAACGATTTGAGGCAATATTTGACCAACTAATCACGATTTAGGGCTTAAATGACCCCCTAAAAGCGTAACACTTTTCGCCTCATCAGCATTCGATACCGTTTTCACGTGTTACAATGTATGGCCGCTTTACAATATTATTGGATGAATTGCTAAACATAGGATTCACAAACTCGCAAGATAGAGAGATAACAGTTGTTTAGTCAACCTGTACGTGCAGTTGCTTCTGATACAGGTGGAGTACAAGTGTACAACACAACTGTGCAAACGACATTTGTGGCGCTTCTGCTATCTGCGCGGAACTTGTTATTGGACGTCGAGTACATGAGCTCGAAATACCTACAGTGAAAATAGTATAACACGTTTAGTGAGAAGGCATTCGATAGCGGATCTACATTTAACAATGCACGTTAGCTTTACAGTAAGCTAAATGTAAAAGGCATACACCAGTATTTCAGACAACTGGACTACAATTACAATTTACAAACGCTAACAACCATGTAGGAAATGAATGTGTGTTCCTGATTTCAATTACCTTCCTTTCGAACAAATGGGGATAGTTAAATTACCGATTTGGAAGATATCAAAATAGAATGAGGCGTCATTACGTTGGTGTAATGGCGCAGCAGGTACTCCTGATAGTCCATCTTATGTTGGTGAATACAATCCTTCGGAACCATATATGCCGACCTATAATGATGGGAGCATGAAATGATTTAGAAACCTGCAATGGAGATTCTAATAACATTTTGTTATTCTTGTATGTTAATATTTGAACCAACATGTGGACACCTCATTGAACTTCCTTTTGCGAGGACCGTACGTATTCTGATGAGTGGATGTAAGTTGAAAGGTATAGTCAACATACGATAATACATATGAATACATTAAAACTGTCGAAAAGTAGTAGTGCCAAAAGGTTTCGTGCCTGATGGTAAGCTGACAGCGATCTGCGCATTTTTGGAGGATATGGGGCTAGAACCTCTAAAGCTTGGGACTGTTGTCGCAAAAGAAAGAGTCAAGAAAATTGCAAATCCAGTCGCATATAGTGTCTACTAACATATCACAATGTCTGAACACGTTCAAAAATGTGTGGAAAATGTTACATGTTACAGGGATTGTTTGTTGATTTACTATTTGTTCTTTAATATGTGTGAAAGGAGCAGGAACGTTTTGACAATCCTGGATACATCGTGTATAATCAAGTTTGGCATAATAGAAACGATTAACATCTACAAAATAGGAACTTTTTCTTCTTTTTTTTTAAGACACAAATTGATGGATTAGAAATCTTACCGGTATGGAGTATTCACTCCTGTATAAATTGTTTATAATGGAGAGCGGATTTGTGGAACCTTTTAGAACGTCTGTTAGCGGTGTAGAAATGTCTAGATTTGTGAAAAACTGGGATGCATAAAGTTATCACAGTGAGGCGGTGATGATTATCGTTAACCGGATAAGTAATAGCCAACAAAGAGAGCTAACATTGAGCCTTGGGTTATCTCAACGTGCTATTTAGAATATGATTATGGGCCGAAATTTTATTATTATTTTAAACTTCTTGGAGTTTGGTCAATCGAGAAATGTATTATAGAGAGAACAAGTACGGGTGCCCGCTGCGTTGCTGCGGGTATTTTTTTTTTTTTTTTTTTTTTTTTTTTCATTTTGCGATAATTTTTGTAACAATTTTTTTAGTTAGAATTTGACGTATAATTGTGTTGGCCGTGTTATTTGAGTTTTTTGTTTTTTTTTTTGGGTTTTGTGTCAGTGTTTTTTTTAAAAACGCTGGGTACAAAGTATATACATTCATTTTTTTTACTTATGTTTGCATATATTTTTTTCGGGATTGTTTTTGGTCTTTGATAACGGGTATATTGATGAAGGTTTTTGGGTACTATTAAAGTTTGTTCAAATATCTTTTTTAATATATTATGGTAACATGGGTAATGATCCAGTGAGAATAAAACTTATAATGAGAAGGATGAGAAATAACTATAACTACATATTTGAGATGCGTCGACTTGAATTAGATGCATCTCTATTCATTTAGATACATCCCAATTACATTCGAAAGTAATTTTGAAGTAAAAACGATACAAACTAGTACTTGCAACAAATTTGACCCTCAGTGGACGAAAAATACATAGGATTTTCCTAACTTGCTAAAATGCATCTAATATATGTAAATGCATCTAATTTTTAGCTAGAAAATATAGTATGATGCATCTAAAAGATTAGAGATGCATCTAATTCAAGTCGATGCATCTCTAATATATTGTTATAGTTATTTCTCATCCTTCTCATTTTAATAGTTCTTCTCATTTAATCCTAAGTCATGGTAACATATGGGATACTATATTTTATATTGCCTTAAAAAAAAATTTTTTTTATGAAACGTGTGAGTGTGGGCCAAAATTTGTGACAAAGGCCGAATAACAAAGAAGGCAAAAAACAACCCAATATTGTGACCCAACAAAAAACATTATTTTATGGCACAGCGCTCGAAAAGGGCGTGCTATAATATATATATACAAGTAAGAAGGTGCCCGCTGCGTTGCAGCGGGAATTTTCGAGAAATTTTTGCAATAATCATTTATGAATAATTTTTCGGCGGGGCTTTCGTTGTGAGATCGTGGTATGTGTTTTGCCGACGCATGTTGTATTTGTTTGGAATAAATGTTGTGTCAAGTTATATTTGTAGTTGTCGTATTGTGTCGGGCACCAGTCTGTTGCGGTGGGGCTATTTTTGGCCTTTTATAGTTTTAGAAAAATTCGGATAATTTTTAAAGTTATTTAATAGGTTAAGGGTGCATTTTGAAAATTCTTTTATTTAAAAACTATAGAGAAATCTAATTTTTGTGAGAATGCGAGAACTAATCTTATCCACTCATTTTATCCTCTTTAAACTTTGATCTAATGGCTGATATTAGCTAACTATTTTTTTTGAAAAATTTCAAAAAATTTTCAAAAATATTTCGGAAAAAAAATTTTCGAAAAAAAAATTTTCAAAAAAAAAAAATTCGAAAAAAAAAATTTCGAAAAAAAAAAATTTTCGAAAAATTTCGAAAAAAATTTTTTCGAAAAATTTTTTTCAAAAAAAAAAATTTTCGAAAATTTTTTTTTTCGAAACTTTTTTTTTTTTTTTTATTTTTCGAAATTTTTTTTAGAAATTTTTAAAAAGTTGATTAACTAATATTAGCTATTAGATTAAAGTTAAAGAAGGATAAAATGAGTGGCTAGTATTGCTTCTCGCGTTCTTACAAAATTTAAGCTTCTCATTTGAACGCTTCACTATATATATATATATATATATATATATATATATATATATATATATATATATATATATATATTAAACTTCAACATTTTTTATAAAATCATACATACGTCAAAGACATATCAATATTTGGCTTGTTTTGTTCGTTATCGAAAGGTCTTTTTCCAGTATTTTTTTATTCAAGAAACCGCTAGGTATTTTTTAGATATTTGGAAAATAAATTTTGTTATATAAAAAAATCGTAAATATTACTAAGAGAGTAAGTCGCTAGGAAAGTATTTGTTTAATCACTTCGCTCGAGGCGCTATGTAACAACCAATAAGAATGCAAAGATTCGATGTTCTATAATAATATATAGAGGTAATAGGGAATGTTTTTATTCAGAAGATATTTTAATTGAAAATTTGTTTGTTCCCCTTGTGTGTCACATGTTTTAAACAACTCGTCATCTTGCTATATATCCAATCAAAAAATGGCTTTAGCTAGTTCATGTTTAAAAGCTAATTCTGGCATAATTTTCATTCGACCTTTTCAGACTGCAGGTGTGTAGTTGTACGTGCCATTAGAGCAGCCTCTTAATTAGGAAGACTTCGCTGAAAAATCATATCAGGGTTAATACGCCTGATTTAACTGTCTTTTGTCTCAGGTTAGGTATACGGCGTATTCACTACCTTTGATACCATTTGTTAGAATTGAAACCTTTCCGTTTTTACTAGTTTACCCCAAAATTTCACAAAAATATGCATGTCGGTGGATCGATGTAGACTTTAAAACTTGGCTTGAAGTATATATATTTGAAACCACCAAAATGAGCATTGCATTGAGGAAACTTGGTGTAATCGGCTTTAATCAAAGTAAAAGGCAAAATTATTAGGATTCACTCAAATGGCCCATGTTATTATATATGTTTGTTTATCAACTAACTACATTGGTTAGTTGACAACCTATTTAAACCTTTTTACTACTCTCATCTATAGAGTAAGATACCCCTAGTATAACCTGTTGAGCCTATCTTTTCCTTTGTTACACAACTAAATGTTATTGTTTCGTTACACTTTTACACCTTAGCCTACCGTGTAGATATGAGCTTTTTTTTTTACCACTTGGGCATTGGTCTAGTGGGTGGGCCTTTCATTCTTGAGTCAATAGACTCGGGTTCAAATCCCATCCCTGACACTTTGCTCCCAGATAGGCACCCCCCCTCTGCAAAACCTATCGGCTCACTGGAGAGACTTTGTGGATAAGAGCTCAAGAGTCCGAGAGTCTCGGCTCACTCTAGTTGGTGCCTCTCTAGGCCAAGAGAGGTGCCTGAAACTATTCTTTGTGGGGTGGATAATGACTTGTGCCAAAAGGCACCCGGAGTCAGGGTGTCCACGCCAATCCACATCTTTTTGTGGAATGTCCATTGTTTGGTTGCTAGTTGCTACATGTGTCCCGTGTATTTATTGCGTTCGTGTGAGTTTTTCATTCGATTCTTTTCTAGAAAGACATTGGTTGAGAGAATTGCATGATGCAATGGGGATGCATAAGTATGTATTTTGTGTCATATCCTTGCACTACTACTTTTGCTAGTTTTTATTTCATTCGGATTCCTATACGTTCACGAGTAACATATGATAGAGTATTATTGGTGAAAATGGTAAAGCAATGTACCATTAGTTTGATTTTCAGTTTATGTTTAGTAAAAAAAAATCAGTATTTAGTTTAAGTGGTACTTAATATAGACTAAGGATCAAATGAGAAGAATCTTTAAAATAAGAAGGATGAGAAATAATTATAACTATACATTAAAGATGCATCAATTTAAATTAAATGCATTTCTAATCTTCTAGATATATCATAATATATTTTCTAGCTAAAAATTAGATGGATATATATATATATATATATTATATATATATATATATATATATATATATATATATATATATATATATATATATATATATATATATATATATATATATATTGGATGCATTACATCAAGTTAGATGAATCCTATGTATTTTTCGTCATCTGCGAGTCAAATTTGTTGCTAGTACTACTTTGCATCATTTTCACTTCAAAATCACTTTCAAAACTAATTGTGGTGCATCTAAATGAATAGAGATGCATCTAATTCAAGTCAATGCATCTCAAATATGCTATTATAGTCATTTCTCATTCTTCTCATTTTAAGATTTCTTCTCACTGGATCCTTACTCACTTAATATAAACCACTTATTTTAGAGTACAATGGGAATAACTTTGCCACTATTGTATTGTATATTTTGGGATTTTATAGGAGTTGATAATTCGGGATAGCCAACCTGGTATGTTTCATTGTTGATTATGTTGATTGAGGTATACTTGAGTCTTATTCACGTATCATTTAAGCGTGTGTTTTCCGTGTTAAAGCATGAGTTAGTTAATGATAAATGTCTTTTTCAGGTGGTAAGGTAGCAATTGGTTCTGTCATACTTAATCTATTTGTTTTGGTCAAATTGCATGTTTCGTCCCATACAATTCGAAAGTGCAGGTACCATCCTTGTGGGAAACTTTGGGTTGTTTTCGTCCCTGAGTAGCAGTTTTTAAGAAGGGCATTTTAATCATTTTACTTTAGACCCAAAGTTCCTCACAGAGACGGTGTCTGCACTTTCGAAAGGTTATGGACGAAAGCTATAATTTAAACAAACCACAAGGAAGATTTTTGCAATTTACTTTTTAAAAAGTAAGTGGGTGTTTGATTTGAGGGTATGGATATAAGGGAATGGGTTTCATTCATATTCTAGTTGTTTGGTTAGTGTGTTTAATGATTAAAAATGAGAATCAAACCCATAAAACTAAGCATTTTTCAAACCCACCATAGGTGGTGGGTTTCAAAACCATTCCGATTATCATATCCATAGTGATTCCTAATATAAACCAAACACCCCCTAAGGGTTTTCTCTTTATATATAGTAGAGACTGTGATAAACTTATAAAATTTACAATTAACATCATATAAGTCCGTCAAGTAAAAGCTTAAAAAAACAATCTTCTTATTTGACCACTTATGTCGCGATTGTCAGCCTAAGCTCTATTGTAGCTTTTTTTTACTCTCTCCCATGGTGCTTTGTTCTATTATATCAAGCTTGCTTGCGTCTGTGTGCACGTCCATTAGAGATTCTGATAAATCTCTAATCACATACTACCTTAAGTTTTTTGTTGGTTTCTCTCACCCTCTCTTGTATGAATCTATGTTTAAGGGCCGTTTTGTTTGTTGCTAGGAATTACATTAGGTATCAGATTTAGTATGGGATACGATGACAATGGATATGAAAATGTGTATAGATATTTGAATTTTGTGATGGAAAGGAGAAAGGCCCACAAAATGAATTTCATAGACACCGAATTTGTGAGTAATGAATTTATAGCTATGATATACTCATTTTATTCCTGAGCCCATTAAACAAACACCTTTAATCATGATGAAACCCATAACCCCATTCCCATTAAATCCCATACACCCATACCAAACAAAAACTATAAAAAACCATCCCATTAGTTAATATAGTATAGGGTCAAAGACCGGACCGGACCGGCCAAGACCGAGACCAAAATTGCCCAAAAACCAAGATCGAGACCGAATGTGTTCGGTCCGGTCTGGTCGGTCGCAGTCCAATCCGGTCGTTCTGTCGGTCTGGTCAAAGAAGGCAAAATGGTCGGTATTTAGACCAGACCGAGACCGAAATAAGGAAAAACTCGAGACCAAGACCGGACTGCCAGTCCTTCGGTCCGTCGGTCCAGTCGAAACGGTCTGTTCGCTCAACCCTAATATAGTACACCAACAACGTTGTTATTGGCTAAACTATCGTGAAAAGATCATGATAGACTGTACTTTGTTGAAATCCAGTTTTATATAGTCAGGCATTCGATTTATCAAAGAACAAATTTTCTTAATAAAATTGCCTGTAAAAGATTACAGAGGTTACATGTATCGCATAACCAAAATTTTCTGCATGATTCTGATTATAACAAATAATTAATCCTCAAGTTAACTACAAGTAAAGCTACACGAGACCATCATGGTTCATGATGAGCACATCTAATCTCTGCAGTAACAACAAAGGTTGTATGGCTCAATGACATCATCAAACTGATTTGACTTTGAGTGATGGGGGCTGGCGGAATAGACTAATGAGATCATCAAGACCCTGTTCTCGCCATCTGATTCATTCAGATTCTGATTGATTGATTGATGGAAACTACGAGGCGTCGTCTGGTCTCTTTTTATGCTTAAGTTTAGTGCTGAGAACATGAGAATTGCCTTTTGTGTGCTTCTGCTGCTTAAACTCTTGCATTTGTGCTTATCGTATATTAAATCAAAAATACAAAAATATTTGCTTTCTTCTTTATTTGATGCTTTGTTCTTTTTTTATGATTTTTGCATGATTGTTTTCTGTTCATCGTTTCCTGAATGCTTATTCATATTTTCTACTTAAAAAAATCCTATCAAACAAAAAACCAAAAAATATTTGTTATCTAGTTTATTTTGCATTTTGTAATATGAGTTGCTTATGAGTGCTTCACACCTTACTGGAATGCCTATTATCGACTTATATGAGTTACATGAACACTTGAAAAGAATTAAAAATTACAAAAAACAGATTAAAGTTAAAATGAGAAATTACTATGAATTTAGTCTTGTGATCCTATATATGAAAACGATATTATCTAAACTGATAAATTCTTTCTATAGACTATTTTGTTGGATAAAAAAGTTATATGCATTAATTATCTACAAAAATCTTCAAAATAAAACTAGAAAAATGAGAAGTACGACGTACTTATTATGTGGTACGCCACACTTTGTGTCTGAAATAAAAAGTTTTTGTGAACCGTGTCTCAAGAAAACCACCAAACGAATTGAAATGATTTACTATGGAACCCTCTACACGATCCATCGATTGCCCTTTTTTTTGAGAATGAGGGTCGTTTGGACGACATTCAATCATCCACTTCGTGTTTTTTTTTTTTTTTTTTTTTTTTTTTTTTTTTTTTTTTATCGTTGATATGTGAACGAGAGTTGAGAAACCTTTTATGGCTTGAACGTGTAGTATCCAGAGTATAGTAACGACACAGAACAAAGAGTGGAATCAAAGACATTGAAACATAATGTAATATTACCTTGTGAGGTCCAAGCTAGTATAATATTACCTTGTGAATCAAAGAGGAGATTGTGAAGTCCAAAGCCTTTTATATATAAAAGATGGATAATGTTGGATAGTTGGTTGAAAAAAAAATGAAGAAGGTCACCCTTAATGGGCACCTAATCGCCTGAAAGTCGCTAGAGAGAGAAAGCTGACGTGGCAAAAAAAAATGGGAGAGATTGACCCTCCTTATTGTGTCCATCCTAAGTTTCTTGTCCCCTCGTTACACTCTTATTGTTATGAGAAGGTAATTCTATTAAAAGTGAAGAGAGTAAACAAACCTCAAAGTATATTATCTTCCTACATCAGATAATTAAGCAATGTATAGGTATGTTTCTTTCCTAATGATATATGCTTTGCATGTTTCAAATTCTTCCTATATATATGAGACAAACAATACCATCTTTAATATCCAAGAACCCAAGAGGGACTACTATCAACATCATTGCTATTATACTATTACTTTGGTAATAGGATATATATAATTTTAGGTCGTGAAACGACGACACCATTGTCGTTTTGGGTTTTCCTGTTTCGTGTGCTGGCCTGTTGCTACGGTCCATGTACGTTGGCCTTTTTCTTTTTTTCCCTGCTTTCCTTTCGATGAAGATAATATATGCTATCCAGATCTTCGCTTTCTCAAAATTTCCAGATATACTCCACCGCCTTTTGCTTGCCTCACCTCATGAACTTTCCAAAAAATTTTACATGAAACTCCCTTCAACTCAAAAAAATATATTCAAGAAATAGGTATGATTATCATTATTTTTGTTTTTGGTTTTGTTAAATTTAAAAATATGGGTTTGGTTGGATCGTGATTTTTTTTATGCTTCTTGATTTTTATGTGGTTATGTCACCATCTCTCTGTTTTTTTACTTAATATTGAATTTTGTATTGATGGTTGGAGTAGAAGTTTGACATGTCGATTGTGGGATGTGGGTTAGCATAAAAAAAAGTTTAATATTGAAATTATTTCTTGACTTTTTTATGCAAGGTTTATTATATTCTTGATTTATTTAATGTTAATGTTTTCCCCTTATTTATGTTACAGTTGCACGTTGGTAGACTATTTGAAGGTGAAATTAAGTGGAATGAAACAACAAGATGATAAACTCAAAAGGGTATGTAGTCTCACAGGTTTTACTTCTATTGTCTTTTACTGCAACATTTGGTTTTTTGTTTTTGAGGATTTGGTTAAATTGAAATATGGGTATTGAAATTGGGGTTTAATTAAGTTGGAATTTCATGGGTTTTGGTAAATGTGTTTAATTTTTGGGGTTTATAAGGTTTTTGGATGTGGTAAATTGTTATTTATTGCTTTTATGGTCGGTCTTTGTGTGGGATGAACATCTTAAAGACGTGATACATGTCTATTGTATCTAGCCTACAGATTTTCAGACACGACGACAACAAAGATAGAGGTGTTTAACTTTCGGAATAGTAGTGATGGAAAAAAGTGACTACAACAACAAGAAGGAAAAAAATGATTTTTAGAGGATTATATGGGAGCACTTGAACAAAGAATATATCCAGGTGATCAACTTATTTGTTGACGATAAAACATATAGGTTATTCTACAGTTCTAAAGTTGTACTTAACATGTTAATATGGTTTTACAGTAACAAGCTGCTAAAGAAGCTGCAACACCAACTGTACACAAGCTTTATACAGGGACTCCAGAGGAAATAGAATCAAAGGTATTTATGCTAAATCTTTCCGTATCAAATACTAAACAATAATTGTAAAAAATGTACCTGCAAATTAAGCAGTGGAGCAAGTCATGAATATAAAATTTGATATATATCTTATGGGAATATGGGATACATTAGTTTATCTTGGAATTTGATTACGTATTTCAGAAATTTCTTAATTTTTTGTTTTCTTTTTGGATTTTTACTTGGTTTCAAGTCTTAGCATATGTTGCCGCACGCCTTTCAAATTTTGTATCTCTTATTCCTTATAATTGCAGCCATGATTGAGACAGCCTCTATGCCAGATGTATTTGACATTCCATTACTGAACTGGTCTGCATATGGTGGTAGAAAACCCAGGTGCCCGGCGGTTGTTTTCACTGTCACATCTATTGTTTACGTACGATTCAGTCATTTCTTTGTTAATCTGTTTATGTTCCTATCATTAGATGGACATGATTGGAGTCAATAACAATGACACACAACATGCGGTCACTCCCTCTAGTAATCTGCAGCCTCAAGGAGTACCCGTTTACACATGCACTGACCATGTTCACGATACCATCTCAAGCAGTCAAACACATGACCGAAGGTAAAACTCCTTTTAGATTTTTACTCAGTTTTAAATGTTAGTAAATGTTAGCGCATACTTCTTAGAATTTGTTTCTCTTATTCCTTACAATTCCAGCCACGGTTGATATAGCCTCAGCCCCAAATATATTTGAAAATGCAGTCCCGAACCGTCCTCAATATGGTGCTAGAAAAAGGAGGCTCGCACAGATGTCCGAAGGTATTTTTCTACACTGTCACATCCGTTGTAAAAGAATCTTATCGAATCAATTGTTGTAAAAGCCTTTATGTCACACCTATTGAATGCCTGTTTTGCATAGTTGCTACTTGCTACAAATTTGTTAGCTAAATCAGTTTTACTAAATTTTTACTGTCATTTCAGCCATATCAGACCCGTGTGCCACATGTTCAAGAGGAACAGCTGCGGAAGGGCAAATTGAACCGCAAATTGCAGCTTCTCAGACAGGGACAACATCAACCTCAAGGACAGCTACTACATGTACAGGTACACTGTATGCAATAACGTCCAATAGCTTTGTGCAGTTTTCTATCAATTTATTTTGCAAGGTTGAGTTTCCTAAATTGATATTTGTTTGTAATGACGGGCCTCCGTGGCTCCATCCGTACTATATCTGCTTTGTAATTGAATACTCTTTGTTTTCTTTTTTGTGCAGCTGTGCCATAGGATCTTCATCATCATCAGGAATGAAGTTGTTCTTAAGTTCCTCGGTTGACCAACGTTGCAGACCAACGTTGCAGAAAGTGGTCACGTCAGACTGTATGCTTGGAAGAGGCACATGACTCTTCAGAAAAGCGGACAAAAAACCTGTTATTTGGAGACAGGTTGCAGCTATGGAAAAAGACGTGGCTGCTACGTGTGTTGTCAAGGAACAACCTAACAGAAGGTCCTGTCGACACCTCTAGGCCACTTCCAGCCATGTATATTACGTTATCTGATTTTACTTATTGGGTGTTTCAATCGAAGTTCTAGGAACATAGCACAGGAATCAGAGCTAAACAATTGGTTTTGAAATTGAGTTCCATTAGCATTTTCATTCCCACCCTGCTCTGACGTATAACTTAAATATGATCATCACAATGCAGTTGTATGCTTTATCACATCACATTCCTAACTAGGCTTATATGACTCGACTCATATTTCTGATACAGGGTAATGGAGTGGATCTGGATGAGCTCAAGGAAGTGTCAACAAATTATGGCGTAACCAAAGAGTTAACCATCAGAGGTCTAACGCCAAATTGCTTATGCTCATAATATGTTTACATATTTTAAATATTATTAAGCTATTTTATACTACAGTTCCTTCAACAGTTCAGGTCAAACCGGCTTCTATTTTACCTATTTGAGGACAAAACAGAGAAAGGAAGTAATACTCTTCTACCTCGAGCACGAGCAATGTAGATAAAGCAATAGCAGTATCTGTTAACGGGTCATTACTTAATATTCCAAAAAACGTACAAAAGCTTATAGTGCCACAACCTCATTTGTACAAAAGCATACTTTCTTTGCGCGATCTGATGGTCGTCTAAAAGCATGATTTCAGCAGTTCAATACCACGCAATGAGGTAATTTTTTTTTTATAGTTTCAGTATTGTCTTGCTTGCTTTCAATTGGTTTGTTTAGTGGGTTGGTTCAGCTGTTGGTTTCAATAGGTGTGTTCAGTGTGTTGGGTTCAATCACTGGGTTCAGATTATTGCTCTTGCGTGTTGGTTTAGTTAATGCATTTAGTGGGTGTTATATAGATGGTCTTATATAGATTGTCATATAACCTGCTGCTGCTTATAGAAAGCTAAGACAGACTAATATCTTCGGCAATATAATAAAACATTGAAAAAGATAAAGATTTATTAACAGTTTAATACTTTGACGGACCTTTTATATAAATTAAGTTATTGTGCTTTAATATTCACTTATGAATAATGCGCAGCTTTGAAACTCAATACAGGTTTATGTTTTCTTTAGTGATTTTGTTTAAAGCTCATTATATGGATGGTTGATGTGCTCCAACAAGCTTTAAATTTATAAACAAGAATTACCGGTTAACTAGGAACACATTCGGGCAACTATACCCTAGTCAATTGTAGTATAGTAGTGGTAAGTCAAGGTCGTCCCAAGAGACTTGGTTACACTCAAGTTTCGTTTATTTGTTTAATCAAGTAACAAGTTGATGGTTATGATTGTCACGGATCAAACCACAAGAAAAGCAATATGAGAACAAGAACATAAAGAACATACATGTTTGGACAAATGATCACAAGGATATTAGGATGTTTAGTTTGAAAAACATATTATCAAAGGTAATCCTTACGACCTCTAGAACCAATAATAATTTAGTGTTTTATAAATCAAATATGTATAAGCCTTAATCAAATGGTTATATCATGAGGCTTATACCTAAACAACAACAAAGAGTTCTTTCGACCCCTAACTTTGATGTCATTAATTTGTGAAGTACCATTTACTTGAAAGATGATGAGAACACATATTCAAAAGATGCCTTTCGACAGATAATCCAAATTAAACCTTTACTTGTTATGTTTATTAAGTTTCTTATACAATCGTCACAAAGTACAAGACCAAAACCATTCGTCGACTAATGAATTGAAATCAACCACTATTGAGAATCCTTTCGACTATAGACTCAACAATGATTAATCAAAATAATAAACAAGACAAGTTCCAATTTAACCAAATATGATGTCTTTCATCATAAACCAAACAAACACTAATTGTATCCAAACATCCTTTTATCACAAGTTATCATAATATCCAAACAAGCATTAAGATATAATCATTATCAAAACACATCACATGAAACACAAGAACCAAACATTAGATATAACATTCCACATTTTAAAAGTAACAAGAGTTTACCTAATGTATCAATTACAATAGGTAAAGGTAAAGGATTATAGCAACCTTCAAGCCTCCAATCAACTACAACTTCTAACCAAGCCGGAACATAATACCCGAACACTTTCTTGAGCACTTGAGCACCACTTCTGGAAATGGCAGAGGGTTGTGGCCTTTTGGGTGAGATAAGTTGGTGACAATTCATCCTTAAGGGTGGAGGAAAGAATTGCACAATGAAAACTAAGCCAAGAGGGTGTTATTTATTGGTAGAAAACACCCTTAGCCAACAGGCAATTAACTTGGGCACTAAGTGTCATAAAATGGCAGTAAATGGAGTTATTAGGGACATATGATCGGACTTGGGGATTAATGACACCTTAATTTAGCATTAAAAATGACTTGGGGAGGTCAGATTCATCCATCCGATCGGATACGGGACCATGCCGATCGGATGGATGAGACATTTAGATCCATCCGATCGGTAATCCATCCATCCGATCGGATGGATGCATTTTGGCAGAAAATCATAAACTTCAAAGTTGTAGCTCTTTCTCTTCGCTTTGCATGGCCGCAAACGGGAGGTCAAACGGAGTCCGTATCCTCAAGATATGGCCAAAATGGTGAAGGTGTGTCGAGAACAATGAGTCTTCCAATAATTCTTCGTTTGAGCTTCTTTTCTTCATTTCACTTCTCGTTTTCCCTCTTATCCTTTATTCTTGAGTCTTTGGAATGACAACTTCATGACTTTTATCTTCTCGAATATACTCCAAGAGACTTTCATTTGTCGGGAATTCTTCGTACATGCATAAATCTTCGTTTAATGATCATTTCTTCATCTTTTTCATCATTTCTTGTACTTGAGCTTCCATGAACCTAAAATATGAATTATGCTCAATTAAGTACCATAAGTTCATAAAAGTGACTATAAAATCCACAATAACGCTCCTAAAAACATGTACAATTTGAGCGTTATCAATGGTTCCGCTAAATAAAAGTATCTTTTTTAGGCGTATGGATGACAGCTGTGGTCTGAAACTTCATGCTTCTGGGATGGGTGCTAAACTAGGACAGTGATGAATCGGCTAACGAGGCCATGAAAGACATGGATTGACAGGTTCGAAAATAACACCAGTTTTCATTTTCTTTAATTGCACACCTGAACTTTCACCCATCAATTAAATTAAGCTAAATCTGTTATTATTTTTTTGACAGTAATGGTGACGGCAAGTATATATAGAAGAGTTCTTAACGGGTCAAAATGGGTTGTGATTGTGAGTACTAAAATGCAAGACTCATGATTCTTATAATATTGCGTAAATATGAAAGAAACTTGATAAGGCGAAAAATGAACCACTTTTAAGGGGTCATTTATGCCCGAATTCGAATTTATTTGATCAAATATTGCCCTAAATCGTTCCTTTTGTCATTTTAGGTACTTTTGGAGAGAAATATGGAAAAGGAAGCATTTTGGACGTTTTTGGAGCATAAAAGTGAAGAAAACGGCAAAGTCTCAGTTTTCCTTGCTGGGAATAGTACCTGACGGCGTCACATATTCCTTAATGACGGCGTCAAGAGTAACACAAGAGGTGGATGTGGACAAAGTCCGTGACGGTCCAGTAAGAACATGACGGCGTCACCCTAAGCCGTCATGGTTCAAGAGTTAGTGACGGTCCAGAACTGATTTACACATGACGGCGTCACAATTGGATCTAGGCAATACGATTTCTATCTTGGCGGCGAGTTGACGGCGTCACAAGTTTCTTCTTGACGCCGTCACCTTGTAAAATCTATATATAGTTTTCTAAATTTTATTCATTAGTGTGCAACTTTGAGGGAAAAAACCCTAGGCCGATTTTCACAGCTTTTTCAAGGGTTTCAACCCTTTGAATCTTTCATGTTCTAATTGAGATAAGTACTCTTTCAATTCATTCAATATGTCAATGTGTTGTTTGAATATATCTTACGCTTGTCTTCAATTTAACATGCTTGGCTAGATTTCTTTTGTGTTTGCTTAGATGTAGTGAAACCTAGATGTTAATTATGGGTTGATTGTTTGTTTATAGTTGTTACCGATGATTGTATTCGATGTTAGGCTTAAGAAAACTGGCAGACTTCCATTGGTAACTTGCTTGAACGTCTTGAGAAACATGATCGGAGGTGTACTACGATTTTTGGTTGTATTTAATGCGTAGGAGAATTCTAATGATCCCATGTTAGGAGTTTTTAACGGCTCGACATGGAGTGAAGTAGGATCCTATAGAGTTAGGAAATATTGTACACGGGCCTACGACTAGTATTAAGGAATATGACCCGTCATCCATGCAATTGTAACAAGTGATTAACCTGTAAAAGATATCTAGGGAGTAATGAAATTTAAGTAAACACAACTTTTCCTATCATTGTTTACACCACATTAGTATAATTAGTTTATTTTCATTTCTGTTATTTTATTTTGATTGCATCTTAGTAGTTATTTGGGTTAGTTGACTAGCAACTAATTCCGCCCACTCCTTCAAAACCTGAGATTTTACTTGCTCTCATAAAAATATAAAAATACAAAAAGAATCATCCCTTACCCCTAGACTTAATTTAGGAGACTTTCTAATCCTAGTGACACTATTCCTGAGTTGAACGATCAATCCCCCGGTACTTGTCACTATACTATACTACAACGATCAAGTACACTGCTTGGTGGGGGTTGTAAGCTTCTCGAGATCCCTCGAGAGGTAAAACCTTTTGCAAGGTTGAAAAATCACGCATCAAAACTAATTTGAACTCAAACTGCATTGAAGAATGCCAAATCAGCACTAAACTGTGGCCGAACTCAGGGAGCTGCTACAACTTGAGAAGGGAAATATTCAAGCCGATATAGCCGTTTTGGATCGAGTTGTGGCACCAGCGGGATACCGACTGCTCAAAATGATGTATGGATTATAGTTTCTTAAGGAAACCCAAACATAAATGTGGCCAAGTAAGTGTAAAGGTTGAGTTTGACCACTTGAAAAAGGAGAAGTGGTTTATGCACCTTGCTTTTCTGGAAGGTACATTTTTGTTTTTTGTATTTGTGAGCATGACAATTACATGTAACAATAACATTCATATACATGCACTATTGCTGCATATTGTGTTGTATGAAGTGTATTTATGGAATACACACAATTAACGATTGAAACCATGTTTCCATCAGTTGTTGGCTGAACACTCCATATATAAGCATCATCAAAAGATCAGCCTCTGATCTTACATTTTAACACCCATCTTTGTACTTGGTATGCTAATGTAGCAGAATCTGTTTAGTTACTTTAGGATGGTTTTGGATTATGTAAAATGTCGCAATGACGCCTGTTGGATGTTGGATTTGTTAGCCCCGCCGCAACGCTGCGGACTGCCACCCACCTCGTTATACTAAAAGCCGTGGTTTCACTGTTCACTTTTTAGCCCGTTTGCTTTATTCGGTAGGCCCAAACCCACTCCACTTATTACCACCCGATCCGGAGATACGTTAACTCCTCTTACAAGTTTGCCGGTTTACCGGCGATCCGTCGGACCTAAAAAAACCCAGACACAAAACGAATCAGGGCATCTATAGTGATTTATGTGTGTGTAGCCACAATTATTGTTTTGTGGATGATTTTTAGCCATTTGTTATCAGGTGCAGACCCCCTTTTTTTCCAGCCACATGTTGCGTATTTCTCATGGTTTTAGGTGTTTTTCTAGATCATTCAGTTGCGTTACCTTTTCTTCATCATCTGGATTTCGTATGTTTCAGCAGATAATCGTTGTTACTAGGTCAGGAATCATTAATTTTTTTTATTAGGTATTTTGATGTTTGGATTACATGTTTGGTATATAGATTAGGATTTCATATATATGTGATTATCATGATTATGCGTTCTATGATTTTATTTGATTATAAATTTAACAATTATTATCACTTTGCCGGGCAACATAATCCGAATTATAGTTGCATCCATGGGCTGGTATTTGGTTTTTGCGGCTATATTTGCAGCCCCGTATCTTGGCTAGCCAGTCACGCTCAGAATGTGATTGCAGCCACGACAGGTGTTTGCCACCGTTGTAGTTGCTGCCTATGACTGGTATTCGGTTTGTGCGGCTATGTTTGTCGCCCCGTATCTTGGCTAGCAAGTGAAACTGGGAGTGTGATTGCAGTAATAGTGGGTGTTTGACGCCGCTGTCATTGCAGCCCATAGTTGGTATTTGGTTTTTGATGCTGTTTGTAGCCCCATATCTAGGCTGGCAAGTCACATGGTGATACAGTAATATCACGGGTTTTGTTATATTTATATAATTTTTTATGCATTTATGTCTTTGGTAAGCGTGGTTCTTCTGTGGTCGAATAATGTATAGAGTCAAGGCGATGACGATACTTTTATGCATTTATGTCTTTGGTAAGCGTGGTTTATCAACTCCCGTATCTTGGCGAGGTAGTCACATCCACGTGGTTGCAGCCATAGCGGGTCTTTGGTACCGCTTCCATACTCGCAGTTACATAATCTGCTTATACCGGTATCTTGGCACGGCAATGTGACTTCAATTAGGATTGCAGCCATGGCCGGTATTTAGTGTCAGATTTTACAGTGCATATCTGAGCCATTTCCAAATTTGAAAAGACATTTCCTAGAACGTTTAATTTAGTATTTCAAGCGGGAAGGTATACATAGTTGGCAATATTGTATGGTTCAATTTAGTTTTGGCTGAATGGTACCTGAATCTGCCATGAGTTGTGGCTGCAGACGGACCGTTTACAATTTCCAGAACCAAGAAATTGAATGATGAATGAAAAATATCTTTGTTGGTGGGTCTTTGCATTTAACGGATGTGCTCATTCAGGTACCATCAGTCCTTTAGAAATACAACCATTTGGATGTTTAGTTTTGCTATCGATGTTTTTTTATCTTATTTATTTTCAATTTATCTTACTAGGATATGATTGGTCGTGTTTTTAGTAAAACTTGAGTTGGTTCAGTGTGTAATCCGGACTGGTCCGGGTGTGGGCTTATCAAAAACCCAAAGGCCCGCAAAAACACATCCATATGATGGTGAAGACCTTCAAAAAGGTGCCATTTAGTATATATATTTTTTGCTAGAATTTCAAGTGTATAATTGTGTTTTTGTTAACTAATGTGAAATATTGGTGTTAAACTGAAAATGTAGGGCCGAGACAGTCTGTAAAAAGTTCAAGAATTTGGAACGGAGGCTCTAGAATTTACCAAGCTCCTCAAAGACAAAGACATATTTGGAGGAATAATAGCAGGTCACATGTTATGTCACACCAGTAAAGGGGTAAATATAGTCGCTTTTAAGGGGGTGTTTGTTTTAGTGTGTTTAACGACATTATCCGCTTATGTATATTTGGAAAATATCAAAAGCCCACTTTTTCAGCGTATAAGCTTATCAAAATCAGCTTATAAAAAAATCATTTTCTCATCTTGATACGCTCTAAAGCTGAAAATTATGGTACCATTCATTTTTTTGTTTGTGACATAGAGGGTTGGCACGTTTGTTTTACTAAGGGGGTCTTAGAAATTTTTTATAAAAGTAGCTTATCTGTTGCAATAAGCGGATACATGTAGCTTATCTGTATATAAATAATATGATGCGTAGCTTATCTGTCTTAGAAATTACCCAATCCTTTTTATAGGTCCGTTTTGACTTTAGAACTACAATCATTTTACTAATACTATTCTGAAGTATTACCCAATCTAAAAAGAATTCAAGTTGAGTCAATTTGATTAAGTTATGAACTACTTTTCTCAGGGTTATCATGGTAACGAGGGCCGGCCAGTTTGCATAGACACTTTGACAAGAAGGAGTGGGTGACACCCGGTATGTGTTTGAGATGGGTGAGCCTTACAGTTACTAGGGTGGAGCAGCACACTGCTGAGTGAAGCAGGTATTTCTAACATTTAATCTTAAGTCAACTATTATGATTCTTAATGTTTAATTCTATGTAAGGCTGAAATGAGAAGTATATAAGATATTAATTGAGATTTTTATGGTTGTGTATGAGCTTCTTGCCTCTTTTTCAATATCAAATAGGCATATAACCCGGCTAATTAAGATAACCCAAACACTCCCTTTTTATAGTTTAAAATTGAAATTAGTTGAAAATGTCATACTTAAGTAGACTATTAGATCAGGTGGTTGGAATTTTTTATTAGCTAAAAAGCTGATAAAACCGGCATTGTCACAGTAACTATGATAATTAGGGGGTTTTTGGTACTTATATGGAATGCTTAATAGCTTATGGTAAGTTTTGTTTAACCAAAATGGAGATTGGGTTGTTTGTCGAACCGGTTCAACTATAACCTTAAACATAAAATGGGGTGTTTGGGGTATCTTAATTTCTTATCTGTTTATTCTAAAAGAATAGGCCGATAATAATTAAAAGAGAAACAGGTGAGTCCTTAGTATGAAATTGTTTTTAAAGCAGATAGGCATTCTGACGATTTCGTCATTTTGCCTTTTCGCTTGAAGCTTTTGCAAAATACAGGTGTGGTTTTAAAACCCTGTCAAGACAAACAAGTAACATAATATCAGTTTAACCACCCCCCTAACAGCACCAACAAGGCAACAATATAGTGTATAGAGATTTTCTAACTAAAATAAAAGGCGTGCAGGTTATTTTTTTTGCCACAGCCTGGCCATATTATATGTACCAATATATTTAGGCTCTACACATGTCCATACGTAACTTTGGACCCAAGTCACCTGACAGATAACCTTTGCTTTGTTAGGAGCCAACACACTGGTCTATATGTCATTAGCCACTATTCATACAGATCCGCGTTCACATACACTTTTCCGGTTTTTACGGTCTCCCAACATATATTTGCAAAATATACAATATGGCTGCTATGATAATCAGAGAATACAATGACTTTCACAACAATTTATTTAACAGCATACATATTTGCAGGTTAATGGTAACAGAGGTCATGGAAGAAACGTTCGCGGCAGAATTGGGAGCTGACTTTTCAACTCCGCCACCCGAAGGGAGCTTTTTGGAGGTGCTACAAAAGAAACGCCAGAACCTCAGACAATGAGGCAGAAAATCGAATCACCAGGGCGTGAAATAAACTGTAACCAGTTTTAATGTCTTTCTGACCCGTATCTGTATAATATGTGTAATATCGCGTGTCGTTCCATGTTTAGTCAAACCGCTAAGAAACCAATGTATAATATTATGCATGATAAAACTTCTAGCAAAAAACAATAGGTTGTTGATCTATCAGTGTAAAACACGATGCATCAGGCTACAGCCCAAGTATGCATTCTTTATTATATTCTTACTTTTGGATGTGAAACTCAAATAATTTTTTTGGGTGTAAAACATAAATTTGTCTATGTTATTTTTTGTGAAGGTTTTGGCATCTCAAAAGCAATTTAAGAACAAATATAAAGCTGCTAAGCAAGCTTCTGAGGATTGGTGAGTGAGCCAAGACCTTTTTCAATAACTATTAACGGGTCAAAATGTGTTCAGGTTGAAACATTGTGTTTTTTTTATATGGATTGAAACAGGTAGTCTGAGTTTCCTTGACCCGCAATCACCTTTTTTGTTTGCTTTTTAAAAATATTACAAATTTTATCACATAAGCTCCATATTATGATACTGATGTTGATATGTTAAGACTACAACATAAGAGATTACATGCATTAGAAATAGACTGTGGCCAACTTACAACCCATTTGCAACTTATTGTGTTTTATATTTTCCGTATGAAGGGAATCCTGGGCTTGCTACATGATTTTTGTTACACATTGGTACTTTTGACAGTTTGATCCTAAAAATGTATAAAAACTTTGTATTGAAATATCCCGGGGGAACACGCGGGCATATATTCTCGTTTAATACTAAACATTCTAAGTGCTCGTTTAATTTCTTGTCCCCTCGATCGTTACACTGTTGTTGTTATGAGAAGGTAATTCGATTAAAAGTGAAGAGAGTAAACAAACCACAAAGTATATTATCTTCCTACATCAGTAATTAAGCAATTAATAGGTATGTTTCTTTCTTAACGATATGTTTTGCATGTTTCAAATTCTTCATGTATGAGACATACAATACCATTTTTAGATAGCAAAAGTATACTCGTATTATCTTTTTAATAAGTACTATCCAAAAAGGACTACTATCAGCATCTCCAATTTTGAAACTTGTGTCATTTTGGACCAAACATAAAAAACTGGATGAAACTTACTACTGATGCAAGTCTACCACAAATAAAAAGATAACTAAGTTTCTTGACGTGTTCTCAAGTAGAAAAAGAAAGAAGGAATTAAGGAAGTGGTTTGAGTTACCACTATACATCACCTCAAAAAGTCTATTAGCTAAATGAGAAAAGTTCGATACGAAACAACATTTATTTAAAGAACAAATAATAAGGACTACTATCAGCATCTCCAATTTTGAAACTTGTGTCATTTTGGACCAAACATAAAAAACTGGATGAAGAAACTTACTACTGACGTGTTCTCAAGTAGAAAAAGAAAGAGGGAATTAAGGAAGTATGTAGAAAACTAGAATGGGGGTTGAATAGTTTTACGTCTTTTTAATTTGTTATGAAAAACTTTGTTTACGCCTTTTGTTTACTTTCAAAAATGTAGATTCGATATTATGTGAATTCAAGTCTTGCACAATATAAATCACTATAATTGAATACTAAAGCTATAGTAATGTAAGTAATGAAATAAGTGAGAGATGTAAAGATCGAACCGCGAGACAAGAGATTTATAGTGGTTCGACTACAAGGACACTTTCCTTGCCCTACTCCACTCCCCGAGCACCTAACTCGAGAGTTTTCTTCACTATGTCAACAAGCTCCCTTATGGCGGAGAAAACCTTACACATCAATTTTTCACACCACAACTAAGTCACACCTTATTCACACCTTCTACACAACTTCTTCACACCTAGTCACAACTTAATCACACCACTACTTCTTCACACCTAGTCACTACTTGATCTTCACTACTCTTCTTCACACCTATCCACTTGATTTACACTACTTCTTCTTTACAACTATCTTACTTCACAATATCAACACAACTTGCAAATCTATCTTCTATCAAATATTTACAACTAGTTACACAAAGAAATAGATATGATGAATGATGCTCTAACAACTTGGATGTGGAGGTCACAACAAGTTGTAATACTTCTTGTCTTGGTATATTGAAGTATTCTTCTCTTGCACTTGAAAAGATGAGGCTTGGATCACTTTGAAACAAAGATTTATGTATATATGATCAAAGGATTTAAGGTAATGGAACTTGAGATTTAGATCAGAAAGTTTTTTAGTGCAAAAGGTGAGAAAAATCAGTGAAATGAACCAGTATTTATAGGCACAAAAAGTTACTGTTCTGGAGCGTGCCGGTCACCTTAATGATTAAGGGGGCCGCCTAAGGAATTAATGGGGCCGCCCCCTCCAGAACGTTGGACATTTTTGTCCTTTTGTGGGGAAGGTTTTTCTGGATTAATTTTGCCATTTTTGGTTGAAAATTTGAATTCATATATTTATAATGATTTAAACATATTCTTTTAATTCCAAAAATGATTTTGTAAAAGATATAAAATGTTTGTGACATTTTATAAAAAATCTAGTGATTGAGAAAATGTTCCATTGATCATAAAATGCAATAAACACTTTGTTTATTCATACCTTAAGTGATTTGGATGTAAAGTGAAATATTTATTGCTAAATACTTGTTTACGTCATAATTTTTAGTTCAATGAATTTACGTTTTGTGATTATCAAAACATAGAGATGTCAATGACTGTTAATAATGTTTTTAGGCATTATTTATGTCAACAATCTCCCCCTTTTTGATGATTACAAAACCTTAAACTCATTAAATCTAAAAATTAATTTTTAGACAAGTATTTAGAGTTTTATATTCACTTCTCCCCCTTTTTGTAGAATCAAAAAGGTTATGCCGATTAAGCTTCATAAAAGAAGTTAAACGGGTAGAAAGCTCCCCCTTGATGTGTACTCCCCCTCATTTGAGAGCACCAAGGAAACGAGCTTTGGAATGCTTGGCTACAAAAAAATATGTGAAGAGTACAAGACATATATATGCAAAGCAAGAATAAAGCAAACAAATATAGATTCATTCAAGCATTTAAGATGGTCATAGAAATGAATATCATTACAACAAACAATATGCTTGAAGCATATTGATTACAATAAAATAAAAGAAACAAAATAGTCCTAAATTGCCAAAGAGAGCTCTTGGACTTGCTTGCAACCCATGGTTGAGTGTTTTATTTGGTTGAGGGGTGCATAAGCATAAAACTTAGTTGTTTGATGGAGAAGGATATGGAGTAGGGTATGGAGCGGAATATGTGGATCTCACGATGTTGTGTCGTGTCAAGGATGGTATTGGATGAGGACGAGTGAGAAGATACTCGATCCAAGATATATCTTCACTCAAGTGGATGATTTGTTTTTAGAGGAAGATGCAACAAGGGAAAAAATGAGTGTGGTTTGTAACTTGATCCAAGTTGAGAGAGTGGGGTAAACAATTTACATAGGGTGATGATGGAGGTTGCCCTTTGTTGCGTTGTGCAAGATGCATAGCAAGGAGATCACTTAGATCATGGATTTGGTTTATTTCTTCACGAAACTTTTGCTTTTCCGTGGCAATGTGGAGTGAATCATTTGGTTGATATGGATGAATTGGGGTTGTGTAGTTGGAATTGAGATTGTTGGAAGTGTAGTTTGATGGTTGACCAAATTTATAGGGATCATTGTAGATGGTTTGGGTTGAGATGTGTAGTTTGGGATGAAGGTGGATGTTTGGCCAATGTTGTATGGTTTGTAAAGAGGATCAAAGGAATGTCCTTGTGGGTTTGGAGTGAAATTTGGGAAGTAAGAATTTGGAGGTGTTGATTTATTACCAACTTCATTGGTTATGATGGATTTGTTTCGAGGGCCTTTTCTTCGCCAAATGGGTTTTTCCGTCATCCTTGCTAGCCTTGAGGCTTTTGGTTTTGGTTTGTTTGGAGAAGTCATGATGAGATGAATGGAGAGTTTGAAGAATGGGGTATTTATAGTGTGAGATGTGTGTAATTATGGATGGATAATGTTTGTTTGGGAGATTAGAACAAAATATGTTTGTGAATTTTGGGAAGTGTAGGATAAAATGGGCTAAAAAAGCAAAAAAGATTCTGTAAACCCATCCATCAAATGGCCGGTCCCCTTAATTATGGGCCGGTCCCCTTAATAATTAAGGGGGCCGCCTTACATAATTAAGGGGGCCGCCCATCTGGTGGTTTCCAGATTGCCAGAAATGGGTTTTTGGCAGAAAATTGCAGAAAGGTTGTGTTTTTGGGTTTGGTTTCAAGCAAGTTCAACTTTTTGAGGCAATTTAGCATGTAATACATTCATAATTTAGCATGCATGCAAAAACACTTAAGTAATAGAACAATCAAGCAATCAATTTTACCTAGTGGGAGCAAGTAAAGGTAAGGGCAACCAATTCTACCTAGTGAAACTATCTTAGGATTAGGAATAAATACGCGCATACAAAAGTTTATGCAGAAGAAGAAAAGCTAAACAAAAACAACTAAACGATCTAAACTAATATGCCAAAGTAATATAGACCTAAAGATTTATTCGGCTAACACATATCACCATCTAAATGGTTTAGATTTAAATTCAAAAACCTTTGGGAAATAAGCATTTTTATAGCATGAAAACTATTTACTTGAAAAATTCATTACTTAGTGTCACACTGACTTGTATGGCTAGCTATTCCCTTAAAATTTGTCAAGTAGCAAGTGATGTGCTTTCACACACTACATGTAACACATTAATATTTTCGATAATAAAATTTATTTTCCAAAGAAAATGTTAGGTCACCATATTATGAATACACAAGTATTAGTTATGTTAGAAAAGAGATAGAGATGACGGAATGGATGATAATATGATATGATAAGTAAAGAAGCAAAGGTTTGGCTAAGATATCAATATTACCAACCAAAACAAATGTTTACATGAGGTCTTTATTTATAAGGAAGGATTAGGGTAACATTCCCATCCTCCCTTTCTTTCATACATGGGCTTTTTTAAAGCCTTTTGGGCCTTACATGTAACATAAAACATGTTCCCTCCGTCCCATATTAAGTGTCCATAATGGTATCTTTGATTGTCCCATATTAAGTGTCCATTACAATAAATGAAGGAATCTTGATAACTAAATTTCCAATTTTGTCTTTTGTCTTTTATATTAATTGCAATAATTTATTACACATAAAACTTTGTGCTTATATTAATTGAGGGTATAATTGTCAATTGGTTAACAATTAATTGTAATAACTTAGTACACCCAAAACTTTGTGCTTTGTTGTTATGGACACTTAATATGGGACGGAGGGAGTAATAACTAAGGGTGTGTGTTACATTAAGATGTTTTATGTCTGAATCTGACTACCACATCTTACCAGTAAGAGGTGGCTAGAAAGTCTAAATCTGAACGAAATAATGTTGTTTGTTTTTGTATAATTGTCTGAATGATTTTTAACTGCTCGTTTCTGCAATTTATTTTAGTAGCTTATGTAAATATGAAACAAGACTTTTTATCATAAATATAAAATAGTTAATAAACCATCAAATATATTATATTAACACGAGTCTTCAATCTCTTATCGAGTAAGGGGCAGTAAGACAAGTCCCCCACCTCTTACTGAGTAAGATGTTATATGTCTAACTGGGTCTTACTCAAAAGAAAAAAAAAAAAAAAAAAAAAACGTCTGACCACCTCTTATTGGTAAGAGTAAGAGGGCTAGTAAGACTTTTTTTTTAAAAACAAGCACACCTTAAGTAAATAGAGCAACATATTACATAAGTTAAATGACCGACACTTGATAAGTGTAAAACGTGTTCCTAACAATCTCCCCCTAAGGGTCGGTCATCAAGGTTGCTAGACGTCTTCATCTTTGTCTTTAACTTTGACTTTCACGGCTTTAGAAGTCTTCAAAAATCATAAAATAATTAATTCATTATTCTTTGTTCTTTGTTCTTGTTGTTGTGGTTGTGATTGCGTTATGGTGTTGTCTGCCTTTCGTCACTTCTTAGTCTTTGGTGGTTATACGCCTTTCCAACAGGCTCATACGTCTTTAGTCTTTGAGATACATACATTTGTTGTTCCCGTTCTTTCACTTTGATCTTTGTCACTTTACTTTGTAGATTCCTTTGTATAACGTTGAATCTTTCTTTGAACTTTGCCATGCTTTGATCTTTGTGGGTACTTTCTTTGACTTTCTTTGACTTTGTGATGTATGTATAAGCATGTGGAAACTGGTGTCATGATGGTGATTGGACTCCCGGTCTCCATTAGTACGTGCATGAAAACAATTAGCAATAAAGCATCCGGTACTTACAGGTTCAGACTTCGAGATCGTTAACAGAATAGTGTGAAAACTTTCTCTAATCCTTACCAAGGCTGTTCCCGAATCGGATGCCCCCGAGAGGGCTTACAAGATCTACCGAAGTACATCAACGATTGGGTGAGTCACCGGAGTTCACCCCACAATTGTAGAACGTTTTGGAACCACCGCGAACACTAAGCGTAACCCACAAGGAGTTACCGAAGTGACCTGCTGTCAGGGCTGTTTGATGTTGACCATGGCAGGAGTTTCCATTCAATCACTGAGAATCACAATTGTGAATTCTCTCATAAATGTTCTGGCAGATTGCTAAGATCTGCGTAGGACTCTAAAGTTTACATCTGGTGTCCTTAATGTTGGACCACCAGTGTAGAAGTATTACGTGTTCCTATGAGATCTTTTGATGTATCTCGGGGCTCTAGACTCGATAAGTGCTCAATTTAGTCGTCGGAGACTGGAGAGGTGTCTCCTGTTTCAATATCAACATGGCTCGTAATGAGCGGTCGATAGATTATGCAGGGTTCTCCGTGTGAATGAAACAAGCTCTTTTGAGAGAACTTGAGTGGCTTAGAAGGTTAAGTGCAGTGCGTCACTGGGTCCATGACGTCTTTGTCTCCAATATCGGTGTTGCCTTAGCAACAACAAGTAGCATATGAATTGAACCCGGTGTTTGCCCTAAGGTTGAACATATGGAGGGCTATTTCTTTTCACCCTTTTCTTTGGTTTTCTTTTTAATTCTTCAACCCCTTCTTTCTCCTTTCATTCTTTACTCTTTTTTTTCATATCATACCTAAGGACTTCTAGCACTAAACTATTGGTGATGTCCTTGGGTAGATCCCTCCGGCTCTGGCGGATTATAGGACGGTTTTCCCTAAACTTAGTCACCTTGTATCTTCATGACTATCCTATTGTTGCCATCAAACCAAATATTTGAAAATCTCTCAAAGTGTTTATGATTTTGAAACATATTGGTTAACACTTTGAGGTTTTGGTTTCTTTTTGAAGGACTCCCCCTTCACATGTGCTCATGGATTTTGAGAAATTTGCACATGCGGGTGGAGTTTGCACTTTTTGAATTGATCCACTTTCAGTGTACTTGATCGATTCGAGACATGCATACCCCACTAGTTAGACTAGCTTGAAGTTATTACCCGGCCTGGTCAAATCCACCGAAAGTTTCTCGAAACGGTACTTTCTACTCAGACAAGTCCTTTTGAATACTAACTTTGTGTTTCGTCAATTCCTGGGTCAATTTTGAGTCGAGCTCGCACGAGATTTCATCTTTAGCAACCATATTTTAATTACTTTTACATTTCTCCCCCTAAAAAATAGCATTTAAATGTTGTTTTTGTTAAACTTTTGATTAAAATATGCTTTTTGAGTCTTATGGGGAGAATCCAACAAGAACATTGACATTTTTAGAATAATGATTTTTCAAGTGCTCCCCCTAACAAGTGAATGCTTATTGAGGTAAAATACTTGTCTTTTGAGCAGAATTAAAAAAAAAAAAAAAAAAAAAAAAAAAAAAAAAAAAAAAACCTTAAAATTTGATTAAGTCTACTAAAAAGTTCATCTTTCTAACCTGACAGACAATCGCTTTAATCAATTCAATGAAAACAAGACTAGCCTTCTACAAGAGATATTGAATCGTACGTACTTTATTAGATTCGTATATATTGACCCTTTTTAACTTTATTATGACCACATAGCTTGAAAATACTACGTAATATTTTACTACCTACTCATTACTTGCCCACTACCATTCGAGTCTTTATGTACGATATATGGATAATCATTTACAAGCTTGAGTTAGACCAGCTAATAATTTTAATTATGTGTTTTAGAATATACTAATTAAGACAAACATTCATCAAATGTTCAACATGATGATACTTTTCAAGTCTTGACACGATAAGATAACATAAACAGATACCTGATTGTTCTGGTATTGGTCATGATTAACTAGAATTCTGACGGGATGTGCAGCATCTCGTGTACATTTTTTACAACTTCAACACAAGTTAAGCGTAGCTCACCTTGCCGAATATATTATTAGGCTACGCTATTGTGAAAAGAAAAAATAAAATAAAAAATCATGTTGAATTCGAGTTTTATGTTGTACCATGTCATGAACTGAGATCCGGATGACATTCGATTATCAAAGAACAAAATTACTAAATAAATTGCCTGGAAAAGATTACAGAGGTTACATGTATCACATAACCAAAATTTTATGCATGTTTCTGATTATAACAAATAATTAATCCTCAAGGTAACTACAAGTAAAGCTACAAGAGACCATCATGGTTCATGATGAGAACATCTAATCTCTCCAATAACAACAAAGGTTGTGTGGCTCAATGACATAATCAAACTGATTTGACTTTGCGTGATGGCGGGCGGCGGAATAGACTAATGAGATCATCAAGACCCTGTTCAAGGATATCGTGTGAGTGTTTTGTCTCCCAAATAATACCGCCTCAAATATGCAGCAAAGAGAAAGATGATACATACCCTGGTAGTTATCACGAGTAAACTGAAAAGGGTGATCAAGTATGATCCAAGACCAAGCAGCAAAAGCAAGTCAAATGTCACACTGGCGACCTGCAATTGAGTCAAGGTGAGTGTATGGTTAGCTTTGAAAAAGTTTGTCCAGCTGATTGTATGTTTACTTCTATGGGTCAAACTGGTAAAAAAATGGAAAAAAGAACGAGGGGCCAACTTCACCTGATAGATCTGCAAGGTGCTAACTGTTGAATCATAGAAGGTGAACATCCCATCAAGTACGTCGTGTTGCAAATTTACCTCTACAACATGATCTGCTAATTCCTGCAAATGAAGAATAAGACTGAGAGTGTCTAAATAAAGATATATGAGCTTAGTCCGTATTTCAGAAAAGTTATGGTCATTCAAGCAAACCCAAAAGGAACAAAAAGTAATAGAGCTCCATAGTCAATACCTTCTTTAATGTCGTGATGAATGCACTGTCCTTTGAGAGAAAAGGTGCTACTCGAGGTGTTCTGGACATAAGGTCAAGCCATGATCGTATGTAAGAAGGATTGACTGCCAAACTACTGTTATCAGCAAAAATATTGATATTCTTTCCTTGTTGACCATAAATATGCCTCTGCACAACAAAATTCAGATGATTGAGTTCACGTTACATGCGAAAGATTGAAAGGTACTTGATGTAATATGCATACGTGTGCAAAATAATAGTTTGATTTTGAATAGAACGTTTAGAACAATCTGCAGGTTCCAAAATAGACGACGTAAGAATAATAAAGAATATTAGTCTTACCGCTAGACTCTCAGCGACCACCTTTACACTCTTAACAACTGCAACTTCATTGACAAACACTCTGATGCAAAGGCAAAAAGTAACACAAAAAGCAAAACAATCAGTAAAATGATTTCCCTAATCATACGATTTATCTAGAGGGTAAAAATGGCAAAAATTCTGAATATTCACTTGTTATCAGAAAGACCTCCGGTACTTTCCAGTAAATCCGGTGGAGCTGAAAGTCCAGAAAGTGTTGCTGCAGTAACTCTTAACCTCGAAAACTGTTCATGTTCCCAAGCTACCTGCATGTCGTAACCTTTAGCATAAAGCAACCGACTTTCTAAACTCTGATAAGTCAATGTAATATTTCTACATTTACAACATCCGTAGTGACAATTTGGTCTTGTCTTAATCATGTTACAAGATGAAAAACGAATAAAGTGCACAACCGTAAGTCTGCTTACTCGGGAATTGGAAACATTTATTTTCTTGTGTTTTAGCCCAACTGTAACCCCTAATTCCTCTGCTACATTAGATAAACCCTGCACACAAGAACAATAAGACAGGAATATAATATTGAAAAACTTAAGGCACTAAAAAAGTAAGGTATTCCATAGAGGTGGCTTTTAAATGAGATGATTTAGGTTATTATATCTCGCACATGTCAGTCAACATTGGCTTTTGAGGAACAGGTCAACCAGATTGAAAGTAGCTTCAAAATCTATTTTTGATGAATGCTACCTCCTAAGATCACTACAATATCTCGCACCACAAACAATGCAACATTCCGGCATCAACACAAACTGTTTCCCAATACAACCCACGAAAGTTTCGACCTTCGGGCATCGACCCCATGGCTTTTAATAAACAATCACTACAATATCTCGCACCACAAACAATGCAACATTCTTTTTCTTGTAACAATCCGTAAAATTTTCTACTCTTTAATAATCGTTAATCTATTAGTAATCTCTAGTTACTATTCACTTGACCATTTTTGCCGGTAAAATTAAAATTTTTATTTTTAATTCTATTAAGAAACATTGATTCGTGATTCACAATATTACGCAACGAGCTCACACATGGACCACGAATACCAAAAATCAAGGTTTTCAAGATCGGGATTCTACCTAGGATCGTTTTCGTTTTTGCAAGATCGTGATCGTAAGATCGGATCGGGATCCTAAGATCCTACTATAATGCTATTTTTTAATGATATTTGTAATATTATTCAAATCTATAAATTATTATATATTATAAACATGAAATTATAATAGTATTTTATGAAAATGTTGTTCTAAATTATGAATACGAAATGTTTAAAGAGAATCACATGTTGTTTTTTAAATTATATAAAAACATAAACCATAAATTTGTAATTTTTTTGTTTTTGGTTCGAGAAAAGTAAGATCGGATTTGAGTATATCTTAAGATCCTATAGTCAAGATTGGAATCCTATAAGATCTTAAGCTTGTTAAGATCCTACATAGGATCCAGATCGTTTTTGCTTCGTAGAATCGTAAAATCGTAAGATCCTAAGATCAGGATCGGGATCTTAACAACTATGACAAAAATACTAAAAAACACAAAACCATTTACTAGTTACTATTCATCAAGCCCAAATCCAAGACCAAAATTCTTATTATTTTTATGGTTACAAATCGACTCAACAGCCTTCACTTTGCCTCGATATCTTTCAAATTCGACACACAATGCATCATTTAAATTACACAACTCAATTCTCCATACAACAAAGCATCAAGAATAATTAATCTCACAACAAGATTCGGTCATTTGATCATAGAACCAAGCCCAAAGTAAATCACTTATGAGTTACTAAAAACGTTTTCAACCTTTTTCCATAGTTATGAACGTTCAAAATTGAATTTGGTCACGTAAAAGTAATACCCGATCGACATATATAAAACCCTTTTGATTTTATAATACAACCAGCCACCTTTAATCATTGCTTCCTCCTCCTTTACACCTTATTACTCCATTATGAGCTAGATATCATAATTACATCATCATTCTTAATCATTCATTCCTATTCAATATGCACGTTATAATCAAACTTTGGACACACTTTATATATATCGAACGTATTATATTTTGCACCAATCATTGCTAACCGATTATGCAAAGATTCCTCCTACTTTACACCACCAACTCCACTACAATAAAGAAAAACATGGACTAGTGGGGCTGGTTGTCTCCACTCAAAACATTTTTAATCTAAAAGTATTCTTTTCGGTTTGTATATAATCGACCCATACTTAGCATGTTTCATCCACTCTTAATCATTCAAAAAAAATTCTCTCTAGTACTCCTTGTTCACTGCCGAGACCACAGAAGACCAAGAGTTGTTTTCCTTTTTCAGTCGAGCTCCATTCGAGACAACAAAGACCTCATTCGAAGCTTGGTGATTTGATTCTAGCGTGTTCCTTTGTTTCTGTCCAAAACCAACGGGCAACATTCTATTCTAAATTCATTGTAAGTGGTTTTAGCTCAGTACTAGTCCATTCCAATGGTTAAATATCACGCATGCATAATTTATTTTACGTATACTAGTGTGGTCTCCTAGGATAGAATACTAGATAATTGTATTACATAATCACATAACGTCTACAGGTCCATTTAAAGTCAATTCGAACACCAAAGTAAACCAATAGTCAAACCGGGTTAAATTCATTCTAAGTATAAAAATGGTTATCACATGTCTCGACCAGCCTAAAAAATAAGTAATTATTTTCGAATCTGATTTAACGATCTACTAATTTTATTGCACAACTCGATTGTTGTCATTGCAAACTAAATATTTCATGTTTAAAGTTCCCCCTCATAAGCCCTTTAAAAAGCACCATCCTATCACTACTCTAACGGTTTAGAAAACTCAATTAGTTTGCCGAGTGGGCTTATTAGCCCAATAAGCACTTTTAAAGCAAACCTGATAAGCTATGGATATAAGCTCTTTTGTAATATTATTAGACTCATAAAATAAGCCTAAAACATAAGCCCACTTTGCTTCAAAGCCCACGGTTCAATTTTTCTTAATGGGCTTTAATTTTGAATTCGGCCCTTTTGCTTAAAAATAAGCTACTTTCTGTAATAAGCAGTTGAAATAGACTTAAATAAGCTTAATAAACTTATATAAAATTTCAGATTATTTTTCCTATTATTTTTGTGATTTTTGGACTAACTTTGCAAACTATTTTCAATTTGAGGGACCAAAACTGCCAACTGTGTAAATTAAGGTTCTAAACTGCCAAAATAGTATATTAAGGTTTAATATGGTAAATATAGTAAACTTGAATCATAAAATATAATATTGGAACCTTTGGGGACTTAATTGTAACTTTTGGTTAACAGGGGACTAACGGTGCAAAACCTACACCGTTAGGGTTTAAAATGTCAATTCTGTGGAAATTCAAGGGCTAACCAGTAACAAGTTATATTCTGAATCTATTTCATAAATTTATCACTTCGTTCGTATCACGTGCATCATTTCATCTGTTTCAACGTTTAATTACTTAACGATAGTTTAACGGTTAACTTAACGTTTTAAATCAAAGACAATTAAGGATACGTTAATTCTGGAATCAATAACATAACAACATGATAATAACAAGTCTTTTAACATTTTAAGCATATCAAACTCATTCATCATCGAATCGTTATCCGATTCACATTCAACACGACTCGTGTTGAACCGAATCTGTCGAATCTCAAACTTTACCATTAATCCAGGTCGTGTGTTGGAGCCATAACTTATTTGATTTCATATTTCACATCCCGATATTACTCAAGGTGAGTTCATAGCCCCACTTCTATTACTTAATTGTTTTACAAACCCTTGGGGGGATACGTGCTATTTTTAAACTGAACACATTTCTTTGAAACTGTATGCTATACCTGAATCTTTTATTTGCACTAATTACCGCTATTGCCAAACTTAAGTCCCTATTATCATGAACCATTAATCACGATTGAAGTGAATGCGAATAATGTGGATAGGCCTATCGGGATTGACAAATCCCGTTTGTTAACCAAGTCCGGTAAACAAACGCACTCTATTTGAAGAACCATAGGTTTAATGGCAAATTACCTATTAGGGTACTGTTATTATTATATCAATTTCTATTGACAAACTGTTAACGTTTTCAATGTCATGAGCCTAGTGCAATAATAATTGTTTTGTTTTATAAACTATGAATGTGAGACTAATTACCTCACGTTACGAATATTGTGTTCAACTGATTACCTAAACTCTATGAATATCACTCAACCTTTGTATTGACTGTTTTAAGCATGTATCTCATGTGCATAATAATCAAGGATGGCATGGAGGGGCACAGACTCAATCAAGAAGCCTATAACTTACTTTATCATTCAAAAAGACATCAAAAGACTTTATATTAATGTATTTTATAAACATGGAACCTTTTGGGACCTATCTTGTAAACTTTGATATATTATAATAATTTGAATGATAATTCCTTTTTAAAACGACTTAGTTAGAGATCGTTTTCTATTATTATGACTGTTGTGTCGTCGAGTAACACCCAGTTTGAATTCCGCTGCATAGTCGAAATTGAGGGTTTTACAGATTGGTACCAGAGCCATGGTTATAGAGAAACGGGTCTAATTGAGAGCTAAACTATAACCACTTTTACAAATAAAAACATTTTATAGCCTTCCACTCTTCGTGCCTTCCATCCTCCATACGATTATGTGACTTTTAGGTATTTTATGCTACTTTTTAGTAGGTTGATATATATCTACAATTGACCTGCTTTCAATCACTTTAAAATTAAATACATCCGTGTATGCCTAATCTAGGGCATTACGACACAATCACATTTCTTAAATCATGTATCTACTCATATGTTAGTAATGGATTGTAAACACACAGGTTGCAAGTCTTGTATGGGCGGGACTTAGGACTGAGTGGATTCGCAATGCCTTTGCATTGGAAACTTGATTCATCATCTTCAAAAGCTGAAGTTCAGCAACTTTCTCTACATTCATCAAATTCTCATACGAAACCTTCATTTTAAAATGTCAATAATTCTAGCCCGTGTGGACTATCAAAAAAGACGGATATATCACGAGTATACCTATTTAGGTATCTGGAAAATTTATCGAACCTCGGTTAAATATAATCTAGTCACCTATATTTAACCTAGGGACAGTTAAACATAGACTGACTACCTATGTGCAACTTAAACTTTTCAAATACTGGAATAGTTGTACTAGAGTTATGTTCAGGTTGATTCTCTACTTGATTTTTTTGAAAATCTTAAAATTTTGTGAACCTAAACAATTCATGAGTATTCATACGATCAAGTACAAACATTAGAGACCTAAGCATTCACAAAGACTTATGGAAAACACAAATATCATAAATTTTATTAGAAACCACGGATATTAATACACAGCGAGATAATTAGCATCGGAAGTGCTAATGTTACAATGATTACAATAAAAGGCATAGAATCGCCAATAGGTTGACTCGCCATAGCAACAAAGACCACCACCAACCCAACAACGAGAGCCACCACAGGATGAATCACTTTGATTATGATGTATGAAAAATATAAACAAACCATTAAAAAAAATAGCAAGGCTATATCTTAAACATAAAGACATACAAGTTTTATTTCACTTTTATTAAGGATTACATAGAAACATAACAAGAACTCATTTCAAACAACCCTAGCGCGAGACTATTACCCCCATAGCTTGTCCACGCCGATAGCGAGAATCATAATAGGCATGAGAACCGCTAGAACACAAACCATGAATGCGTAATCTTCGTTAGGAAAGTACACCAAGTAAATAATCACAAGAACGACGTACACAATCGCTAGAATTGTAGTAAGGTGTGTCATTTTGGAGATATGGAATGAGAAAAATGGTTGGTGGAAGAATGGAAATTAAAATGGAGTATATATAGGCTAAAACTATCCGTTGGGGTATGTTGTTCTCTTTACACACTTAGAGTTAACTAGAAAGTTAATCTATTTGTGTTTATGACTAATACAATGTATTGATTATTCCTAACAGTTAAAAACGTAAATATAAAAACACAAGGTATTTTTAACGTTTAAATTCTTATTAGAAATGAATCAAAGAATCTATTACCCAAGTGTTTTGTGGAACAAACACTTGGGATTGAATAGACAAGGTATGGTGTCTCCTATCTAAACTTAAGCTTTGCTTAAGTGGTAACAATGTACCCACTGAGCTATCTCAGGGAGTGGTTACTCTTTGTAGGAGAGAAGTTGCTTTGCAAAAGTCTAAGCTTTCAATATACAAAACACACTCAACTTCTCTCCCATCTGTATATATTTATACACAAGTAAAAAGAGTAAAAGTGATTAAAAATGATACAAGTTGTTGAGGAAGTGTGGCTGAAAATTGTAAACAGTAATTGTCATTTCCAAGAACCAATAGGAACGGGCTATGAAGTCTTTAGAAGTTGGTGGTCTGACACTCCTTGACTTTTAGCCGCATTTGGGAAGGTTGGTATCTGACAAGATAAGAGTGTTTGGTCTGACACTCTTATCTTCTCAAATCCTTCCCACTTATTCCCGCCTTTTCTTCAGGCGTTGGGTTCTTCAGTCTTGCTTTCATCCTTCAGTCTTCAATCACTTACTGTTAGTTGAGGAGACTGAGGTTCAGTGAGTTCTTGTCCAACACTCACTGAACCATCATCTTCTTCTTTGGCTTAAGTCCTACTCAGGGAGTACCGCCTTCCTGAGTAGTGAATCCTTCTTCTTGAATTCGCCTTAAGCATCCTGAAGATGACTCACTGAGTGACTGTTCACTCAGTGACTTAAATTGTTCTCGGTTAAATAACAGTTAGTTAATTTGTGTCCAAATCCTGTTTTAATGACTCTTGGGTACTGATGGACCCAACAATCTCCCCCTATTTGGATATAAATTATTCCTAAGTGTTTTGATCAGTAATGAGTGAGCTAATGACTTCTACTCATATTGAATGTACTAGAAAGTAAATAAGGACACTGATATAACAAAACATTCATCAATTTATTCATATCATTACAAGTCCTAACAATCTAAGTACAAAATACTCAAGGTTCTTGAAAGTGACCCATGAGTTCAAGTTTCGCCTTCTTAGACACTAACACCTCCTTGTCAGGTCTTACATTCATCATTTTATCCAGCAGCTTGACAAACTCCTCATTCTCAGGACTCTTTACTCTAAGCGCCATCAGTTTGTATGCGAGGAGAGTTGTCGTCTCTACCAGATCAATGTCACTTGCTCTTTGGAAGGCTGGCTGTCCGAATTCATCAACAAAGAAGATACCATACTCAGGCTCCTTGATGACACGGTTAGGAATGAACTTGACTCCCTCAGGAGGGATCCTGTTGCAGTGAAGAGCAGCAATGTATTGTTCAGGTTCCTGACCCACTGCTTTCCTTTTCCTTTCGGTTTTCTGAGTAGGCTCAGGGATTGTCAATCCCTGAGAAGCAAGCGCCTTCTCATGATCAATACCCAGACTCTTAGCCACCCTTTCAAGTTCTTCATATTTTGCGTTCAGGGTCTTGATCAGTGATGGGGCTGTCTTGCTTTGAGTCTTCTTCCTCAGGATTGGCATCATCATATCCCATTCCCTTAGCCCGAAGTCTGAGAATTTAAAGGGCTGGTGAACCTCAGACTTCCTTGGTCCCCTATGAACTGTGATGCTTATGGGCTTGGTGTGGTGAATGGTTATGTCAGTGATTATGCCCTCTCCTTTGGTCTTGGTCATGTGCCACACATACCTCTCATAGGTTCTTTGCCTCCTTTCTTCTTTTAGTTTGGCTTGTTTCTTATGTTCTTGAAGAAGTTCAGCTTATAGCCTGATGAATTCTTCCCCCTAAATGTCTTTATCAGACTCCTTGATTTCCTCCTTGGCAACCTCAATAATTACTGGTCTTTTGAGTTCCTTGTCCTTCTCTTGGGCCCTCCTGAGATCTTGTTGGTGTAAGATTTTGGCCACTTCATCAAGAGTCCCAAAGAATTTTCTCCTTCCATCTAATTCAACGTAAAATGGTGCATCAGGACCTGCACGTCTTTCAGTTGGGGCTTGAACAAATTGTTTTAGAGGAGAGATTTTAGTCACCATGATTTCCTTCCCTTTGGAAGTGGGAGGGGGTTGACTGGTGGAAGATTTAGGAACAACCACAATTGCTGAAGAAGGATTAGGAGTTGGTTCATCTTCAGTAGGTTCATCTTTTATTTTCTCCCCCTTAGAAGGTACTGGAACTTTAGTGGATGTACCTGCTGACTGAGGAGGAGGGGCTACATGAGAGGCCTGAAGAATGGTGAGGATACTGGAGACCATCTGTTTTGTTTCTGATGTCTAATTCTTCAGGGTGGTAATTTCAGCCGCCATTTCCTTTTAGGTTGTGGTGAGATCAGTGACATGGGTGGTGTAGTGGTTGATCAGCTCATTATGTTTTGTTTAGAGCTGATCAAAGGCTGAGGATATCTTTTCCAGGTTCCCCCTCGTATCAGCAACTGCCTGATGAATAGAATCCTGCTGCGTCCTTAGACTTTTGATATCCACCCCCTGAAGAAGTTTGAGTAGCTCAGTAATGGAGGAGAGGTAGACTTTTGAGTATCCATGTACTCAAGCAGGTTCTTGAGCAAAGTGGGGTCATCTCCTAGTTCTTCCTGAATGGCTTCAACAATTTTGAGAAAATTGGAGAGTTCCTGATGTTGTCCACTTGCCATTTCATCAATAGACTGCCTTAGGTCACCAAGTTGTTTTTCAGTGAGTTTGGTAACCTGAAGCAGTTTTCCCTGAGTGTCTTCCACTGAGGCCCTAAAGTCGGCATAGGAGGCTGCCACTTCAGTGTACTGAATCCATTGTTCATCCGTTATTTCGTTGTAAAGACCCTCGTTAGATTTGCGAAGGAATTTAACCAGTTGACGTTCAGTCAACGGAAGAACATTGTCATACTTCAGCAACTACTCAGGAGTGATGGGAGTTGAGGCACCTGATGATGATGATGATGTTGTGGGGGAGTTGGGTTGTTGATCCTCAGGGGAAGGAGAAGATTGTTGTTGCTCAGGGTGCTGAGGGAAGCTTATATCAGTTTCCATTTCTTCCTCAACACCTAGAGCGTCTTCATCACCAAAATCCATGAATTCCTCCTCTGACTCTTCATTTAGTAGAGTTTCAAGATCAGCCAGAGAAGGAACCTTCAGGGTATCCGGCTCCCCCTCAAAAGAGGGCTCACCTTTGTTGTGGCCAGGTCCTGACCCTGTCATAATAACTGAGTGGGTTTGCTCAGTCTGACTAGCCATAATAACTGGGGGGTTTCCCAGCCTGGCTTTTGGGGACAGTTCCTGAGTGAATGGATCCGCCTGAGGGGGTGATGGGTTCCGTATTAGTAGGTGGTTTATATCCCCCTGAGTCTTTGTCCCCCTTAGTGCCTTCAACTACTGACGAGTACTTTTCAGTAGTATCACGAGGCACTGATTGTGAAAGTTGATATGCCCCCTTCCCATCAGGGTTGGTCTGCCCTTCTGAGGATATAGGGCCCTTTCCTCCCTGAGATCCTAAGGGTGATTTCTCAAGAACGTTAACGGGATGTGATTGGTAGTGAGTCCTCTTCTCAGTAGGGTGGTACTGCCCTAACGAGGGTTCAGGACCCTTTTATCCCTCAGGACCTGATTATGATTTGTCAGTTCCTTCATCGGGATGTGAAATGGTGATTGTTCCTGACTCCTCTAACTTGTATATGTCAGAGGAAACATGCGAAAAGGGTTTGCCCGAGGACACTGAGGATGATTTCCCAGTGCCCTCCGTTGGCATTTGTTTCAGGGTCAAAAGGGTTTCAGTGGGGAGTGTCTCTGAGGTCTTGGCCATTGTTTCCCCTTCTTTGGGTTCTGAGGAAGTGGATTCAAGGACGGGTGATTTAGGTTTTTTCACCTTCTTGACCCCTCCCTTCTTTTTCTTCTTCACCTGTTTATCAGGAGAAGGAATGGGTGAGATTGCCTGATCACCCATAATGACTACCAACATGTAGTTGGTCAGGGCAATCGGTTGTACCTCGATGATGCCACTAATGAAGTTTGATTTATGTAAGACGTCAAGTTTTGTATCTTCGACGTCATGCCTCACATAGTCAGGACCAAGTTGGTCCTGAAGTACGCAGGAAATAAACCTAGGATAAGACATGTTTCTTTTCCTAGATTTTCCTAAGAGCTTGGCAACAAGGTCGCGAAAGATTATTCCTCTGATGCTATCTTTCTACCCTCCAGGAGACTGAACAACATCAATTGTTGTGATGAGTTCAATTGCTCCGTCGAAGATTTATTCCCTCTAAGGACCTGAATGACAAAGGTCATCAGGATCCTCCAGACATGGTGGAACCAGGTTTTGACTATTGGAGCCTTCTTCAATAAGGCTCTAGCGGACAACTCATGACGTCTAGGGTCATGGGGTCCTAGATAGATCAATTCACCCTTAACCTCTTGGTCAGTGGGGTTGGGATCAAAAGCCTCAGCAAATCAAGGCCAGTGGCCTTGATGAAGGTCTTGTAATCTAGGGAGAGGGTCCTTCTCCCATTCATCAATGTGAAGGTGATGATGGATTCTTTGGTGTCTTTAAGGCTAGTAGCCACTGCAGTACACCAGAACTCCCTGAGATAGTCATGGTAGATGACTGAGGGAGTCTTGGTAAATGCCGTAGCAAGAAAGCAGTTTTTCAAGTATTTAACCACATTCTTGTACGCAGGATGTTGTTGTGGGTAGGAAAAGTTCCCAACCACATTGTTTTTGGTCATGTCAACACCCTCTAATGAGAAATCCACATTAGGGGCGCATGTGACGGCTTTGGAAGAAGCCATTTGTGTTGGTGAGTCTGGGTTAACAAATGATTCTGGGTTTCTAAAGCTTAGAACACACACACAATGTTTTTTTGATAGATAAAAAGGCAGAGTTTTGCTTAGAATTCTAAAAAACGTGTGTGTGTGTTAATTTTGTTTGGGGTATTTATAGGGTGGTGGAGATCGGGTTAGTTTAGACATTTGAGCGGTTTTATTTTATTCAAAAAGAATTTTTAGAAACTGTTTTGAATAATATTTTGGGATCCGCATTTAATGCCACCCACCCCACTTTCCCTATTTTTGCGCACCTGTCAAGGTGAACAGTGAGCAGTTCTGCAAAAGTGGAAGTTACAGAGTTTTCATCATCACACAGTGTTATGTGTAAGAGAGGGCATTGAATGCCAAGTTGAGAAGTGGGGGCCCATAGGTGCATGCCAGAAAGGCAAAAAGTAACAAATATTCTTATATTAAATAAGAATTCAGTTACCAACCTAGGACATTTACTAACGAAATACTTGGAGCATTTAAGTTAGCATTCAATGTCATTTTGAGGGCCCTGAATGAGTTTTCATTCAGTGAGATGTTTTAGGGACTTGGGTTTAGTCACTGATGGTTCAAGGGTTCAAGAATATGGATTGATTCCTAAAGACCAAGATTTCAGGAACAAGGGTTAAGTTCCTGAGGTTAAAGGATTCAGTGATCTTTTTCACTGATGGACATATTGAGTCAGGGACCTGAGGTTTTTTTTTTTTTTTTTTTTTTTTTTTTTTTTTTTTTTTTTTTTTTTTTTTTGAATTTACACTTAGTTGGAAGAATTCAATCAGTGGACTGATTTTCTATATCCAACATTCCTAATTCAGCTTTCAGTCTTGTGAAAGTTGGTTCATTCAAAGGTTTGGTGAATATATCAGCTAGCTGATATTCAGTAGGAATGAAGTGTAATTCTATGTCACAATTCATGACATGATCCCTGATGAAATGATATCTAATATCAATGTGTTTTGTTCTCTGATGAAGAACAGGGTTGTTTGAGATGGCAATTGCACTTGTGTTATCACAAAAGATGGGTACCATCTTGTACTGAATTCCATAGTCACTGAGTTGACTTTTCATCCAGAGTACATTTGCACAACAACTTGCTGCTGCAACATATTCAGCTTCTGCTGAGGACAAGGCAACTGATTGTTGCTTCTTAGCACTCCAACAGAATAATTATCCAAGTATTTGGCAGGAGCCTGAGGTGCTTTTCCTGTCCATGTTGCATCCAGCATAGTCAGAGTCTGAGTATCCTTTAAGATCAAGGCCTGAACATTATGGATAGTATAATCCAAGGTTTGGAGTACCTTTCAGGTACCTGAATATCCTTTTCACGTCAGTGATATGAGATTCTCTTGGGTCAGATTGATATCTGGCACATAGACAGACTGAGAATTGGATATCAGGTCTTGATGCAAGTAGATACATCAGTGATCCTATCATTCCTCTAAAGAGAGTTTGATTTACTGGTTTTCCAGTGAGATCAGGACCAAGGTTGTTTGGGGGGACCATGGGAGTCTTGACTGAGGCACAATCACTGAGCTCATACTTTTTCAGTAGGTTTTTGACATACTTCTCTTGACTGATAGAGGTACCTTTATCAATCGACTTGATTTGTAGACCAAGGAAGTAAGTCAGTTCTCCCATCATGCTCATTTCAAATTGATTTGCCATTAGTTTTTCAAACTGTTTGCAAAGTTTATAACTTGTTGAGCCAAAGATGATGTCATCGACATACACTTGTACTAGTATGACATCAGTATTTATCTTATAGATAAATAATGTGTTGTCTATCTTGCCTCTAACAAATTTGTTTTGGATCAGGAAGGCTGAAAGAGTTTCATACCCTGCCCTGGGAGCTTGTTTCAGTCCATAAAGGTCTTTGTTAAGCTTGCAGACATAGTCAGGAAACTCATGGATTTCAAATCCAGGAGGTTACTGTACATAGACTTCTTCTTTCAGTGAACCATTTAAGAATGCACTTTTTACATCCATTTGGTACACCTTGAAGTTCATGTATGTATCAAAAGCAAGGAAGATCCTGATGGCTTCCATCCTTGCTACTGGTGTAAATGTTTCTTCATAGTCAATACCTTCTTGTTGATTATAGCCTTTGGCTACAAGTCTGGCTTTGTTTTTACTGACTATGCCATTTTCATCAGATTTGTTTTTGAACACCCATTTCATGTCAATGACTGAAACATTCTTAGGACATCTGACCAAGGTGATTACCTTGTTTCTGTCAAATTGTTCCAGTTCATCATAAATTGCCTGAACCCAGATTGGATGTGTAAGTGCTTCTTTGACACTCTTGGGTTCAATAGTGGAAATGAAGTCCACAAATAGGCATTCATTGGTTGAGGCTGCTCTTAGATTAGCAGCCATGCTTCTGGTGAGCATGCCTTCAGTAGGCTCTCCAATTATATTGACAAGTTCAATGTCTTGTGACCTAGTCCAACTATCCGGAGGTCTTGGATACTGATTTGAACTTGTGGAGGCTAGATTGGTTGGAGGTAGGGCTGTAAACGAACCGGACGAACACGAACGGAGCCTTGTTCATGTTCGTTCATTTAATTTTAACCGGACAAATAAACGGACACGAACGCTTAAACGGGCGAATTTTCTTGTTCATGTTCGTTTATTAAGAAAATAAGTTGTTCATGTTTGTTTATGTTCGTTCATTAAGACACTAAACGAACCCTAAACGAACACAAACGATCGAACATAAATGAACGTAGAAAAACAAACAAAAACTTTATTAAATTATGCATACTATTTTGTTTTATAGGTGTTGTTTTGTTTAAACAAACTAGTATTAAAAGTATATAATTAAAAAATATGATATACAAACATAAACATATAAATAAACATAAACGAACGTTAATGAACACATAATCGGACGTTCACGAACATAAATGAACGGACGCAACCTTTGTTCATGTTCGTTCATTTAACTAAACGAACGTAAAATATTGTTCTTGATCGTTCATTTAATAAATAAACGAACATAAACGAACTTTTTACCGAACGGTTCATGAAATGTTCACTGAACGTTCAGTTCGTTTACAACCCTGGTTGGAGGGGTTGGTTCTGGAGTAGACACCTGATGATCATTTTGATCTTGAGTGTCTAACTGATCACTGAGATTGTTTGGTTCCTGAGCATTTTGAACAGACTGATTGATTTCATCAGTGCTTGTATGTGCTTCAACAAACTCAGTGATGGTTGGGTTAGGAAGGTTGTGAGGGATTATGTAATAGGATATATCAGCATCAGCTTGATACTGAGTGGAAGGATTGTTCTCAGGATGATATTCATCAGAAGGATATCTTGATGAAACATTCATTCCTATTCAATATGCACGTTATAATCAAACTTTGGACACACTTTATATATAGGGCTGTGTTAGGGAAATGGGGGCTACCCCCTAGCTGCCCACTTTGTCCCCTATTTTGTCCCCTTTTATTTCAGTACAACACAATTTTTTGCCAGTTTTTGTTCCGTATTTCTGACAGTTTTAAGCGTTTGACTTATTAAACTTTATATTTTCTGTTCCGCACTTTCAGATTTATAGCTTTTTGATATAAACAAAATTATAAAAATTAAAAAAAAAAAAAAAGAAAAAAAAAGGGTGGGGGGTCAATATAAAAAAACCACCCCCGTCAATATAACCCACCCTTGTATATATCGAACGTATTATATTTTGCACCAACCATTGCCAACCGATTATGCAAAGATTCCTCCTACTTTACACCACCAACTCCACTACAATGAAGAAAAACATGGACTAGTGGGGCTGGTTGTCTCCACTCAATACATTTTGAATCCAAAAGTATTCTTTTCGGTTTGTATATAATCGACCCATACTTTGCATGTTTCATCCACTCTTAATCATTCAAAAAAAATTCTCTCTAGTACTCCTTGTTCACTGCCGTGACCACAAAAGACCAAGAGTTGTTTTCCTTTTTCAGTCGAGCTCCATTCGAGACAACAAAGACCTCATTCGAAGCTTGGTGATTTGATTCTAGCGTGTTCCTTTGTTTCTGTCCAAAACCAACGGGCAACATTCTATTCTAAATTCATTGTAAGTGGTTTTAGCTCAGTACTAGTCCATTCCAATGGTTAAATATCACGCATGCATAATTTCTAATTTAATTCGGTCGGGTTCACGTTTCATTCATTTATACGCGTCCTACTTATTTATTTTACGTATACTAGTGTGGTCTCCTATGATAGAATACTAGATAATTGTATTACATAATCACATAACGTCTACATGTCCATTTAAAGTCAATTCGAACACCAAAGTAAACCAATAGTCAAACCGGGTTAAATTCATTTTAAGTATAAAAATTGTTATCGCATGTCTCGACCAGCCTAAAAAACAAGTGATTATTTTCGAATCTGATTTAACGACCTACTAATTTTATTGCACAACTCGATTGTTGGCATGGCAAACTAAATATTTCATGTTTAAAGTTCCCCCTCATAAGCTCTCATAAGCCCTTTAAAAAGCACCATCCTATCGCTACTCGAAAGGTTTAGAAAACTCAATTAGTATTCCGAGTGGGCTTATTAGCCCAATAAGCACTTTTTAAGCAAACCTGATAAGCTATGGATATAATATCTTTTGTAATCTTATTAGACTCATAAAATAAGCCCAAAACATAAGCCCAATTTGCTTCAAAGCCCACGGTTCAATTTTTCTTAATGGGCTTTAATTTCGAATTCGGCCCTTTTGCTTAAAAATAAGCTACTTTCTGTAATAATCAGTTGAAATAGACTTAAATGAGCTTAATAAATTTCAAACTATTTTTCCTATTATTTTTGTGATTTTTGGACTAACTTTGCAAACTATTTTCAATTTGAGGGACCAAAACTGCCAACTGTGTAAATTAAGGTTCTAAACTACCAAAATAGTAAATTAAGGGTTAATATGATAAAATAGTAAACTTGAATCATAAAATGTAATATTAGAACCTTTGGGGACTTAATATGTAACTTTTGGTTAACAGGGGACTAACGGTGCAAAACCCACACCGTTAGGGTTTAAAATGTAAATTTTATGGAAATTCAAGGGCTGACCAGTAACAAGTTATATTCTGAATCTATTTCATAAATTTATCACTTCGTTCGTATCACGTGCATCATTTCATTTGTTTCAACGTTTAATTACTTAATGACAGATTAACAGTTAACTTAACGTTTTAAATTAAATACAATCAAGGAAACGTTAATTCTGGAATCAATAACATAAAAACAGGATAATAACAAGTCTTTTAACATTTTAAGCATATCAAACTCATTCATCATCTAATCGTTATCCGATTCACATTCAATACCCGTGTTGAACCGAATCTGTCGAATCTCAAACTTTACCATTAATCCAGGTCGTGCGTTGGAGCCATAACTTATTTGATTTCATATTTCACATCCCGATATTACTCAAGGTGAGTTCATAGCCCCAATTCTATTACTTAATTGTTTTACAAACCCTTTGGGTGGGGGGGATACATGCTATTTTTAAACTTAACACATTGCTTTGAAACTGTATGCTATACCTGAATCTGTTATTTGCACTAATTACCGCTATTACCAAACTTAAGTCCCTATTATCATGAACCATTAATCACGAGTGAAGTGAAAGTGAATAATGTGGATACGACTATCGGGATTGACAAATCCCGTTTGTTAACCAAGTCTGGTAAACAAACGCACTCTATCTGAAGAACCATAGGTTTAATGGCAAATTAAATATTAGGGCACTGTTACTATTATATCAATTTATATTGACAAATTGTTAACGTTTTTGGTGTCATGAGCTTAGTGCAATAATAATTGTTTTGTTTTATAAACTATGAATGTGAGATTAATTACCTCACGTTACGAATATTGTGTTCAGCGTCCCAATCCGCCATATTTAGAGAATAATTCTTTTTTATTAGAGAAAATTACCGAACTAGTCCATGACTTGGTCACTATTTGCATCTATTTTTTATTTTGGTCATGCTCAACTGGTTAACTCCATCATTTTCATGACATGTGTCCTTGCAAGCACAAGTGTTAGATAATGATATTTTTTTGCTTTTAGCTTAAATGACAAATATACCCTCAAACACATACACAACACATATTTCATTTTTCTTATCTTTTCTTCTCTCTCTCTCTCTCTCTCTCTATCTCTCTCTCTCTCTCTCTCTCTCTCTCTCTCTCTCTCTCTCTCTCTCTCTCTCTCTCTCTCTCTCTCTCTCTCTCTCTCTCTTATAACAACCAAAAGATCCGGCCAAAAAAATAACCTCAAGAACCATCACCTCCCAGCCGCCACCATCATCATAAAAAGACACCACAAGATCCGGCCAAGACCATTGTAAAAAGACACCACAAGATCTTTGGCAATTGTTACTATTTCTCAAGAGATGTCAAGGGCACTTAGGCCATTCCCTATTACTACACCACGACCTGTATTCGTGTTAAAAATGATAATATAATAATTTCTATTCATCAAATACACAAGAACGAAATAAATAATACTACTTATACAAACTTGATCGCGATATGGTTCGTTGTGGCTATGTTATTGTACCCGTGTCCATTCCTTAAGACTTGTTTCAATTTTTGACAAAACAAAGTGGAACTAAGTTTCAATCATCGCTCTTTAGAATGTTGCAACATTTTAATGTTGTAACATGATTTACATTGTGTTATTAAGTTTTTGTTTTGAGGGAAGAGTGTAGCGAAGAAAAATATAGAAAGTGTTGAGGAGAGAAAAATTTAATATATTTAATTAAGTTTCAACATAAAGAAATAAAGGGCAAATTTCACCATAAAAATTATACCACTTTTATTCTCTCAACTTTCATCCCAAATTTGAGATCAAAGTTTTGTGTTTGGGATGAAAGTTTTGACAAAAAAAAAAAATAATAATAAATAAATAAATAAAAATAAAAATAAAAAATCATTCCCCCCACTTTCCTTTTGTCTTTCCTAAAAAAAACTTGAGAACACAGTATATTTTTGTTTTCTTCTCTTTCTTTTACTTTTATTCCAAAATCAAAATTTGAAAACACAGTGTTAGTTTTGCAATTAAAAGCTAAGTAATCAAAACTTGAGGAAGAAGACATGAGGGTATTTAAGTCATTTATGAGAGAGAAAATTTTAGTTATGCATAATGATAGTCGGTGTGAAACATTGTAAAATGGAATCATAATAAAAAAGGATGAGTCATTATGGAAAGTATATAGAGTATTTATAACTTTTACACATTATTTTCTCATATACAATAAAATTTAAAAGGTCATAGTCTTGGTTTGCGTTTTGGTCTTGGTCAATGTTAAAAAGATTAGGTAGTAGTCTCTCATATCTTCACAACCAAAAAAAAACCACACGTCTATCATTTATCCATCAAACTTTGAATACATTTCTTATATACGAGGAAGAAGATCATAGATCTAGCAATCGTACAGGTATTTTCTCTATGAATCAAGTTGTGTGTTTTTTATACGATCGATGTTGCTTGAAATGCTTGTTTACGATATATGGTTTCATTTTTTAATACACTGTATGTTTTTTGGTAACAAAACAAACATGATAAACCCAGTTTGCAGCTTCATCAATATTACTCACATGCATTTAGTAAAGCAAAATCTCGGGTTAATATATGTTGGTCATTAGGTAAGTTTATATTAAGAGGCTTTTAGTTAAATCCTCTTAATTTGCATCCGTATGAAATGAAAATACCAAACTTATTTCCAAAAATAATTCCTTGTGACAGACCCTTTACTAGACTTTCGGATATGTACTATTCAATTTATTGACTTTGGTAAATCTAGAGTCTGTGTGAATTCTAATATTAATATAACTAAATATTAGTAATTAATCTTGACAGAGCGTGTTAGGGATACATGAATTTATAGGACATCAAGAAAAACAAGTCCAAACACTTTTTTTAAGCACTTCATTACTGTTTATTTATTAACAAAAAATAATAGATTCAACAAACTAATCCCGTAACTGATTCTCCCTTTCTTTTTCTCAACAGCAAAATGGTGGATGCTTTAGTAACTGTGGCTGCCGAGGCAATACTAAAAAAGGCTTTGTCCATAGCGGCAAACGAAGTTTCAATTGCATTGCGTTACAAAGAAAAGCTGACCGAACTTCATGACACGTTGGATGTGATTCGTGCAAAGCTAAGCGATGCTGAGGGGAAAAAGGGTACAAAGGCTGTGATGGTGTGGCTAAAACAGTTAAAAAGCGTAGTCGATGAAGCTGATGATGTGTTGGATGAGGTTAACTATGAAATTTTGAGGCGTGAGGTGAAGAAACGATATCGGGGTAACGTGGCTAGAAAGATACGTTGTTGTCCAAATTTGAAAAAGTTTTCATTTGGTAGAGACATGGGTCATAAAATTGAAAACATTAACGAAGAGTTGTCTCAGATTTATGAACGAGCAAACAATTTAGGACTTCAAGATGAACAGTTTGAACCAGCTGGGAATAGCTACCGCCCCACTGTTCCAAACTTGGACGAATTCAAAATCATTGGGAGGGAGAATGACGAGCTACGTCTTGTAGGGATCTTAACTAATTTAAGAGGAGAAAAACTTACCATTGTTCCCATTGTGGGAATGGGTGGCATTGGGAAGACTACTTTGGCTAAGTCGATATACAATGATCCCAAAATCGAGCAACATTTTGATGTTAGAGCTTGGTTGTGTGTGTCGGTTAAGGTCGAAGTTGATACACTTCTCGCAGATATCTATGAGTCTCTTGCAGGAGAGAAAGTTAAGTCCCTTCTGAGGGTTAATCTAATTAGAAATCTTCAAGAGAAGTTGGGATCCAAAAGATATTTGCTAGTTCTAGACGATGTTTGGGATGATGAGTTGGCATATTGGGATGAGTTCAGGAAGTGTATGCTACAATTGAATTCAGAGATTGGAAGTAGCATTATTGTCACTACACGGAAAATTAACATTGATAGGAATGCTACTATTGAGAAGTCGTATGTGTTAGAAAGTCTTTCAGATGACGAGTGTTGGTCTATGTTTAAAGAAAGAGCCTTACCGTTGCCAGATTTTGAGGATATAGGACGTGATATTGTTAAAAAGTGTTGCGGTTTGCCCTTGTTGGTAGATATACTAGGAAGCATGTTGCGGCATTACAATACTGACAAAGGCAAGTGGTTGTCCATCCAAGGAAGCGAGGTTTGGGATGCAGACGAAAGCGGCAGAGTTCTAAGCATCTTGAAATTAAGTTTTGATAATCTCCCAAATTCTATGGTAAAGCAATGCCTTTTATACTGTTCAATCTTTGAAAAGGATGAATTCATCGGCAGGGAAGAACTTGTCCAACTTTGGATGGCTTTAGGGTTGGTTCACACAGATACGAACACAAACAAGGAGATGGAGGATGTGGGAAATGATATTTTCCAAATTCTTGTAAACAATTCCTTGTTTCAAAACGTTAAAAACTATGAAGATGGTGATTATGAGTGCCAGATGCATGATCTGGTCCATGATCTTTTGTTATCACTTTCGCGCCATGAAATTTCCCATTTGGTGGTGAGCGATGATGTACAAATTCCTGCTGTAAAACATCTCGCTCTGCAACGAAGAGGTTACGAGAATTCAGTGTTTGATATATTCAAAGAGGATATGAAAAAAACTAGAAGTCTGCAGACATTGTTCTTCTTGGGTGGAGATGCGAAGAACATTTCACTTAAATATTTCAAGTGCTTGCATATCCTAAAGTTGAGTGGATCAAGCCTACATGAGGTACCTGAGTCAGTCGGAGAGTTGGTGCATCTTAGGTATCTCGATCTGTCACATACCTTCATCAGAACTCTTCCAAAATCTATTGGTAAACTTTACCATTTGCAAACTCCATCAGATTGGCCGCTACTCTATAAAATTCCCACAGGAAATGAGAAATTTGATAAGCTTGCGCCATCTTCTGACTGATGCTCTACCACCAAAGGATGTGGGGCTATTGACTTCACTTCGAACATTGCCATCCTTTCATGTGGGTCAACAGAAAGGACGTCAAATAGAAGAGCTAGGCCATTTGAAACACCTTAGTGGGAAGCTCTGTATTTGGAATCTTGAAGAAATTGACAGCAAAGAAGAAGCTATCAAGGTAGATTTACATGGGAAACAAAATTTATACGAGATTGGATTCATTTGGAGTAGTTTTCTTAATGAAGGTGGTAACCGAAATGACAAGGATGTATTAGAAGGCTTGCAACCTGCTGCAAATGTGAAAAGCATAGATATTGGAAACTATTCAGGAAATAGTTTTCCAGAATGGGCAATGAAGATGAAAATTAAAACCGAAAGGAATTGGATCCCCCTTGCCAAGCTTGTGAAAATCAAATTATCTGGTTGTCGCAACAACATCAATATACCAACGCTGGAAGACCTACCACTTCTTCAGGATCTTGTTTTAAAGGATATGGACATGGTGACGTGCTTAAGTAGTTCTTCAGACCAAAGGAAGCCTTTTTCTCCATCGTTGAGATCATTGAAACTCGTCGGTATGGAAAACCTTGAAAAATGGACACATGCAGCAGTGAATAGCTCAATGATGTTATCTCCAGTCCTTGAGGAGTTAACAATTGAAAAATGCCCAAAGATGATTATCTTAGATGAATCTCTTCAACACCCTCTCAAACATTTAAGGATTGAGAATTGTGAAAATTTAGAGTCCGTTCGAAGCATACATGGCCTCACATCTCTGCAGTCTTTGGACATCAGCTTTTGTCCAAGTCTTTTAGAAATACCCGATGTGCACAACCAGAGATGTTCTTTGAAGGACCTAATAGTCAAAGATTGCAACAAATTGACTTGTTTGCCTGGGGGATTTGACTCTCTTGCCTTGTTAAACGAATTGGAAATAGGTCGATTCTCGAAGGAGATCCATTCCTTCCCAAGCCTCTCAGGCATCGAGAAGTCAGGGAACCATTTTCATACTTTAAAGTTGTATGGTTGGGAGCATTAGGAGTCAATCCCGGAAGAGAAAAAACACTTCACTGCACTCAAAGATTTATACATTGAAGGATTTGGAGTGCGAGAATTGCCTATGTGGTTAACCAATATGTCATCTATTCGAGAAATAAGATTCTTGAACTGCAAGGAGTTAAATAAAGAATCAGTTTTACAAGGTGCGCCAAGGGAAGAAACACGTGTTTATTTAAACTATATACTGATAAGAGGTTGACGTTGAGGTTTGTGTGTATTGTGAGCACCAACTGTTTGTTTAATTTCCTCATGGGATATAAGTTTAAGAGTTAATGTCAAAAATGGTCCCTCAACGCGACCGGGTTTAACACTTTCAGTCCCTTGACCATATTTTTCCCTACTTTGACCGTAACCTGGGTTGAGTTAGGAAATATTGAGGGGTAATTTGGTCTTTTTATGAAAACTCATCATTTGAGTATTATTATAAGGAACCTAACACTGATTTAGATAATGGCCTAAAGAAGTTAGTTAGTGATCAGGATGTTATGCAAATGATGAAGTTAGTTGCTCACTATAAGGTAGTTGAGTTGTATGTTGGTCATTGTGTTAAGGAACCTAACACTGATTTAGATAATGTAGTAGATAATGCACCAGTCCAGTTGGATTTGAGATGACACCACCAGATATGACAAAAAGTCCAGTAAGAATGAGGGGTGGTGGTGTGAGGATGAGGATGAGGGGTTGTAGGGTGTAGGGGAGGGGTGGTAGTGCAAGTGATGAAGTAGCACTAGGCTTAGGACCATAAATGGAAAAATTGTTAGGTGTAGAGGAAAAGGAGATGGTTCAAGATCTTCCAGGTATCCTGGTGGAATTACACCTATAGGATATGGTGTTTCTTGGGATCCAGTTGATGGAGAAGCAATGTTAGGAGTAAGTTAATCTTTTGAATTTTGTTTTGTTTTAACTGTTTTTGCATTTTATAATGTTATGACACTTGCATAAGTTTAATTGACCTCTTTTGCATTTGCAGAATGTAATGGGTTTACCTGTTCCAGCTTGGCCTATTGGAATCACACCTGAAGATTGCAGAAGAAGCACCAGAAAAAGAACCAGTTATTGAACAAGAGCCAATGCAGGAACCACTTGTGAGAAGACTTTCACAATATCATTTGCAGAAAGCTAAAGAAAGGAAAAAAGAAATTGAACTGGAAGAAGCTAAACTGGACAATTTATGGAAGAAGTTCAAAAGGCCATCATCACCTGGACCAGATGATATTATTTCATTAGACTAGAATCGACATATGCAAACAATTTAATGTAGTATGTACATTATCTTTTGACTTGTAGTGTGTTTGTAAGAATTGTAAAAGTATATTTGGTACTTATGGTTTAATGGTATAATGGTCTGCAGAATTTTGAGTTATTTGCAGAATGTTATGGGTTTACCTGTTCCAGCTTGTGGTATAATTATGGTCTAATTGCATAGCTTATTTAAGTGCTTATTTACATTTGAAAATGTTGATCATTATTAGTCAAACTCTCAAAATCAGTCATATAAGGAGTGTTTGGGATAAAGGTCAAAATGGGTTAAAAATGTCAAGTATTGTTCATGTGCAGGCTTAGGAACTTCAATCTAGTCTAAATTCACTAATATGAGTTATTTGTAAGAGGTGCTTTGCTGAATTGAAGGGTTTTGATGTTTTGAGTTGGCTGACATAGATCCTAGGATAGGTACTGATCTGATAAGCCACTATAGTTCCATAAGTTAGTTCACAAATGATGGTCTAATTTAAACCCCTTATGTCTGCACTGTTATGGTCAAATTTTGGTGTTTCTGGACTCCATTTAGGCTATTCCACTGTAGTATATATTTGCCCAATCAGCTCTTCTTTTGCACAATCTTTTTCACAATGTGCACAGTTATGGTCTCATGGTCAAACTACACAAAAGGCACAAATTCCACTTTTTACCCATCTGCACCAATTCCAGTCTAAAAGTCTGCACAAATTCCACTCCCTTATGGTTGCACTGTTATGGTCAAATTACACGAAATTACACAATCTTAGCATTAAATTCCATTTACTCTATAAATTGGGTTATGCACATAACCTGTATTCACCCAACATTTCTCACAAGCAAATCAACCATTCATTCAAATTTCCTCAGATTCAACATCCTTAGATTCACCATTCTCATATTCAACATTCTCAGATTCAACATCCTCAGAGCAGCTCATGGAACCTACCATACAACTATGCTCCATCAGTGAAAAGAAACTCTCTGCCGAGCTGGATCTCAAGCTACCATTCAACATCATCTGAGGATGATCAAGATGTTTCAACAGCTCCAAAACAAAAGGGAAAGGGAAAAGAACCTCTTTCTACTTGGTAAAAGGGAACAGGTTCTAGGCCTTTGCAATAAACACATTTCGGAGAAAGTCATGGCAAGAGGGAAGCCAGAAACAAAAGGGAAGAAGAGCATGTGGTGATGTTTTGATGGTCCTTTTAGTTTATTGCTTTTGATGCTAGGTTTTAGTTTATTGCTTTTGATGCTAGGTTTTAGTTTAATGCTTTTGAATGTAATCGACTGATGATGGTCTGCAAGTGATGATGCCATTATGCACACCATCTGTTTGATAAAATGTCTGACTAATATGTTTGTTTGTTTTTGTAAGTGGAGTTTTTAATTTGTTTGTTGTTGACTTTGTTGGGTGCTATGTATGTTATTGTCTTCCTTAATCCGGATCGCGATCATTACCATACGCTTGCTTGATCATCATCACTATGCTGAAGTGGGTCTCACTCTTATGATTTATGATCCTATGTGTAATTTATGATCTATATGGTTTTATTATTGCCATTGTTTTCATGTGTTTAGTTATGACGCCATTGGCGTTGCGTTGTGGAGGTGTTATGTTTTAGAATTCCTTCGGGTTCTGTTTGTTGATGCGATACTCTAGAATTTGTGTGATGTTGCTTTCCCCTTTATCTTTGATCACTGCTAACTTTTTTCTCCTGTGATTCTTTCCCCGATTAAAGTCAACTAGAATAAACGAAAACTGATTATGAAACTCAGGATAAAATTGCTATGGTGTTACATTTGTGCGGGCGCCAAACATAGCTAGGGTTTAGAAATGAAATTGTAATGAGAAAGGCGTGGATAACGTTACTTAAAGTCGATAAATTTGTGCAATACATACTTAGTGAATGCCATTTAGCAAAGCCAATACTGTTATTACGCTTTCAAAGAACAATGAAATAATTAGGTTTTCAGCTTCCAACAAAACTATATAGATGTTTAATCATTTGAAAAAAATAAATCAGTTAGGTAAAAGATAAATTGTTGTTGTAATGCGTTTTCTAGATGTAGTTGTATCAGATCTGTTAGAGGTTTTGGGATTTCGCTTGCTGTTCTGATATTTGGGTTTTCTTCAATTTGAGATTTTTTTTACAACTTATGTGTTTTACTTTGTTCTTAAGCTGTGGACATAGGAGTTAAGGTGTATGCTGTTGTCATAATGATATAAGTGGCTTTTTTTGTAGGTCATCACGATTGTATGGGTTATGTATTAGTCATTATATTAGCAAGAGTCTAGGGTCGTTATTAGTCGAATAGTGTTAAGGGTCGTTGGGTTGGCTTGTGTCCCAAGCCCAACCCGTTTTTCCTTTTTTGCCGTTATCACAGCCGACATTAGGACTCCTTGTTAGAGTCGGTTTTACCTCCCCCCATCTCTATAAAAGGAGGTGGGGGGGAGGGGACGAGTAACATCATTCTTTCAATACTAATCAAAGTCGATTAGGGTACTTACTTGTGCAAAGCTCCTCTTCTTTTTCTGTCGATATTGCTGTGTGTCATCTTCACGATCGGGATTATTCCGCTCTAGTAATCAGGGTTGTTCGTCGACAAGACTAACAAGTGGTATCAAGAGCCTTGGTTCTAAGGTTTCTGGTTACTTGGTCGATCGATTGAAGGGTTTTTGTTGTTCATTCTTCTTGTAGGAACAGGAGGTAATTTCTGTTTGGGCTACAAGGTTCTCGACAACAAATTTCTTGGCGTTCGGGTTCGTGAACGACAAGGGTGCAACAAAGGTATCGACAGTAAAGGGTTCTTGGGTCTTCGATTGTCCGGGTCCGCGACAAGGTGTAGGAGGCTTAAGGGTTTGTTGGTTTTTTTTTTCGGGTTTATCAAAGATCACCGGTGGTGGGTTTTCTTTTGGTCTGTTGTGGTGATAAACAAAGAAGAAAACCAGATCTTGTTTTTTTTTTTTTGTTATAAAAGGAAAAGTCAACAAAGAAGATAAAAGGGCTTTAAAATAAACAAAAAGGGACTTTGTTTATTTTTTTGTTTTTTTATTATTTAGAAAACAAAAAGGTTTTTAATTTAAGGGTATTGCACAAGGGACTTTGTAATTTGTGATTGTGAGGTTTTTTCACAAGGTTTAGCAAATTAATAAAGGGATTAAAGAATGACGGGAGCCAAGTTTGAGATCGAGAAATTCGATGGAACTGGTGATTTCGGGTTATGGAGAGTCAATATGCGTGCTTTATTAATCCAACATGGATGTGAAGCAGCTCTGGAGGTTTTACCCGCAAATATGGATGCTACAGCGAAAGCTGAGCTAAACAAGAAAGCTCACAGTGCCATGATTTTGTGTTTAGGTAACAAGGTACTGAGAGAGGTTACCGGGGAGACGACTGCAGCGGGGGTTTGGTCCAAGCTCGAGACTTTGTACATGACAAAGTCCTTGGCCAACAAGTTGTTCCTGAAGAAGAAGTTGTATACATTCTACATGCCGGCTGGACGTACGATTTCCGAGCATATAGATGAGTTCAACAAAATCGTTCTTGATTTAGCAAATATTGAGGTAAAATTCGAGGATGAAGATCTTGCTTTATTATTACTCACTTCTTTACCAGCATCATACGAACACTTTGTGGATACCTTGCTTTATGGACGGGAAGCTTTGACTTTGGAGGATGTGATGGCCACACTGAATTCAAAGGAAATCAAAGAAAGGTCTAAGGCGAAGGGGGATGATGGTGAAGGGTTATATGTGAGGGGAAGAACTGATCGCAGGAATTCGCATCAGTCTAGGGGAAAGTCAAGATCGAAGTCTCGAGGTGGAAGACTCAAGTGCTATATTTGCCAGTCTGAGGAGCACTTGAAGAGAAACTGTCCAAAGAATAATCGCAAGAAGTCAAATGGTTTCGTCAAGAAAGATGATCAGCCAAGCTCCAGTGGTTTGATTTATGACGGTTCTGAGGTGATGATGGTTATGAGTGCAGAGGCTCTGCTAGATTGGATCATGGATTCAGGAGGTTCATACCACATGACACCCAGGTTAGATTTATTTTTTGATTTTCTGGAATGCGATGGGGGCAGGGTACTGTTGGGTGACAACAGGGAGTGCAAGATCAGAGGTATTGGCAAGGTAAGGGTACAACTGAAAGATGGGTCAAGTTTTGTGTTACACAATGTCAGGTATATTCCTGAATTGAAAAGAAACTTGATATCGCTGGGAACTCTTGAAAAAGAGGGATATACCGTAAAAATGCAGTCGGGCAAAATCAAGGTGATTAATGGTTCCAGGGTTATTTTATCTGGAACCCGAAGGGATAATCGCGTATACTCTTTGGATGGCCATGCAGTGGCAGGTGAGCTTAATGCTAGTGTTGAAGAAAAAGACAGTATTGCGCAGGTTTGGCACAAAAGACTGGGACATATCAGTGAGGCGGGACTTCAGGTGCTAGAAAAGCAGGAGATGTTTGGAAAGAAGAGTCTAGGTAAGCTCAATTTTTGTGAGAATTGTGTTCTGGGAAAGTCACATCGAGTCAGTTTCGGTGTAGGAAGGCACACTACTCAGGGAGTGATAGACTATGTTCATTCAGACTTATGGGGTCCGTCTCAGGTGGAATCATTGGGAGGTAAGAGGTATTTCTTATCTATTGTTGATGATTATTCCAGGAGGGTATGGGTTTATATTCTCAGGTTCAAACACGAAGCATTTGGAAAGTTCAAAGAGTGGAAGCAGTTAGTAGAAAATCAGACTGGGAGGACGGTTAAGAAGCTTAGGACAGATAATGGTCTTGAGTTCTGTAACCGGGAGTTTGAACAGTTGTGCACAGAGAGTGGGATTGCTAGACATTTGATAGTTGCCGGGATGCCGCAGCAGAATGGATTAGCAGAACGGATGAATAGAACTCTCATGGATAAGGTACGCTGTTTATTAATTCAGTCTGGATTGACCAAGACCTTCTGGGCGGAAGCGACATGTACGGCCGCATATCTTATCAATAGGTCACCATCGACAGCGATTGAGAAAAAGACACCTATGGAGATGTGGTCGGGACATCCAAGTGATTATGGGATGTTGAGGATTTTCGGCTGTGTCGCATATTCACACGTTTAAACAAGGTAAGCTCGAGCCGAGAGCGGTAAAATGCGTTCTTTTGGGGTATCCTGAAGGTGTGAAGGGGTACAGGCTATATAGGCTTGATAATGAATCACCTAAAATAGTCACTAGCAGGAACGTGGTCTTCAATGAAAGTGTCATGTACAAAGACACATTGAAGGATTCTGGTGCAGGTACTGATAAGTCTGTTGAGGAATTACAGGTTGAGGTGGAACTGCAAAGGTTAAATAATCATTCGCTTGAGGAAGATCAGAAAGATGATCAGGAAGATGGCGATGATGAAGATGCAGGGGATCAGGATCATGATCAAACACCGGATCTCACAGATTATCAGTTGGTTCGGGATAGAGAGCCAAGGACAAGAACGAAACCTTTGAGGTTTCGAGATGAGAGTAATATGGCTGCTTACGCGTTTGCTGTAGCAGAGGAAGAAGATACTCATGAACCATTGACATACCAGGAGGCAGTTGCTTGTGAAGATAGTTCTAAGTGGAAAGCTGCTATGGATGAAGAGATGGATTCTCTGAGGAAGAATAAGACCTATGAGTTAGTAGATCATCCAGCTGGGCAAAAGCTGGTGAGCTGCAAATGGCTGTTCAAGATAAAGGAAGGGATTAAAGGTGTTCAAAAGCCTAGGTACAAGGCAAGGTTGGTGGCTCGTGGATTCACACAGAGGGCAGGTATTGACTATAATGAAGTATTTTCACCTGTAGTTCGACACACATCTATTCGGGTTATACTTGCATTAACTGCGTGTAGAGATTATGAGCTGGAGCAGCTTGATGTAAAGACGGCATTTTTACATGGGAATCTTGAAGAAGTGATCTACATGAGGCAGCCACCGGGATATGAACAAGGTAACAAGGTATGTTTGTTAAAGAAATCCCTTTATGGTTTGAAGCAGTCACCTAGGCAATGGTATAGGAGGTTTGATGAGTACATGCTGAGCAACGAGTTTAAGCGTAGCAGTTACGACAGCTGCGTATATTACAGGAGTTATGCACCAGGTGAGTATATCTATCTACTGTTATATGTAGACGATATGCTGATTGCTTGTAAAAGCAAGGCTGAGATTGGGTCTATCAAGTCTTTGCTTAATAAGGAGTTTGACATGAAAGAACTCGGGGAAGCAAAGAAGATTCTTGGTATGGAGATCATCAGGGATCGGAGTCGCAAGATTCTGAGGGTGTCACAATCCGGGTATGTTTCTAAGATTTTAAATAATTTTAGAATAGACAATGGGAAATCGGTTCAGATGCCATTGGGTGGGCACTTCAAGCTGTCATTGAAGGATTGTCCGGTTAGGGATTGTGATGTTGAAAGGATGAGTAAGGTGCCGTATTCAAATGCGGTTGGGAGCTTAATGTACTTGATGGTGTGCACGAGGCCAGACATAGCGTATGCAGTAAGTGTTGTTAGCAGATATTTGGCGAATCCAGGTAAAAATCATTGGGAAGCAGTGAAGTGGATTTTGAAATATTTGCGGGGTACTGCAAACGTGGGTTTGGTGTTTGGGACAAATCATGGCAACCATGTGGACGTAACAGGTTTTGTTGATTCAGACTACGCAAAGGATCCGGATAAAGGTAGGTTGATCACAGGTTACGTGGTTTTAGTACAGGGATGTGTTGTAAGCTGGAAGGCAACGCTACAACACGTGGTGGCTCTTTCAACTACAGAGGCGGAGTATATGGCCCTTACGGAGGCTGTGAAGGAAGCTATTTGGCTAAGGGGACTCTTGGAAGAGTTGGGCGTGGAGCTTAACACTGTGGCAGTTAATTGTGATAATCAAGGCGCGATTCACTTATCGCGGAATCATGTTTTTCATGAAAGGACTAAGCACATCAATGTGCGTTATCACTTTATCAGAGAGGTCTTGGAAGCAAAGACGGTTGAAGTTCTGAAAGTGGGTACTGAACACAATGCTGCGGATGCCTTGACGAAGGTGGTACCTGGACTCAAGTTTCAACACTGTTTAGAGTTGCTTAGTGTTGGTGTAGGCTAATATAAAGCCTAAGGTGGAAATTGTTATGTATTAGTCATTATATTAGCAAGAGTCTAGGGTCGTTATTAGTCGAATAGTGTTAAGGGTCGTTGGGTTGGCTTGTGTCCCAAGCCCAACCCGTTTTTCCTTTTTTGCCGTTATCACAGCCGACATTAGGACTCCTTGTTAGAGTCGGTTTTACCTCCCCCCATCTCTATAAAAGGAGGTGGGGGGAGGGGACGAGTTACATCATTCTTTCAATACTAATCAAAGTCGATTAGGGTACTTACTTGTGCAAAGCTCCTCTTCTTTTTCTGTCGATATTGTTGTGTGTCATCTTCACGATCGGGATTATTCCGCTCTAGTAATCAGGGTTGTTGGTCGACAAGACTAACAGTATGGGTTATGTGCAGCTGGAACACGATGGATGAAAGCAGCCTGTATCTTGGCGGGGCATCACGATCATGTTCGTGTTTGCAGCCATGGCAGGTTCGCAAACCCTTTTATCCAGTTACACCCCCCGTCTCCTTTATAATGTTTCCTATAAGGCTATGATGATATCTATAATATGACACAAATAAACTATGTCTTGAATGATTTGGCCGTATGCTGGCGGGGCAACAACCGGATGGCATAGTTTAAATACTTACTATGCAACCGTGTTTGTTAGAAGCCGTTACGGAATAAGGATAATTTTGTGACTTGAACCCTCCATACAGATCTGAGCGAGTTATTTGTTGCAACATTTTAGTGGTTGGATACCTTTTATGTCATGTTTTGGTGTTTGGCATGTGGTAGCGTGGATTCGAGCAAACATATTACCACAACTATTACCCTTTTTTTTTTGTGACAATGACAATACATACCCGCAAGATTTAAATGGGTGTTTAAATAGGCTGAAACGGGTATGTATCATTGTTGTTTGATCTTTTGTTTTTTAGGAAAGATGGTGGCTTCGTATTTTTGGTTGACAATAGAGGAATTTGCAGCGTCTCATTAGCGGAGGATTAAGAATTGAAGGTATGTTCGTTGTTCTAACAACCCCTTAGCGTGTATGGAAATTTCGATCCGTGTTTAATTAAAGGTATGTATATTAAACTATGTTATATTTTGGTTTGTGAAATCAGTTACTATTGGATTGTTAATAAATATGATGAAATTGCAGGTGTGGATATTTTGTCATATATGGACACATATTTGAAGAACATTGCGCCCAAACATAGGCGCTGGTTTTGGTTTTTGACAAACAACAGGTAAATAATACAGCTTTAAAATATTGTATATGGTTATGTATTCAATTCTTAGCATGATTTATTGAAATGGAAAATTGTGTGGTTTGTTGTTTTTCAAGTTGGGAATTTATTATTTTGGAATTTAGGGAGTGTATTTTTAAGCTTATTTGTGGCCTTATCGGTTTCGTAAAAAGCTTATGTAAGCCCCCGAGTCTCAAAATAAGCTGAAAATATGAACCTATCCAATATAAGCCGAATTAAAGTAAGCTTATAAGCCTAAAAATAAGCTTAAACAAACACCCCTAAGCTATTAGTTTGTGACGATGTTTGATAGATGTTTGATTTCAGTCGTTTTTGCAAAAAAAGTTACCTTACGTGAATGAGCTGGAAATGGACGTGAAATCAGAACCTGGAAGAAAGTAGGATGCTTATGTTATTGATTTTGAGACAGCATTGAATTCCATTGACGCATGGGTTTTGTATATGGAATTTGGGTTTAGTGAGTTTGAGATTTTGGCTTCATTATGTACTGATTAATATTCAATTATTTCATTTTTTTTAGAAAAAGGTGATTATGGTTAACTTGCAAGGCAACACCTTATGCGCTGCCCTTCCGTGCAGATGACTTGGATTCGAGACAGCTTGATGATGGTCTTCGGAAATGGACGGCTACTTTTGGTAAGCACCTTCCTGTTTTAACGAATGGGTTGATTTAAAATATATTTGACTCAAGAATATGGGCCAGATGTTTGTTGACATCATGTGTTTTTGCAGGACTCTTTTCAGCCAAGGAATGTGCGATAAAGGAATTAGTAGTGATAGATATTCAACTGACCAGCAAATGATTTGCTTTTGCTGCAGATATTTAACTGACAAACTGATGAAAATTCAAGTTGTTAATGATGTTAAAAAGGTAACAGATTGCTAATCCTGTTTTCGCTAATGTTGCATTGTAGTTATAGAAAGGATGCCTCTGTTTTTTTTAGCGTACCTTTGTTATTTGCTTACTGCGTATAAAGTGTCAACCCGAAGTATATGTACAATTTATGCAAAAAGTTATATTTACTTAGTTGGTGTACTAAAATAGTCTTAGGCTTTCCGGTAGATTAATTAGCACAATAATTTAATAGTTATAATCGTGTTTATTTCGAGTTGCGTTTTGACCGTTGGAACTAAGCTGAGTGAGATATAAATCTGTCGATCCCATATTTTTAGGATCATCTAAGGGGTTTTGGGTGGTGTAAATGGGTGTTGAGGTCTGCTGTAAAACCACATCAGTAAATGGTGTTTACGCTGTATATATATTTTAAATTGTAAAAAAATTGATTATGCTCTTATTCATCTAATATAAGACTCCTTTGTCCAATTACATCTGCATCATTTGATGGCTATTGAGTTATGTTTGTGACAGCAATGCAGCATGTTTGCGTTCTCGATTTGTATGGTAACTAACTCACTCTGACTAGAACTTTTTCTAAAACATGAATGTCCAGAACTTTGGAACCAGAAAGAAAATAGGGAGTTAAGTTTCTTCTCAAGAAATGGAAAGATTTTAAAGAAGTGCAGCTTCAGTATAATTAAGATTGGTCCTAACATTTTCAAGATTGAAGAAATTATGTTTTTATAGGAAGAGTAATTCATTTCAACCCTTTTTGGAATGAATTACCAATTTCAGGTATTCTCTGTATCAGTTATTTAGTATTCATTTCAACCCTTTTTGAAAATATCTGTGGTTACTTTGGAAACCACACTAAAGGGGTTTGGGTCAAAACACATATGGGTCCAAAAAGGGTTGAAATGAATTACCAATTTATATTTTCAAGCTATAAATAGAATAATTACCAATTATTTAGTATTCTTTTCAAAGTTCAGTACACACACATCTTGATTAATATAAAAATTGGCTGTCTGTTTTCTCTGTATTAGATGGTAGATTGCTTGGAGGCGGATACAGGGTAAAGGTTATCACACATAGAATCTTCATCAGCTCAGCTTGATAAGCTAAGCCAAAAAAGTGAGCTTATGAGCTTTTCCCATTTCAAGTAAGCTCATAGGTCTTGAAACCAAGGTAATCCAAACACCCACTTAGTATATATAATCAATTTGCAGCTTGCGAGATCATATCGACTTTGATATAACATAATGTAAAAATGCATATTTTTTCAGTTGGTAAAGAGTGTGAATAGCGCGGTCAGAGGCTGCCAAATAAAGATTACCTATCAGTTATGTAACAAACAGTAACTCACTGATTATTGTGGTAAGTAAACACTGACAAGCGAATAGTTTTTTGAAATAGAGGTGTCATAACCCAAAAAATGATCAAATTACCCCTTGGCACATCAGCATAAGTATGATACAAAAATGAAATTTGAAAGTACGTATACTCAATACAATTATGAAAGTACATGACTATTTTATGCCTAGACTCAATTTAGGATGGATAACTTGGAAAGGTTCCAGAATCAAACTAAGAAAGTTACAAGTGAGCTATAACGGAAGGCAATTTCAGAGTAGCCTCTAATATTGAAATAAGTTGAGTTGTTCACTGCAAAGAAAATAAACTCACCTTGAAGTAGTTGGTGGTGAGTTAGCAGGAGGCATATGAGCAACAGACAAAGGTGAAGTCCACTCAGAAACTGGTCTATCAAAGAATTCCCAATCAGGAAGTACAATCCAATCCTATAATTACCATTAGTATAGCTAAACATACTAAACATTTTCTTAAATCTGCATCATTAGTCATTATAAAAAAGAAGAAAAAAAAATGGTTGTGATATATTGAAATGAAATGATCAAGATGACAAAATAAATGTGGGAAAATGAAAGGTGGTTGGATGGTGAAACATAAATGCATTCTTGCACTTCAATGTTAACCCAAAATGCGTTCGCATAGCTACCTTAACAGTTGCGGTCTTTATTTTTATTCATTTGAGTTGTAGTGAATTTGTTATCGAAGATGAACCAATAGTACCGATGCCTAATTTACTGTGCGCACACGTCATAGGAAACACATATATGTAACCTTGAATTTATATTTTCCGCTACTGCGACAGAGAAAATGCATACATTTACTTCTTAAAATGGTTTGCCAAACACTAAACACTGTTTGTTTTCATTCATTGCAGGTAAGAATGTAGCTGAGTAGGATTTCGATGCAGGTAAACTTCAATAAACACGAAAATACAAATTGTTACAAGAGATTTTTACATTTTATAATTGCCTGTTTATATGATGGGAAGTCAGTCCAGTCGTTAGTTCTAAGAAACTAAATATGAACAGGTCTGCTGGTAAGCCGGTTTCTATGGTTGTCGAATAACCCCAGTTTCAAGGTAATCAAAGATATCGGTCATAAAAGCTATTATATTTTATTTTGGTTATGCATTAATGTTGTCATTTGTGGTTGTGTTTTTCTCATTTGTGGTTGTGTTTTTCAGACTATGAGGCTATGTTTTCGTTTATTTATTCTGATAAGCTTCCTGATTCACAAAATACTATGCGCTGAATCACACACATGGTTACTGCTAATCGTTTTCTTCTACATCAGGTAAACCATTTGTAAAGCCAAGTTTTCTTTTGCCCATGATCACCATTGTTCTCAGTTATCTTCCTAATCCAATAGTATTTTTGCTTACATTTGATTCATACCTCAACCTCAGTAAGATTGACGTTTAGACTTTCTCAGCAGTCATTTTTTCTACCAGTTACAATTCTGTTACTGCAGGACATGGTAAACAGAAGGGGCATTCCCTCTTTCCTTCGGGAAGGGCTTAAAAGCGCCTTCATCATTGTCATTAGAGATTCAATGAACATTGATTAGCAAATGAAAACAAACTGCTGTTAGTTTTGCATTGAATACTTTTGGTTCGCTTAGTTTGTTTACAACCTGCTTAATTGGATTTATAATTGTTCAAGCAGTTTGATGTTAACTTTGGAAATTATGATTCATCATTTTGGAAATATTTGGTTTCGCTACTAGCTTTGGTTTCGTTTCATAAAGGTTGTTTCTAAACATATGCATTACTAAAACGTAAAACAAAAATCGTATAACAAAAAACAACCATCTAAACACCCCGCCGTAACGCGCGGGCTACCCAGCTCGTTTAGTAAATTTATTGATATAAGAATAACTTATATCATAAGAAATGATATAAGACTTTGGTAATGGATGTGCACTGTGCATTAAACAAAAGATGACATAAATATATACATTCTAGCGCATTAAACAACAGACTGAACTCTAGCCTAACTGGCTGGCTGACTTAGGAGGGAACAAGCTGTGGCAAAAAAACCATGGTTTGGTCAGTTTATTGGGGTTCTGTCAAACCATGCGCTTATATAACCTTGTGTGGATAACAAATGGCTACAGCTATCTGATAGGGAAGTCGGAGAACTACTACCTTTTAGCTTTAGAATAAGATGGGTTCAACTTTCTTATATTCCTTTGTGTACTTTATCCCATAAATTTTAGCATTTGACTATGGTGGCATTTGGTTTGTTAACGGGATCACTACAGGGATGTGGTTCACTACGTCTTGGGATGAATATGGGTATCAGTTATCAACCCACCACATTTGATGGGCTTATTAGATCCCCAATTTTATGGGTTTGAACCCAGTTGTTGAATAGCTCATTTATATGATTCTCATTCACTCATTCCCACGGCTACAATCCAAACACGCTCATTAGGGGGGAGTTTAGTTAGTATCTAGGATAATCACGGGTATGGGTCTAGAATAAGGCTAAAATGGCGGGCCTGATATGAAACCCCCAACACTTCTACTAGGAATGTAGGAAAGGAAGATTCCATTATTTCCTTACTCCTAAACCAAACACTAATCTAATTGTCTTTATATTGTAGATACACAGTTGCCCTTTGCTAAAAAAATCAACTGCAAATCGGCTTTCAAAGTAAAATTTATATTTTATATATAAAATTGCCATATATACGACTACTGTTATGTAAGTGCATTTAAACATAGTAAGTAACAGGAAAATTTTGGTGTTATATTTGATAAAGAATCGATCACATGGTGATCTTGAATTCGGGAAGGGGGGAAAAAATAATAATAATAATTAAAAAAAAAAAAAAAAAAAAAAAAAAAAAAAAAAAAAAAATCCCATGGTTCAGACTTTAAAAAGACTAACCTCACTCAGGTTATTCCTTTCAGTACTAAATGCTTGTCTGAGTTTACTAATTTAATACAGTAGGATAAAGCCCAACATTACTAAGCAATTTTTTATGGTTCTTTCGATTGGATGCCATAAGGCCCCTCAACCAAATGAGTTATTATCATTTCTTATGATCTCACAAACATATTGATCATCTAATAGTTCATTCAACCACATATGATAGAGGTGGTGCTATACTGCTATTATTAATAATTATGTTAACTTAATTTGAAGATAATTAGACAGAAATGATATGATTATGAGAGTCAAAGTAAGAGCATACATGGTCTGTGTCAACTTCTGCAATAATCTCCTTAATAGTTTTCTCATCACCCATATTGTACTTCTTCAAAGCATGCTCCAATTCTTCCACGGTTATATAACTGCATTTAGCAAAATGATCTACAAATGTAAGCATAAAATAACCAATAATTTACGTATATGGTGAAATGCTAATAATCCAATTTTATCAACATAAAATATAGTTTAAGAAGATATTCTGACCCGCTCTTGTCCTTATCAAAGTACGCAAAGGCTTTATATAAGTGGTCTTCCCTTTCCACGTGATTCAAGGGCATTGTAGCAGAAATAAATTCAATATAATCTATTGTTCCATTGCCATCAACATCGGCCTAAGAAGAAACATTGTTACCAATATATATCACTTGACTACAAGAAGGTGAAAAGGGTATATATTATACATGGAATTAAAATCAGAAATTTGTAGAGTACCGCTTCCATCAATTGCCTCACTGCTGACTCAGAAAGCTTGGTCCCAAGTTTAGGAAGACCTGCTTTCAGCTCTTCATAGGTTATGGTACCGCTGTTATCTATATCCATGGACTTGAACATCTCTTTCAACCCAATAATCTCTTCTTCAGAAAGATTTTCTGCAATTACCTAACTCACAAGAGTGGAAGGCTAAATCAGAAAGTGGTGCCAAGTTTGACCCATTTATTTATGAGTGGGTTGATTCGCATTATGGTTTATCTCCAACCAGTCAACGAACTTTGGACCAGTAGGTCAAATGGATCGCAAGTCCCCAAAAGTGTAAAGAAGGTGATGAACTTTGACCAATTTATTTTTGGGACACACTTTATTTGCATTCACAAAAGGCTCAAACTTTTAATAAGAAAATCTTCTAAGTTAACCTGTTTTCTATAGCCACTTCCGAAAAGTTCAACACTGCCAACATTACCAACATGTCAGCTGCCACATCATCCTTTTCGACAAGGTAACATGGGTGAGAAAAATTATGATGACCCAAAACAGAAATAAGAATAAAGTTGTATCCCTAGTTTATATCATTTTTAATACATAATACCTCCAACATCATTTTCTTCAAAAATTAGTTTAATACTGCAACGAAATAACTATCGTAATCATATTTGGCATCTTAAATAGCTATAGAAAGAAGTAAAAAATTTAGAAAATTAGTGTCGAGGATCAACCCAACCGGCCATTGCAAAAAATTACCCACTTTTAACCAGAGCACAACCCGCCCCTTTTTCCACTTTTAATCAGAATAGTAGACATCTACAAAGGAAGATGATAGAAAGGAACAAGAAAACAAAATTGAAAATAATAAAAAATGGAGTTAAGAAGATAATGTTACCTTGAGAGCTACTTTTTTAAGTTTGTTCATTGCACGTAATTGTTTCATTCTTGTAAGCACAGCAATCTCAATTGGCTTATCTGGTGCATCACCATCTTCTCTCATCCATGGATGATCTACATTACAATTAGGTATAAAATATAAGGATCTAAGACAAACTCACCTGACTAGAACAATACTGCTTCGTACTTTCTTACAAAACTGGGCTTGTGAGCACCTAATTCATAAATCTAATGTATTTAACAAGATTTAAAACTTACTTAAAACTTCAACCGCCGTAAGCCTTGCCTTAGGATCAGACTGTAGCATCTTCTTGACAAGATCTTTAGCACTGCTTGATATGCTTGGCCAAGGATCAGACAATATATCAAGATTTCCACGTAATACCGCATCAAAAATGCTCTGCTCAGTTTCTGTAGAATAAAGAATACTATAACCTTAAACCTTAAACAAGACATGTTACAATTGTTGTCTTTATGAAGCAGAGGAAGATTCATTCTATGATGACAACCTCATTAAAAATAAATCGAAAAGACATATACCTCCCCAGAATGGTGGGACACCACTGAGTAAAATATATAGGATTACACCGGCACTCCAAATATCAGCCTCAGCACTATAATGCCTGCGCAAAACTTCAGGAGCCACATAATATGCACTTCCAACAAGGTCTTTGAATACATCTCCTGCACCGTCAAGTAACTTTAAGTTCAAAACACAGTGTATGTGAGCTCACTAAAACCCGAGACACTCCAACACATGCAAAGATAAGATGCCGTTGAACCATATGAACACAAAATATATGAACCCAGAATGGTGGGATACCACAACATCACCACCATCATCATCCACCACGACATCACCACCATCAACATCCACAACATCACCATGTCTCTTTTATTTTCTCAACCCACCACCACCCCTTCCATCTACAGCCACCGCCACCACCCATCATATTTGACAACTACCACAGCACGCAACCCACCACCTCCTGCCAATATACGACCCACAAAGTTCCGGCAAACCACCACTGTAATGTTCGTAATTTGTATCAACTAATATGAGGGTCACGTGAACAACTTTCATAATTTGTATCAACTAATCCAAAAGTGCATACATATTCTGATAAACTAATGCACACTAAAGCATCATGTAAGTTGAATTACATTTCGTTACCACATCTTGACAAACAAGCCTCCCCATTGCAACTGCAGGTGTGCAATGCATTCAGCAAAACCCTTCTTTCTTTCACTCTTTCACTCGATCCCAAACTTTCTTGATGGATTCTTGTAATACTAGAAGAATCGAACCAACCTTACACAAACTAAAACTATATTAAGCTACTACTACTAAACGTGACACACAAATTAAATAAGAAGTAAAAATGAAGAAGAAATGAGATGCGTATGAAATATCTAAGTCGTATGATTCATAGCCATAAGAGAATAACAAAAGATAAAACACACACACACACACTCTCTCACCTTTACAAGACTTTGAGGCACACTAAAATGGGTGGAGAGTGTGTATATTTATAGGAGATGTGGAAGCCTTTGTTGCCCTAAAAGGATTTGGTTGGGCCTTGTGATGGACTTGGGCTTTTGCATTATTCTTTATACTTTCATTACAAAGTCCATCACAAAGCCCTTACATATTTGATTTAAACCACACGACACACATAAAATACAATTACAAATGACCATCATTTTTCTATAAAATATAAAAGCTAACAATCTCCCCCTAAGGGATGGTCATTTCCATGATGCTCTGGTGAGTGGTCTTTTGTCTTCAACGTCTTTATCTTTGTGTGTCGCTGTAGAATAATCTTTAATCAATGTTCTTTCATGCACTGTGATCTTCAAAGTAATCGTCCTTTGATGGATGTTCTTGCCTTGATCAAAATCTTCTCGTGATGATGCGTCGTGTCCTCCAACATACTCATACCTCTTCTCCTTATGCTAACAATCTTCTCATTATCTTTCATCATATGACATATGAACCTGTCCTTGACATCTTGATTAGCCTCTTGACTTTGTTGTTACACTTGGTCGTTAACTTGATCTCCTTGTCTTGAACTTTTAACACTTGAGCTTTGATGAGGAATGTTCTTCATAAGTATGAGTATGCTGAGGTGAAGATGCTTGATGAATGGAATGATGGTTAATGGATGTTTAAGGGTAGCTGCATAAAACCGTTATTAATAATCATCCAGCGCTTATGGGTTAGGACTTCGAGATCGTCAACAGAATAGTGTGTAGACTTTCTCTAATCTCCCCCAGGCCGTTCTGAACCGGATACCCCCGAAAGGGCTTACACGGACACACCTAAGTGCACCCACGATTCAGTGAGTCGCTAGAGATCACCCTACGACTGTAGACTGTTTGAAGCACGTAACCATCATGATAACAGGCAAGATCCAAAGATCTCATTAAGACTCTTACAACTTGTGTTCTTTTTGGTGAACACAAGTGTATTATATTGGAAGTGTTCCTAAGAGATTTTTAATGAATCTCATGGCTCTAGACTCTATAATGTGCATTTTAGTTTTAGTAGTCGGAGGCATGGAGCAGAGTGCCACCTTTTCAATATCAACACATCTCGAAGTGAGAGGCCGATAGATTATGCAGTGATCTCCGTGAGAAATGAAACAAATATCTTTTAAGAGATATCTGAGTGGCTAGGAGGGGTTTTTGCAGCGCGTCACTGGGTCCATGACGTCTTGTCTTCAATATCAGTATCACCTTAGTGAGTACCGATAGCAGATGTATTGACCCGGTTTCTGCCCTAAGTTTTCATGGAGGGCTATTTATTTTCACCCTTTCATCAAACTTTTTCTTTTTAATTCTTCAACCCCTTCTTTCCCTTTCTCATTTACTCCTTTTTTCAATCTTACCTAAGGACTTCTAAATCTAATCTATTGCAATTGTCCTTGGGTAGATCCCTCCGGCTCTGGCGGATCATAGGACGGTTTTTCCTAACCTTAGTCACCTTATAACACCATGACTATCCTAGATTTGCCATAAAACCTTTTGAAAATCTCTCAAAGTATTTATGAATAAACATATTTAGTTAGCACTTTGAGAGTTTTATATATTTTGAAATACTCCCCCTTCACATGTGCTCATGCATTTTTATCTAAAATTGCACATGTTGGGTTGAGTTTGCACATATTTGAATTGATCGATTTTCAATGAACATGACCTTCGCGAAACACGCTTACATCACTAGATAGATTAGCTTGAAATTATTACCCGTCCCGGTCATATTCAATGATCATCTCTCGAATTGGTACATTCTACTCAGACAAGTCCTTTGCGAGACACGCTTACATCACTGGAAAACCAGCTTGAAATTATTACCCGTCCCGGACAAGTCTTTTCGATTACTGACATTTAACTTTCATTAATTCGAGGGTTAATCTGAGTCGAGCCCTTTTGATATTCCACGAACTTTGATCACATTTTAATCACGTCCTCTCCCCCTCAAAAATAGCATTGATATTTTTGATATCAACTGATTAAAATGAAAGTGTTTTGAAGAGAGACGGATTTTAGCATGAAAATGGAACATTTTGCATTTTTAATTTTTATACTCCCCCTTAAATAAAGCATATTCTTTAAACATTTGTGTTTAAAATTCACTTTAGGGTATAGAGGGAGTTTTCACTTTTGAAGAATCTTGAGCACAGAATTTGGAGAAAGATTTTGAAAATTATTTTTGAAAAATCTTGATCATGTGCTCAAGGATTCTTTGATTTTGTTTGCCATTAACAATGCGAGTCCTGATCAGATATAATCAGTAGTCATCATTGTAGTGCGGGTTTCGTACTGAAATGCACGAAAGCCGTAAAGAAGAAAGTTTTGAGAACGACATGTTTTAGAAAATGTTTTAAATGAACTCTCGCTCAAGCATCTGTACATGCCCGTATCATTGTTGAATGACATTTCTAGGTACGTACAGAATATTGATTTATACAAGAGACATGTCGTGAGAAGAATATTTTTGATTTTTGTATTTTATATTTTTTATGTCTTTTTGAAATTTTATATTTTTATATTTTGTTTTTGTTGGTTTTTCAAATTTTGTATTTTGTTTTGTAAAAAATATTTACATGTGAAGCTTCATGAGATGATTCAAGAAGATTCGAGAAGACTTTCTAACTCTTCGGGAGTTAGGCTTCGCATTCCAATTCGACGAACTAAGTATTCAAACCGCTCTTTTGGGAGGGCTTTAGTAAATAGATCGGCGAGTTGGTATTCAGTCTTCACGAAAAATAATTCAACAGTACCCTCTTCGACGTGTTCCTTGATAAAGTGGTAGCGGACTCTAATATGCTTGGTCTTGGAGTGCTGAACTGGATTGCACGAGATGGCTATGGCACTTTTCGAGTCACAATACATAGGTATGTGGTCGAAAGAGTAGCCATAATCTGTGAGTTGTGTCCTCATCCATAGAACTTGGGCACAACACGCAGATAGAGACACATACTCGGCTTCTGCGGTTGAAAGCGCTGTGCAGTCTTGTTTCCTTGATGACCAGCCTACTAGCTTCTCTCCCAGAAATTGTGCTCCTCCGGATGTACTTTTTGCAGTGACTTGACAACTAGCATGATCGGCATCTGTAAAGGCTGTTAGATTGAACTCTGAATCCTTCGGATACCAAAGTCCCATGTTAATGGTTCTTCGAAGGTACCGAAAGATCCGTTTAACCTCTTTGAGGTGAAGTTCGGTAGGCCTTGCCTGAAACCGTGCTAATAAACAAATGGCAAATTGTATATCGGGTCGGCTAGCAGTTAAGTACATGAGAGACCCAATCATGCTCCGATATTTCTTCGGATCAATGGGTTTCCCATATAAGTCAGCACCAATTTTGGGTGAGGTGACCATTGGAGTACCAACAGAGTCACAATTTTCCATTCCATGTTTCTTTAAAATCTCAATTGTATATTTCGCTTGATTAATGAAAATACCATGATGGGATTGATGGATTTGAAGTCCAAGGAAGAATTTTAATTCGCCCATCATAGACATTTCAAATTTACTTTTCATGAGATTTGCAAAAAGTTTTGAATGTTTCGGATTAGTGGACCCAAAGATTATGTCGTCCACATAAATCTGAACAATCAAAATGTCATCATTAAACTTTTTAGTAAACAAGGTCGGGTCAATTGTTCCTTTGGTGAAATGATTCAACAGCAAGAAAGATGAGAGTTCATCGCACTACGCCCTTGGGGCTTGTTTTAGACCATAGATAGCCTTTTTGAGCTTGTAGACTTAGTTGGGATGATCTTTGTCAACGAATCCATCTGGCTGACTCACGTACACCTCTTCCTTCAGAGTTCCATTCAAGAAAGCCGTCTTGATATCCATCTGATAGACCGTGATGTTCTTGTGAGCCGCGTATGCTAAGAAAATCCTGACCGCTTCAAGTCTAGCTACTGGCGCGAATGACTCATCAAAATCGATTCCCTCTTCCTGTCTAAATCCCTTGGCCACGAGATGATCTTTGTTGCGAATTACAGTCATCTCTTCATCCTTTTTGTTCTTCCATATCCACTTAAGATCAATGACAAGTTTGTCGAGAGGTCTTGGCACTAAATCCGAAGTGTCATGAAGTCGATATTGGAGAAGTTCTTCCTGCATTGCTTCAATCCATGCATCGTCTGACATTGCTTCCCGAATGTTCTTTGGCTCTTTTAAACTGACTGAGCAGGCAAAGATGCACATATCACAATCAGTGGCGAGTTGTCTTCTTGTCTGTACTGGCCTTGAAGGTTCACCAATGACAAGTTCTATTGGATGATCTTTAGTCTACTTTAATGTTGAAGGGTACCTTGGATCTAACGAATGCGTGTTTGATGGTTCATGTAACCGAGAAGAAGATTCAGCAGATTCCGTAGCAAATGGGTTTTCAAATGGTTCTTCTTCGTCTAACACATCATCGTTTTGGTATGGTTCTTCTTGATTTGGTGTAGTTTGGGTTTGCTCATCAACTCTTGGTAAAACAATTTCAATTACTGGAGTTGCAGGAGTAGATGTAGATGATGTTGATGTGGAAGGAGTTGGTGCTTCAGCTTCGATTGTAGTAGATGCATCTTGTAGTGGTGGTGGTGGTTGTTGTTGAGCGAGTGCAGCGGAACGTTGTTGTGATGTATCTATCGAAGCTCCACCATAGTACTCATCATACATAAACTCGAAGAAATTATACAGTTCTTGATTTGTAGGTTTATCAGTGTTAGTTGACTGAGCTCCTTGGGGTGTGAGTCCTGAACTGATGTGTCCAGAAGTTTGACTTTGTGGTGCGGGTCCTAATCCGATACGATTAGAAGCCATGTGCTCCACAACGCACTTGTATTAATTTACTATCACAAACTAACACATTATTCCAACGTAGAAACCATTGTACATTTGGCGTTATCTAAGTTGATAGTAATTCTTATCAATTCCACAATCTGACATAAATTTAATCAAAAGCGATGCTAAAATTTTAGAACGAGGCAGTATAACTCTAAAGTTTAAGACTTTCTTTCTTAACACCCAATCTTCATCAACATAATGAGCTCTCAACGCCATGTATCCATCACTTGTTATTGACTCTACAAATCAGTCGTGAAACAGATCCTACTGCTAATGTTGCAAAAAAAGTTAGGCGCTAGTTGGGCGGTCGACCACCTTCAAGGAGGGATCGGTCTGGGACCCCCGCCGACGAGGCCTAGGCGGATTGGATTTTTTTAATATTTTTATAATTTTTTTATTACTTTTGTTATTCGTATTTATTTAATATTATTATAGCATACTTTCATCAATTTTGTGTAAAGCCAAATAATATGAGTTGAGCCATTTGTGTAAATTATTAGATGGGCCAAAAAGGAGATATACTAATAAATATAATGGAAAAACCTACAAAGTGAAAAATGAAAACTTAAAGTATTTTAGAAAGTTCTTACACTATTTTCGGAAAGCATATGCAAAGTTGGAAACTATTAACGCACTATTAATACACATAAAAAACTAGGTAGAGTCGGGTCGTTTCAAACCCGGCTACTAGACCCGGTATAATTTGACCTATTTTTTTCAACCCAACCCAGCGGATTGACCCTGTTTAATTTGACCCTTTTTTCGACCGGAACGGTTCAACCGGTTGAACCGCCCGGGTCGAACCGGGTTTCAAAACATTATGTTTAATTCTCAAATCCTCAAACTTTTATTATTTTTCGTTTATAACCCATAAACTTTTTTTAAACTATATGCCGCTATAAAATCTCGTTGCTATGCTCGGGTACTCGTCTATTACTAATAAATTAAATAACGTTTTTTTCTCTTTCTTACAAGAAATTTTTTGTCTTCTCTTCTATATCCTCCCTTAAGGGTGAGCATCGGTCTAAGACCGGACCAGAACGGCTAAGACCGAGACCGAAATAGCCCAAAAACCTAGACCGAGGACCGGATCGAATGTGTTAGGTACAGTCCGGGTTGGTACGCCGGACCGAGACCGAAATAAGGAAAAAGTTGGGACCGAGAGCGAACCGCTGGTCCTTCGGTTCGGTCGATTTTTGGTCGATCTGGTCAGTTTCTCGGTCGGTCTGGTCGGTTTGATCGATTTGCTCAGCCCTATCCTCCTTCTCATTTTTTCTACAACACAAAGACACCAGAAAACACCACCACTAATGCAAATATGAACACCAAAAGGCGATCTACCCCAAAATCTTGTTAACCGATGTTGACCTAGTCGGCCGATTTGGCCCGCCTAGTCGGAATATTGACCACCTTTTGACTTGGCCGATTTGATGAAAATCGCGGCGGTATGTGACCGACTAGCGCCTCGGACGCTTTTTACAACATTTCCTGCAGCTTACCTTTTCTAACTTCATTTTATGATTAAACTTTTCCCTCGATATACATCTAAGACATCTTCCTTCGTTGTGTTTCTTGGAATATGGTTCACATCTCGATGTAAAAATTTGTGCAATTGTCTAGTTGCCTCATCCATCGTCCATAGGGTAAATTACATAATTGTTACTTGTGGGTTAGCGAAAATTGCATTATTGTCCTTCTTCTTTTTTTAATCCACTCTTTACGGTTTTACCCGCTATTTTTTTATATAAGTTTTTATTTTTTATATATGTTTTTGTCTATGTGTTTTTATATAATTTTTTTCTACATTTTTTTTATATACGTTTTCGTCCGTTTTCTTAAGGATCCGTCCACTTTTATTCATCCCTTTTTATACGTTTTCACCGATTTTATACGTTTTCACATGTGACGAAAAAAAAATCTAGAAGAATATTTCAGGAAAAAAAAAGTTTTTTGACAAAAAAATTCCCAAAAAAAAGTTTTTGAAAAAGAATTCTGAAAAAAAATTGAAAATAAAAATCCGAAAAAAAATATTGAAAAAGAATTTCGAAAAAAAAAATTGGAAAAAAAAAATTTCTGAAAAAAAAATTATGAATTTTTTTTGAAAGGACAATTTATGTAATATACCCTATAGGGATGGTGGTTGCAATCGCAAACTCACAGGGATCATTTATTTAACTTGGAAAGGTAAAATGGTCAAACTACTCACATAAAGAAAAGATGTCAACATTAATACTTACAAGAGTATCTTTTTTGTTCGCTACTCAGAAAAGTATTTTTGGACAAGTATGATATTTTTTGAAGGTATTATCCCGATTAAATAAGATGAGAAACAAAGAAAATCAAATTTCTTTGTTTCGATAATTTAGAAGTAAAACTATAAAGAGCTGAACGGAAACAATGGGCCAATTTGTTTGTTAGCTTTAACCGAACAAATGACCTTTGTGTTCATATTTGGTGGTTGAAAAGCTTATTCGTGTTCATTTATGCTCATTCCTCGTGACGCTGAACGAACATATAAGAATTAAACATAAAATATAGATACAATTCACTTTCCCAGTATGATACTTTTTGAAGGTATTATCCTGATTAAATAAGATGAGAAACAAAGAAAATCAAATTTCTTTGTTTCGATAATTTAGAAGTAAAACTATAAAGAGCTGAACGGAAACAATGGGCCAATTTGTTTGTTAGCTTTAACCGAACAAACGACCTTTGTGTTCATATTTGGTGGTTGAAAAGCTTATTCGTGTTCATTTATGCTCATTCCTCGTGACGCTGAACGAACATATAAGAATTAAACATAAAATATAGATACAATTCACTTTCCCGTTTATGTTTACTGAACGTTCTTGAACATAAATGAACATATAAGACATTTCTTTGTGTTTGTTCATTTAACCAAACGAGCAAGCATTAAACATGTTCATCCTTATTCGTTTGATAAACATAATTGAACTTCTAACTAAAGGGTTCATAAAAGTCTTGACGTCTGGTTCACTTATGGTACGATTTATTAGAACTTTGAGCACTAAATTAGCTTTTTTCTTCATTTTTTATGCAAATGACGGACTTAGTTATTTTTCTTTAACTCAACTAACGAGCTTATTTTCTTATAGTTTGTGGGCCTAAAAATAAATAAAAATACAGTTGAGGCCCAAAATCCTTACATGTATTAGCAGATTTAGACACCAAAAGGATACCACGGACTACATATATAGAATGACGCCTTAAAATTTTGAGGGCATAAAGCCCTAGCTTTAGTAACTTTACTTGAGCCGCCACGGGTCCCAAACACCCTTGAATTCAGTAATGAAAAACAGTCCCAAATACCTTTAATAACTAAATGATTCTCAAACGAAAACAGTCCCAAACACCCCTAAATTCAGTAATGAAAAACAATCCCAAACACCCTTTAATAACTAAATGATTCTCAAACGAAAACAGTCCCAAACACCCCTTTATTCTGCATGAGAAACAGTCCCAAACACCCCTTTATTCAACAATGAAAAACAATCCCAAACACCCCTTAATAACTAAATGATCCTTAAACAAAAACAGTCTTAAACACCCCTTTATTTCTAAACTATATACACCTAAAAATAAACAACTTCTGATTAACTCAAGAAGTAAGAAAGTAAAATCAACATAAAAAATTCATGGATTTATAGATTTTTAAAAGATAGTAAAATAATAATACCTTGATAAATGATAAGTTAATACTGGATTGTTATTTGTCGATTCGTCAATGACATGTTTGTAGAGAAACAAAAAATGGGATTACAAAAATAAATAACCAACTAGTGAAAGTGAGAGAGAGTTAGGGCAAAAGATACCCATTCTATGTTTTCATTTCTGCCCATTATTTAGTCTGACCTTTTTGTGCCTTCCAAATAGCCTAGTTAAAATAAAAGACAAAGCCCCTTTTGCCACCTCTATTATTTAAACTAATCCCGTAACTGATTCTCCCTTTTTTTTTCTCTACAGCATAATGGTGGATGCTTTAGTAATTGTGGCTGCCGAGGCAATACTAAATAAGGTTTTGTCCATAGCGGCAAACGAAGTTTCAATTGCATTGCGTTACAAAGAAAAGCTGACCGAACTTCATGACACGTTGGATGTGATTCGTGCAAAGCTAAGCGATGCTGAGGGGAAAAAGGGTACAAAGGCTGTGATGGTGTGGCTGAAACAGTTAAAAAGCGTAGTCGATGAAGCTGATGATGTGTTGGATGAGGTTAACTATGAAATTTTGAGGCGTGAGGTGAAGAAACGATATCGGGGTAACGTGGCTAGAAAGATACGTTGTTGTCCAAATTTGAAAAAGTTTTCATTTGGTAGAGACATGGGTCATAAAATTGAAAACATTAACGAAGAGTTGTCTCAGATTTATGAACGAGCAAACAATTTAGGACTTCAAGATGAACAGTTTGAACCAGCTGGGAATAGCTACCACATGCCTACTGTTCCATACCCGGACGAATTCGAAATCACTGGGAGGAAGAAAGAAAAAATAAGTCTTGTAGGGCTCTTAACTAATTTAAGAGGAGAAAAACTTACCATTGTTCCCATTGTGGGAATGGGTGGCATTGGGAAGACTACTTTGGCTAAGTCGATATACAATGATCCCAAAATCGAGCAACATTTTGATGTTAGAGCTTGGTTGTGGGTGTCGGTTAAGGTCGAAGTTGATACACTTCTCGCAGATATCTATGAGTCACTTGCAGGGAAGAAAGCTGAGTCCCTTATGAGGGTTAATCTAATTGGAAATCTTCAAAAGAAGTTGGGATCCAAAGGATATTTGCTAGTTCTAGACGACGTCTGGGATGAAGACTTGGCATATTGGGATGACTTCAGGAATTGTATGCTACAAGTGAAATCAGATCATGGAAGTGGCATTATTGTCACTACACGAAAACTCAACATCGGTAGGAATGCTACCACTGAGGATTCGTATGCTTTAGAATGTCTTTCAGATGATGATTCTTGGTCCATGTTTAAAGAAAGAGCATTACCACCGTCGCTGGAATTTGAAAGGATAGGACATGATATTGTGAAAAAGTGTCATGGTTTGCCCTTGTTGGTAGATATACTAGGACGCATGTTGCGTCGTCACAATACTAACATACGAACGTGGTTGTCCATCAAAGGAAGCGAGGTTTGGGATGCAGACGAAAGCAGCAGAGTTCTAAAAATCTTGAAATTAAGTTTTGATAATCTCCCAAATTCTATGGTAAAGCAATGCCTTTTATACTGTTCAATCTTTGAGAAGGATGAAGTAATCGGCAGGGAAGAACTTGTCCAACTTTGGATGGCTTTAGGGTTGATTCACACAGATACGAAGACAAACAAGGAGATGGAGGATGTGGGAAATGATATTTTCCAAATTCTTGTAAACAATTCCTTGTTTCAAAAAGTTAAAAAGTATGAAGTTGGTGACATTTATGGGTGCCAGATGCATGATCTGGTCCATGATCTTTTGTTATCACTTTCGAGCCATGAAATTTCCCATTTGGTGGTGAGCGATGATGTACAAATTCTTGATGTAAAACATCTCGCTCTGCAACATAGAAATTACGAGAATTCAGTGTTTGATATATTCAAAGAGGATATGAAAAAAACTAGAAGTCTGCAGACATTGTTCTTCTTGCGTGGAGATGCGATGAACATTTCACTTGAATATTTCAAGTGCTTGCGTATCCAAAAGTTGAGTGAATCATGGCTAGATGAGGTACCTGAGTCAGTCGGAGAGTTGGTGCATCTTAGGTATCTCGATCTGTCATATACCAGAATCAGAACTCTTCCAAAATCTATTGGTAAATTTTACCATTTGCAAACTCTGAAGCTGCTTCACTGCCTATTCTCTATAGAATTCCCACAGGAAATGAGAAATTTGATAAGCTTGCGCCATCTTCTGACTGATTCAGATGCTCCACCACCAAATGATGTGGGGCTATTGACTTCACTTCGAACATTGCCATCCTTTCAAGTGGGTCAACAGAAAGGACGTCAAATAGAAGAGTTAGGCCATTTAAAACACCTTGGTGGGAAGCTCCGTATTCGCAATCTTGAAGAAATTGACAGCAAAGAAGAAGCTCTCAAGGCAGATTTACATGGGAAACAAAATTTATGCAAGATTAAATTTGTTTGGAGTAGTCGTGATAAAGGTGGTAACCGAAATGACAAGGATGTATTGGAAGGCTTGCAACCTGCTGCAAATGTGAAAATCTTAAAAATTGAAAAGTTTTCAGGTGACAGTTTTCCAGAATGGGCAATGAAGATGAAAATTAAGACTGAAAGGAATTGGATCCCCCTTGCCAAGCTTGTGAAAATCAAATTATCTGGTTGTCACAACTGCCTCAATATACCAATGATGGAAGACCTACCACTTCTTCAGGATCTAGTTTTAAAGAATATGAAGAAGGTGACGTGCTTAAGTAGTTCTTCTGACTAAAGGAAGCCTTTGTCTCCATCGTTGAGATAATTGGAACTCTATGGTATGAAATGTTAGAGTTTAATGTATAAATATTAATATACGTATGTCCGGTTTCGAACCCGAGACTCGGGATTGCACACAATAACGTGAGAGTTCCAATGGTTTGAATAAATTAAATATATTTTATATTTATATTTATTCATTTCACTAAAACAAATACTTAACGATAGTTAGTACTTAACGGGGTTAGAGATAACGACCGTTAAAGGACTAATTATGCAAAATAGGGAAAGAAAGATCTAAAACCCACTTGGGTGGGTTGGGTCGGGTCGGCCGAATACCCCTTGGGTATGGGTTGGCCGGTTTTGAGATGGAGTAGGGAACAAGTTTGGGAGATTTAGGGTTAGCCTATAAATACAATTCATTGTGTTTTGGTTTTCACCTATTCTTGAATCCCTAACTAAGGCCAAACTTCTTCTCCTCTCTTTCCCTCTTGCTGTAGCTGATCGACTCTTTTATTCCCACTAGGGAATTCGATCCGTGTGACTAGCATTAAAGTGTTTGGTTGTTTAGTGATTCTATTGGAACGCTAGATTACGTGTGTACAAGAGCGAGTAACTAGCTTATTTTAGCTAGTGTGTTTGGTGTGTTCGATCCATATATAATCCCTATTAGGGTTTATATAACTTGTTCTTGGAGATCCGATTCCTTGTTCTTGCTAGGAATCAATAAGGTACGTTTTCTTTTAAGTTAATTAATTATATGTTTATGATCCATTCCGCTGCGTGATCTATATGGTTTAGTGTTTATAGTGTTTATATGATTCACAAAAACCAACAGTGGTGTCAGAGAGCCTCGTTATTAAACAAGTAATTAATTACTTAAACCTAAAAATTGGATCTTGTAGAGATAACATGCAATTTATTTTCTAGGGTTTGTTTAATTTTTTTTAAACCCTAAGATGGGTCGTTACCCATGATTAATAAATTAGGGTTTTAGTTTTTCTATTAAAACTTGTAGAAACCCTAGGATTGCATGAAAATTTTTAGGGATTAATTAGTGAATACCGTATGTGATGTCATTAATTAATAAGAGACGTACAAGATATTGACATGATAATATGGACTACATGATTATGTGATCAATATGGGATCCATGACAAAATCTTGCATATTTTTTCATGGTATGATTTGATTTGTATGTTTGATTGAATTTTTTGCTACATGATTTAAATAAATCTTAAATTGGGAAAGACCTCAATATATATTAATTAATAAGTTATGTGCAATGTGGTATCTAATTAAACAAAACTTACGCGGCCAAGTTATTTGGCGTCTGTGGACCATTGGGCACAATGAGCTCGAAAACCAATGGGAGTTTTGTTAATTACATACATTTAAAATTACACATAGAATTAATATTAGGATTTATTGAAAAAGGTTTGCATGTGGCTATATGATATCATGGATGATCATATATTTGCTATTATGTGTTTATTTATTTTTTGTAATTACTTGATCTTTTGTGTTTAATATTATGATGGATTGTAACTACAAAAGAGGGTAATTTTTCAAATAAAAATAAATAAGACTAATAACTATGAAACCTTTGTAGTAATTTTATTTATTACCAAGTCTTATGTGCCGATAGTGGTTCGCTTCGCACGGTAATTTGCTCCCAGGCGAGACTAGCAATTAATAAATTATTACATAAAATAGTTTTAGCAAGAAAATCATATTTTTTTAGTTGATTGATTGCAACTGTACAAAAGTGGTCGAAGCGGCGGACCTATTATTGACAAACTATAAAGTGGGTTTAAGGTTGGTTCACATTAAATTGTGACCTTAGAGGGGCACGGTTTTAACCAGCTTCGGCGGCTGTCGTCCCTCCGCTCGCCTGTGCGTCAATAATAGACTTACCAAGTACACCATGAAAAAGTACGAAGCATCTTAAGGCAATGTTGTAATTTGCTCAACGCCTCAATTAAAAACTTTGATGATTTGAGCTACGAATAAGTAAACGGTTTTGTTTTTGAAAACATATATGATACAAAGATGAATGCATGACATCTTTGTACATATTTTTTTGATTTTACACATCAAAATTTATTACCCTAAAAATTTAAGTAATATGCCGACCAATTAACATGGAAACACCTAAGATGACATTCTATCATTACTAGCAGCCTCAGCTGATGTGATGATTCAAAGAATGAAGTCAATAGGGGTAAATTGAGCACTTCCATTACTAGCAGCCTCAGTTGATGTGATGGAACGGCGTCAATTTACACGTTTCTAAATTGGTTAACTTAATTGAGCACTTTCATTACTAGCAGCCTCAGCTGATGTAATGAAACGGCGTCAAGGCATAAAGATTTGGGGATGAAACATGCTTACATTTTGCAACCGAGGTTGGCAATATAATGTAAGTCCCATGATTTTTAGGAATTGCAATTGAAAATTGGCAATTGGGTAATCCCGTACCTTGTTGAGTACTTTCATTGCTAGCAGCCTCAGCTGATGTAATGAAACGACGTCAATTAGGATCCTAGTTTTCAGTGAAAATTAAATGGTTTTTTTAACCAATGGGTGTTTAATTTTCATGAAATGTTTAATTACACTACAACAAAAGTGGCTTTTTAGGACCCTTTGTGTGGGACGCTATGATAATGGAGTCCTAAAAAACTGTTTAATAGGACATATGAGCATTTAGGGTCCTTTTTAAATATTTGCTACTTAGGCAATGTCCTAAAAAGTTATATAATAGGATGGTCGATGATTTGGGGTCCTATTATCATATACCTTAATAGGACGCTTAAAATATGGATCCTAATAAATTACTTTATAAGACATTTAGTTGTTGGTGTCCCATTATGTGATAGTGTAATACGACACTTGATCACTAGATGTCCTATTATCATATACCTTAATAGGACGCTTAAAATATGGATCCTAATAAATTACTTTATAAGACATTTAGTTGTTGGTGTCTCATTATGTGATAGTGTAATACGACACTTGATCACTAGATGTCCTATTATGACATAACCTTAATAGGACGCTTAAAATATGGATCCTAATAAATTACTTTATAAGACATTTAGTTGTTGGTGTCCCATTATGTGATAGTGTAATACGACACTTGATCACTAGATGTCCTATTATGACATAACCTTAATAGGACGCTTAAAATATGGATCCTAATAAATTACTTTATAAGACATTTAGTTGTTGGTGTCCCATTATGTGATAGTGTAATACGACACTTGATCACTAGATGTCCTATTATGACATAACCTAATAAGACATAATAGGACACTTGAGTTTTGAGTCATAAGACATCAGTTAGTTAAAACGCTTATTCACAAAAAGTTTTATTATAGCAAAATTTAATAGGACCTTTGACACGTGGGTATTATAACGTTAACCTTTATAGGACGCTTATGTACAATGGTTTTATTATTGTACACCATAATAGGACATTTCATTTTTGAGTCATATAACATCATTTTTTTAAAACGATTATTTGCAAAAGTTTTATTATAACAAAACTTAATAGGACCCTTAAAGGATGCATATTCATTATGGTTTTATTACAATACACCATAATAGGACACTTTATACATAAGTCATAAAACATTAATTATTTAGAACGCTTATTCGCAAATGTATTATTAAAACATAAGTTAATATGACAGTTGATACTTGGGTACCATAGATTGATACTTGGGTACCATGGATTGATACACCTGTGTCTTTTAACATTAACCTTTATAGTACGCTTATTTGTTGTGGTTTTATTATCATACGCCATAATAGAACACTCCTTATTATGTGATAGTGTAATACGACATTGCATCTGGTGCAAGAACGTATGATGTGCAATACATATGACTTACTTAGGTGTGTACTATAAACTCATACACTTAAAAATGCATATCAGGTGACTAATGCTTTTCATAACAAGATGCTCAAGTTCAAGATTAAAAATAAAAAATAGATCCGACTCAGGCTAATGACACACACAAGCCCTACTGGTATAAGTAAAATCTCAGAATAATAATATCATTCAGCTTTTAAATCGGCCAAGCTGGTACATTCAAGGATTTGATAAGTGAGAACATAAGCTTTCAACCAACAATTTGAGCAGAAATCTCTTGATAGAAAAAACACTTAAACTTGCTAAAGTAAAAAGAAACATACGAACTACTATCAAACTACACCATACTTTTCAGACTCCTGAGAATACAAGTTCAAAACTGCATACTGAATCAAAACAAGTAAAAGAGAGACGAGCTTATCGCCTCTTCGACACACCAACAGTCTTTCCCCTGTGACCAGTGGTCTTTGTATGCTGTCCACGAACTCAGAGACCCCAATAGTGACGAAGCCCATGGTGACTCCTGTTAATAGACCAATACAAAGAAACCTTAATGCCAAGATAAATATATCAAGATGAAATTAAGCAATAAAATAAGCAGTTAAATTAAGCTATAAAAAATAAATAAAAATACAAGTAACAAGATTAGCAACAATCATACAAAGCCTTAAAAGCACTAAACTAGAAATTGAATAATAAAGCCACAGGAAAATTCACAAATTAAATCAAAGTACTTATCAGCTTAAGCATATGCTGACCAGACAATAAACCTTTTTCAAAAGCTCCTAGAGAGCTTAATACTTAACCAAATTCAAATCCAAAAGCTGCTATGGAAAGCTTATCACCTCAGGAATGTTTTACCTCCAAGAAATCACTAGCTTATGTGTCTACTCTCTATTGTGCAAGCTTGTGAAATAGGCTTAACAACTGTGATACAGGGGAACTATTCAGCAAACACTCAATTTCAAAAGCACTTTCAAAGGCTTAAATCAATTCCAAATTTCAAAATTCTTTTTGCAACTTGAAAACAACCTGGAATAATTTTCAAAACAACTTTCCAATTGTATTTTGAATAAAAAATGAGGCCTGTGCACCTCTTTGAAATCCTGACCAAAACAGAAAATAAATAATAACGGTTCTTTGGTGCACATGCAATTTTTTATACGTTTTTGTCTTTTTTTTACGATTTTCTAACGTAAAAAATCGGACGAAAACGTAAAAAATCGGACGAAAATATAAAAAATCGGACGAAAATATAAAAAATTGGACGAAAACGTAAAAAAACGGACGAAAACGTAAAAAAACAGACGAAAACGTAAAAAATCGGACGAAAACGTAACAAAGGACTAACGGTGCAAATAGACTTAACCATAGGAGATAACGGAGAAACGCTTTGCACCGTTCGTCCTCGCGGATGTATGGTGTTTAACTTTTACTAACGGAGGGATGTATAAGTTAGAAAAAAATGATTTAGATGTATGGTGCGAAATTGGGCAAACCACAGGGATGTATTTTGCAGTTTACTCTTTTTAAAAGCTAACTATCCCCAAGTATGATCCATTTCAATTCCAAAATCTCATTCTTATATTAGTTACTCTCGTTTGGTATCAACGGGTGTGTAGTGGAGACACAACATGACTCAAGTGTACTCACGCCAAACAAATGACCAAAACGAACATGAATCCCGAAACAATATCTCAGACTGACTCTACTACTAAAACTCATAACCACCTAACAAGAACCAAGATCCAGTAATTTATTTAAAGTTCTAATGAGTTATAAGGACAAATTGATAGATGCTTATCGAATTCGACATTCCACATAATCCTTAATCCCAATATTAGAATAATAAAGTAATGTGTCTCGATAAGCGTGTCCTCAAAACATTTAATAACTCTTATTTACTTCAACTTTCTATTTATAACATATCGTTTTTAAATAAAAACTTCCATTAAATATTAAGTAACTAACGAGTTTTTGTTAATTAATATTTCTCGTTTTTAGCCGTTATTATTTATTTTCCATTTCTAGTTATATATACATTTTCAAACAAATATTTTTCGAGTTATTATCCGTTTCAAGTCACGGGTCCGAGTTTCATTATTCTCGGGTCAAATAACCAACCATAATAGTCCAATATCAATCATTAGTTTCAAATATCTCTTTTGGCTTGTCTAGGCCACAACGAGACTAATAAGTCTCGGCGACTCTCGACTTGGCTCAAACAACATGATATTCAATATATAATTGTATCACCATTGCCGCAATATCAACCAACCACCAACGATTTTTAACGCCAATTAACCTACGGGGCGTTATCTACAACTCCTCCCATTCAATGCAAACAACAACAACATCCACAAGAATTATATCTAGGCCGAGACCCTAATGGTCTCGGCTCCATCTCTCGGCTCCAAAATAAACCAAATCCAAATTCCCACCAATATTGTGCATCCTTAATTAAACAGACGACACAACTCAACCTCAAATAAAATGATATACGTGACCCACAAGATTCGACCCAACCACAAATATAATCAATAGAACTCGGTGCAAATCTGAGTGCTTTACCGAACCCTAATCCGAAAATAAACAATCACAATACAACAATAAACATGACACACAAGACCACAAGACTCGACTCGACCTCACAATGAACCTCGGCCTGACAACAGTCAATTCAAACACAAAAATGAAGTGATACCAAACGTTTATTAATCATTTTTAGTTATTAAAAATGAGAAACCCATTTGTTTTTATCACCCATCGAACCAAAAAAAATAGTAAAAATAACTCGACATACTCGAGTTGTTGCACACCGAGTCACAACCAAGGGTGACTCGGTGTTACCCACCTTTAACACTCTCAGATGTGAACGGATCTTGGTCGAAAAATTATGTGGTGGCGCGTGGTGATGTTGGAGGGAAGGTTTTGAGTACGTACAGTAGGGAAAAGTAATAAGGAGCTTAAAAGACAAGGTTTGGTGGTGGTGTTGTAAGAAAAAGATTGGCGGTGAGGGCTTGTGGTGGTCGCCGGATTTTTTGCCGGAGAAGAGAGTATGGAGAGAGAAAGGGGTTGGGGTGTCGGCTGCTTATGTATGGAATGAAGAGGATAACCCTAAATGGGTTATAATATGTGTATATATAGTACTAGGACTAAGAATGAATACATAATGTCCTTTAGGGACTGATTGTGTAACTTGGACGCGGGGGTGGGAAGTGGCATTTGGCCAAACTTTATATGACACGAATCCGGGATAGATTTAAGTACCGATACAACTTCCCGAGTAATTTTAATGTGTTCCACTGATTTTAGAATAGTTTTTTCCACTGAAAACGACTATAAATATGCCTATATTCATTTAGCGCGTCCAAAAGTCAATATTTCTCGTTTTTATAAGATCCAACTATGCCGACTCACGGAGTGCCTCACTGGGTACATAAGGAAATACTCATCACATTAAGAAAGTCCACAATATATAAACCAAAATCCGGATAAAATATCCAACGCATTCAAAAGTGGTTACAAGTGATAAAGTATTTATTTTAAAACGTAATGCGAAAATTTGAAAAGTCTCCCGAAATTTACCAGTTGTCACAGCCTCCCAGCCTCAGAAGAAACCCGTCCCGGGTTTCAGTTCTAGTTACCCGATACGTTTGAAAATAGATGAGGGTACTTTCGCTTTATCTCGTCCTCACGCTCCCATGTAAACTCGGGTCCATGCTTTGAGTCCCAACGAACTTTAACTATTGGTATCTTGCTACGCTTCAACTTCTTGATCTCACGTTCCAAAATTTCAACCGGTTTCTCTACGAAGTGTAACTTAGGATCTACCTGAATCTCTTCCAAGGGTATATGTAAGGTCTGATCAGCAATACACTTCTTAAGGTTCGACACGTGAAATGTATCATGAACACCACTCAGCTCTTGTGGTAGTTTTAGTCGATAAGCTACTGGACCGATTCCCTCAGTGATCTCAAAAGGTCCTACATATCTAGGTGATAACTTGCCCTTCTTTCCAAATCGTACAACACCTTTCCAAGGTGATACCTTGAGTAACACATGATCACCAACGCTGAATTCTAATCCGCTGGTTGTCGGCATAGCTCTTCTGACGGTCTCGAGCAGCCTTGAGCCTATCCTTAATTTGAATGATCTTCTCATTGGTTTCTAACACTATCTCAGGCCCTACCATTTGACTCTCTCCAGCTTCCGTCCAACCAATATGCTGGTATGGTAGCTGTTGTTATATGAGAACTCGGCTAATGGAAGATGGGTATCCCAATTACCACCGAAGTCTATGGCACTCTTCACATCCATTTGATATATTGTGAATCCCATAAATGAAGCATAGGCTAAGAACAACCTTATAGCCTCAATCCTTGCCACAGGTGCAAACACTTCATCATAATCTATACCCTCTTCTTGAGTATATCCCTGTGCAACTAGCCTTGTTTTGTTCCTGATGACAATGCCTCTCTCATCTTTCTTGTTTCTGAACACCCATTTAGTACCAATTGCCCATTTACCCTTAGGCAAATCCACCAAAACCCACACCTATTGTAGCTTGAACTGTAACAGGTCCTCTTGCATTGCTTCTACCCAGGATGGATCACTTAGTGCTTTGGCAATCTTCTTGGGTTCATCTTGAGAAAGAAAACAGGTAAATAAGCAAGCATTAAGGTCTTCATGTGTCTTAACTTCATAGATAGCACTGAGAAAACCTTGTTCACCTGCCTCCATTTGCATCCTTTTTGTCTTCACACCAGATTGTATATCTCCAATCACAAGATCAAGGGAATGATCCTTGTGAATTCTTGTATGGGGAGTTATAGGAACCTCATAAGTGTTAGGAACATTACCCATATCCACTTTATCATCAGAAGATCCAGCATGTGGAGCAGAATTAACTGTTGGATAAACAGTTTCAACATTTAGCCCACCAGTACAATCACTTGGCCTAGCAGTACTATCATCTGGCATAGCTGTACTAACTTCCTGCTCAACAGTACCATCATTATTAGTACTGTTATCATTTCCCTGTTGTGCTTGAGCACCAACTCCACCTTCTTTATTAACTCCAGCATCATCCTCCTTATCAGCATCACTGGATTATGGTGGATCATCATGCTTTGAAGCTGGTTAGAACAGAGAATCATCCTTCCAAAGTGGCATTGCATAATAGTATTTGCTATATCCAATCTCCATACTTGTTTGACCTGCAGTAGAACTATCTTTGGTACCTGCAAAATCATTAGTATTTGTACCTGCAACAACTGGTACATAATACATGTTGCCCTTTCTAGGAACTTTAAGTAGTACTTGACTTCATCAGGTAACTTAAAGTCTGGAGATAAGACAAGACATTCAGTGTCAGTAAAAAGAACTTTGTTCTTTTTGTCACACATCTGTGAGACACTAAAAAGATTAAACTTAAGTTACTATACAAAATACACATCTTCAAAATCAAGTTTACCAGTATTTATTGTACCTTTACCAGTAATCTTTTCACCTCTTGATCATCCCCCAAAGGCAACATATCCTCCATCAAAAGGTTTAAAATCTTAGAGGTAGGACATGTTCCCAATCATGTGCCTAGAGTATCCACTATCAGCATATCATTGATCTTTTTCAGCATGTTGTTATGGATGTCCCTGCATATAAAATAAAGAAAATTAGTTTCCTTTGGGGACCCAAGCCATTACTGACATGGATCTGGCTCGTGCATCAATGTAATCATATTTTTTCATTGTCATTGATGCATGTAATAACCGACAATTTTCCAAAACTTGTTTTATGAGCCAAAATAATTATTTTAATTTCCCTTAGATTTTAAATCTCTTTGAACTTGTTGGGTATGAAAAACAGTGGATATTTTGTTAAAACATGAGCGTTATTCAATTATCGAGCCGACACAACCTAAAACACACGAAACGAATCGAAATTGCCAAATAAATTAATTTCAAGAAAGTTATGCATTTTTATACTCGTTTTTATCAAAAAAATTATTTCGAGAACAATGGCGCAAGTTTCATAATTTTTCGAGTCAGTTTAGTACGTCGAATGGGGCCCACAAGGTTTTACTAAAAGAATTGCAAAATTACAAAATATACCCCTCGTCTAAATTTTCTCCGCCACCCCAGTTTATTTTGTCCAGATTTGGCCCCTCATGGGTATAAATAGAACAATTTTAGGGTTTTCTCATTTTTACTATAACACCATCGCCGAATTTACCTATTCCGGCGCCGTCATCTGAGCTCCGGCCAAAATTCCGGCCACCCCAATAATTCTACCAAGGCATAGATCAATACGAGAAGACTGTTTCTAGAACATTTGAAGCCGAGAGACGCATGACTAATCCAGTTTTGGAGCTCCACCGCCGCGACCACCATACCACCATCACACGTTGCCACCTCTTCTCACCCCTCTCCTCCTTCCTCTCTAGATAAGTAAGTTCACGCGCCCTCATTTATTTTATTTCATTCGATTTATGCAAACCCTAATCGGTTGTAATTCATGTAAACGTTGTTAATAAGAAAACTAAACAAAACCATATGTTTTCTCAACAAGAAAAGTCAAATGGTTCAATGCAATTGCTGATGCAACAGAGTGTTTGGTCTTGAAGAAGAAGAGAAGACATGTTTATATCAGGAAATGATGTTAGATAATGAAAGATACGATATTTCATATGTTTTTCTTGTTTAATCAATTTTTGCAAAATTCCTTGCTCTATAAATTTTCTTGCTCTAAAACAATTTGTGATACAGGTATAGGAGTTTGGGGTGGAGCTGGGACTTTTTAAGTTATGCTGTCATATATAAGCTTCTGAATTATGATGTTTGTGTGTTGTCTCTTTGAATTATTGTTGTATGTAACTATGTATTTAACAATAAATTTACTTTGGTCACAGTGTGATTGCGTATAATGCTGTTGAGCTTAATGAAAATCAGTAATTTTTTTTTTTATTTTTTTTATTTTTTTTTATTATTTTTTTTTGATGGTTATAAAACCATTGCAGATACAGATGTGAAAACTATATAATCAACTGACAACTGTAATAAGTTGTATCCCTTTGCTTTTGGTAAAATATATGCTTCTCATTTCTATCAATTTTAAGTTGCAGTAGAAATAAATATGTGAAAATGAAAGCATAATTACTAATAACATGTGTTATAGTATATATACTTTGACCATCCATTGCGTTCTTGCGTTCTGCATATTAGTAAAGCAGCAAATCAGATGTTTCTGATGTGATCACTTAGAACTTGAGGTTGAGTTACATTGTATAACGGATGTAGATATGAAGCCTCTTTCAGGTATTTCTTAACACTTTCTATCGATCCTATAAGAACTTAATATCACACCTCATGCTCTAATGATTCATTCTTTGTTATCTTCCAGACCTAACAAACTTGAAAGAATTGCAAATTTCCTGCAGCAAAGTCACAGATCACGGCGTCACATTCTTGAAAGGTCGACTGAGCTATATTTACATAGTCTATTTTCTATCATATAAATGTGCAAGGTTTTCTGAATCAAAAGGCGTTTTCTCTTCAGGTTTACACAAGCTTGCATTGCTGAATATGGAACGTTGTCCTATATCTTCAGCATGCTTAGATTCACTTTCAGGTATATCAAGTTATTATCTCTCATAACTTCGTTACACCAGGGTATTTGAGTTTCTGCTTAAGTTAATTATTTTATTTAGATCTTGTTGGTCTACATTATCTTAACGTAAGCAGATCTAATTTTACCGACGAAGGGTGTGACAAGTTATCAAGTAAGCATTTTTGTTGTTGTACATTGCTCTGTTAAAGCATTTCATAATGTAGGAAAATTGAAATATGACGTTTATTATGCAGAGCTCAAGTCTTTAAAAGTACTAATACTTGAACCATTTGACTTTTAACATCATTTCACTCGTGTGGATATGTGATTTTAATACTTGAATCATTCGAACTCGTCACCGAGTCGCGTGACTCGTCTGAGTCAACTCACGAGTTGAGTTGACTCGAAGTGTATTCAATTTGCTTTTGTATTCATATGCATTCAGTTAAGTTTATTAATTGTTCTAGCATTTTTATCTTGAAGATTGATTGCGTTTGGTTTGTATTTGGGGTTAGCCGAATGGTATAGGTCTCGACAAGGGTTGAGCCGTGACTCATGAGAGTCATGGCCTAGTGATTTATTGTCTGATTGAGGCGTTGCGTTCTTATTTTGATTCGTTTTGTTGTTCATGGGTGTCTCCTGTAGGAAATATGGTTGCCACAATTGAAGACTGTGTTGGTGCAACCATATCATGGCCTTGTCCCTTTATCTCGGTATGTCTTTGTTAAACTTGTGATACCAATAATTTTAATAACATGGAACTTAATGCTTATACATGGATGTTTATTTGTAGGTGGTCAGTGAGGATTGAGAAAGGATGCATGATGACCCCGGACTAAGCTTCTTGTTGCTTTAATTTATTGTTTAATGTTACAAGACTTTATGTTGGATAGTGTCTACCTTATTTATGTTTAGTGCTTTTGTTATGACAATTGCTTATTTGAAATACAATTTTGTTTTATTCATTTAATAATTAGTTGATCTTTTATTCATATCGTAATAATAGAGTGCATGCTGAAAATAGCGTCCTATCATATGACTTGTCAAGACTTTGAAATTGTCCTATTAAACTTATTAACCGTCCTAACAATAAACTTTTAAGGACGCTTAACATTGAAAAAGTGTCCTAATATGTTGTTATTAGGACGTTATTTAGGTTGTTAATAGACATTTTATACGACCAAAAAATTGGTTTCATAATCTTCTTTGAGATGTTAGAACCCTTTTCTTGGTCCTAAATTAGCTATAATGTTATATGATAAGCGTCCTAACAATTATCTTTTAAGTACGCTTGTATGTGTATCAAAAGATTAAAATTAGGTAACAACGTTTTACAACATTGTAAAAGTGTCCTAATATGTTGTTATTAGGACGTTATTTGCTTGTTCATATACATATTATGCGACCATAAATTTGGTTTCATAATTGTATTTGGGATATTAGGACCCTTTTCTTGGTGTTAAAGTAACTATAATGGTATATGATAACCGTCCTAAGAATTAACATTAAAGGACGCTTGTATGTGTATCAAAAGATTAAAAGTAGGTTACCACATGTTAGAACATTGGAAAAGTGTCCTAATATGTTTTTATTAGGACGTTATTTGTGTTGTTTATAGACGTAAAATGCGACCATAAAATTGGTATCATAATCTTATTTGAGTTATTAGGACCCTTTTCTTGGTTGCTAAAATAGCTATGATGTTACATCGTAAGCGTCCTAACAATACTTTTAGGACGTTTTTATGTGTTTCAAAAGATTAAAAGTAGGTAATCACATGTTAAAACAATGTAAAAGTGTCCTAATATGGTTTTATTAGGACGCTATTTGTGTTGTTCATAGACATATATTACGACCATAAAATTGGTTTCATAAGGGTTAGGACGCTTTGGACCTATTACAACCGCTCGAGATGAAACGCTTTCATCCTTGGTCCTATTAAATGAAAGGTCCTAAAAAGTACCATTTTATGACGCTTATGGGGGTCCTAAAAAGCCATTTTTCTTGTAGTGTTATCGAAAGTACTAACTTTTGAATTTTTTTTGTAGAAATGGCCCAACCCGGAAACTCGTCAAACTTAACCTCTTGTTTCAAGATGATGCTTGAAAAAGAGAAATTGACTGGGACTAAGAATTTTAACGATTGGTATCGCAATCTAAGGCTTGTTCTTAGAATTGCCAAACGTTATGAATGTCTTACTGAGGACCTTCCGGTTGCTCCTCCTGCTAACTCGCCTAATGAAATACTTAGGGAGTTCAATGAAGCTTATGACAAGCACAATGATGCGGCTTGTCTCATGCTATCGGGAATGGACACTCAACTGGTAAAACAGTTTGAGAAATATGGCCCGAAAAACATGATTGAGGAACTGACACGCATGTTTCAGAAACCTCCCATGGCTGAATTGTATGATGTACTTGACAACTTAGGCAAGTGTAAGCAGGAAGCAACAACACCCGTAAGTACTCATGTGCTTGAAATGAAAGGTTATCTTGACCAATTAGATGCACTTGATTGCAGGTATGTGGAAGATGTTAAAGTTAGCCTCATCAACAAATCCCTCAATGAGGAATTGTATGGTGACTTCGTGCGCAACTTTAACATGCATTGCAAGGGGAAGACATTTTCTGAATTGCATGCAATGCTCATTGAACATGAGAAGGGACTCACTAAGAAAGCTCCTACACCTGCTGTTATGGCAATTAGAGGTGGTAGGGTAGCTAAGCCCGGTAAACCGAAGCATGTGAACAAGAAAGGAAAGGGCAAAGCTGACAAGGGCAAGCAAATTGTGACTTATCAGCAAAAGCCAAAGAAGCAGAATCCTCCTCCCAAGAAGGATCATCCTAAAAAGGATATGGCTGCTTGTCACCACTGCAATACTCCTGGACATTGGAAGAGGGACTGTCTATTGCTACTTGAGGAGTGTCGTAAGAATAAGAATGCCAAGGCTGGGTAGGGCGCCAGCACTTCAGGTATTTTTATGGTTGAATTGTTTTCTTTTCCTCGTAAGCAAAATGCCTGGATATATGATACAGGATGTGGTACTCACATTTGTAATACATCGCAAGGGCTTAGAGGAGCAAAGAAGCTGAACTATGGGGAATGCTACTTGTACGTGGGAAATGGAATACGTGCAGAAGTAGAAGCCATAGGGACTTTTGAGCTAGTTTTACCTTCTGGTTTAATTTTAGTGTTGAACAATTGTCATTACGCACCTTCTATTGTTAGAGGTGTCGTTTCAGTTTCTTTGTTATTGGATTTGGGTTTTAAGCATACTTTTAATGATAATGGAATTTCTGTTTCTTTAAATTCTGTTTTTTACTTTAATGCTATTCCATTAAATGGTGTGTTTGAAATTGACATGGAGAACCATGTATCCAATAGAAATAATTCTATGTATAGCATCGGAAATAAGAGAGTCAAGTCTAACTTGGACTCGTCTTATTTATGGCATTGTCGCCTTGCCCACATAGGCAAGAAATGCATGGAAAAGCTGCTAAGTGATGGGCTTTTACCTATTATCAATGATGATTTAGTTGATAAATGCGAATCTTGCATATCTGGGAAGATGACGAAGAAACCTTTCCATAGCAATATGGAAAAGGCTTCGGATCTACTTGGATTGATACACACGGATGTGTGTGGTCCACTTAGACACGTGTCAAAACGCGGTGCTACCTACTTCCTAACCTTTACGGATGACTATAGTCGTTATGGTTGTGTTTATTTACTTAAACACAAACATGAAGTCTTTGAGACATTCAAGGTTTTTAAAAATGAAGTAGAGTTACAACTCGGAAAGAAGATTAAGGCCCTTCGATCCGATCGTGGTGGTGAGTATTTGAGCCAAGATTTCAAAGATTATCTAGCTGAGTGTGGCATTGTCCAACAACTCACTTCTCCTTATACTCCACAACAAAATGGTGTATCTGAAAGGAGAAATCGTACTTTGCTTGACATGGTACGATCTATGTTTAATCTTACAACTCTTCCCTTATCTTTTTGGGACTATGCTCTTGAAAGTGCTGTTCGCATACTTAATATGGTTCCAACTAAGAAGGTTGATAAGACTCCATATGAATTATGGACTGGAAAAGCTCCCAACTTGTCTTACTTAAAGATCTGGGGTTGTGAGGCGTTTGTTAAACGTGACTCACCTGACAAGATCCAACAAAGATCTGTTAAGTGCATCTTCGTAGGATACCCTAAGGAAACAAGGGGTTACTACTTTTACTTCCCACCAGAAAATAAAGTCATTGTGGCTAGATATGGTGAATTCCTTGAGGAGAGTTTCTTGACTCAAGAATTTAGTGGGAGAGTATATGATCTTGAAAATGATCAAGAAGATGTGTCACCTTCTGAGAACACTAACACACTTCCTGTGGAACCTGAAAGTTTAGGTCCTCCACCTGAAGTAGAAGTGGTACCCGTCCGTAGGTCTTCAAGATCTACAAAGGCTCCTGAACGTCTATGTTTAAACATAGATGATGAGGAAACTATGCTATTGGATCACATTGATGAGCCAACTAGTATAGGGCTGCCATTAATAGTCCTGAAAAGGATAAATGCCAGGTAGCCATGGATGGGGAAATGCAATCCATGAAAGACAATAAAGTCTGGATTGAAGTAGACCTTCCACCCAATGCTAAGGTAGTTAGGTGTAAGTGGCTCTTCAAGAAGAAGACGGACATGGATGGCAACGTACACACCTACAAAGCTCGTTTGGTGGCTAAAGGCTTTACCCAAACATACGGTGTTGACTATGAGGAGACCTTTTCTCCTGTGGCCGACATTAGAGCTATTAGGATTCTTATAGCCATAGCTGCCTACTATGACTATGAGATTTGGCAAATGGATGTCAAAACCGCCTTTCTGAATGGTCGCCTAGATGAAGACATCTATATGGCGCAACCTGAGGGGTTTGTGAATCCATAATTTCCTGAGCGTGTATGCAAACTTCAAAGATCCATTTATGGATTGAAGCAAGCATCCACGCAATGGAATAAGAAATTTGATGAGGAAATCAAGAAGTTTGGATTTACTCAAAATTTCGATGAGCCATGTGTATACCACAAAGTTAGTGGGAGTAACACTACTTTTCTTGTCCTATATGTCGATGACATATTAATCATGGGAAGTCATATACCAAGCCTTAATGAAGTTAAGGATTATCTTGGTAGTTGTTTTGCCATGAAGGATTTAGGAGAAGCAGCTTATATCCTTGGAATCAAGATCTATAGAGACAGATCTAAACGGTTAATCGGATTAAGCCAAAGTGCTTACATGGATAAAATATTGAAGAGATTCAATATGCAAAATTCCAAGAAGGGATATTTGCCCATGCAAGTTGAACACGGCTTATGCAGCGAAATGTGTGCTTCTACACCTGAAGAGGTGGCATACATGAAGAAAGTTCCGTATGCTTCGGCAGTAGGATCTATCATGTATGCAGTTAGATGCACAAGGCCAGATGCGGCGTTCACTCAAAATTTGACCAGTCGTTATCAGCAGAATCCAGGGAAAGATCACTGGCATGCTGTTAAGAACATACTTAAGTATTTAAGGAATACTAAAGACATGTTTCTTGTTTTCGGGGGAAATCCAGACGCAGAACTGAATGTTACAGGTTTCTGCGATGCGTCCTTTCAGACTGATAAAGATGATACGAAGTCTCTGACGGGTTACGTTTTTGTCATAAATGGAGGTGCTGTGGACTGGAAGAGTAAGAAGCAGAGTACAACGGCCATGTCTGCTACAGAAGCTGAGTACATTGCTGCATCGAAAGTAGCACAAGAAGCTGTTTGGATAAGGAAATTCATTAAGGATCTTGGAGTGATGCCTTCAATAGAATTACCTATAAATGTGTATTGCGACAACTCTGCTGCAATCACATTCGCCAATGAACCTGGAGTTATGAAAGGCGCCAGACACTTTAAAAGAAAGTATCACTATGTTCGAGAACAAGTCGATGATGGTGAAATAAAAGTACTCAAAGTTCACACAGATGACAATCTGGCTGATCCTTTCACGAAGGCATTACCTAAGGAGACGTTTAATCGTCACCTAAGGAGACGTTTAATCGTCATGCTCAGGGTATTGGTCTTCGTTTAGCAAATAGTTTCATGTAAATCTGTTGGATTAGTATTTCGATAGGGACGTGTAAACAATTATTATTTTAATGAAATAAAGTGCGGATAACGTTTATTATCATTATTAATATTTGTGTCCTATATTTGCATGTTTAAATCCGTGAATAATTTATTTATTCTAAATAGTCCGTTGTCAATTAATAATATGGGAATATTATTGAACTAAGACAAATGTGAGGATTGGTAGAATGTACTGTAAGGTTGAGACACCAATGTCACATGATATTCAATATTGGATAAATTGAATATAGGACTTATCCCAACCACATGATTATACTTTATGGATCATAGTCATCAAGTATATCATGAATATTTATCCTCAGACTTGAGATGCCAGATAATTGCCGGGGATGTAGCTCATTTTCTGTGAGATAGTCTAACGCTATCCGTAAAAGGTAGTTATAGGGGCTATTTTCAGAAATGAAGCGAAGTTCGAGGGTTATGCTCGCAGTCAATAAAGGATTTGTTCCTTAAACTTTGTGTTGAAGTTTAATACTGCTTGGCCACTCGTATGATTAACAAGATGTTTGCGTGCGCACGCCCAAAGTCTATCTGGAAGACGTTCAGATGTTTTGGTAATCTTGTTCAATTAAGTATAAACGAGAAACTACTGTTAATTATGGAATGACAAAGATCCATATCCAAATTAACGCGGTATTAGTAACAAAAGGATAAGTATGATGATTAAATCATCACGTGGTTTTTCCAGGAAAACCATACTCGGATCGAGCTGGGGGCATTGGGATCTGTTAAGCTAAACTAGCCCATGTCATTACTATATTAATGTTTATCCAAGTGGGAGTTGTTAGAGTTTAATGTATAAATATTAATATACGTATGTCCGGTTTCGAACCCGAGACTCGGGATTGCACACAATAACGTGAGAGTTTCAATGGTTTGAATAAATTAAATATATTTTATATTTATATTTATTCATTTCACTAAAACAAATACTTAACGATAGTTAGTACTTAACGGGGTTAGAGATAACGACCGTTAAAGGACTAATTATGCAAAATAGGGAAAGAAAGATCTAAAACCCACTTGGGTGGGTTGGGTCGGGTCGGCCGAATACCCCGTGGGTATGGGTTGGCCGGTTTTGAGATGGAGTAGGGAACAAGTTTGGGAGATTTAGGGTTAGCCTATAAATACAATTCATTGTGTTTTGGTTTTCACCTAATCTTGAATCCCTAACTAAGGCCAAACTTCTTCTCCTCTCTTTCCCTCTTGCTGTAGCTGATCGACTCTTTTATTCCCACTAGGGAATTCGATCCGTGTGACTAGCATTAAAGTGTTTAGTTGTTTAGTGATTCTTGAACCTAGCTTTTCCCATTGGAACGCTAGATTACGTGTGTACAAGAGCGAGTAACTAGCTTATTTTAGCTAGTGTGTTTGGTGTGTTCGATCCATATATAATCCCTATTACGGTTTATATAACTTGTTCTTGGAGATCCGATTCCTTGTTCTTGCTAGGAATCAATAAGGTACGTTTTCTTTTTAAGTTAATTAATTATATGTTTATGATCCATTCCGCTGCGTGATCTATATGGTTTAGTGTTTATAGTGTTTATATGATTCACAAAAACCAACATGAAAAACCTTGAAAAGTGGACACATGCAGCAGTGAATAGCTCAACGATGTTATCTCCAGTCCTCGAGAATTTAGAGATTGACAATTGCCCACAGATCATTCTCTTAGATGAATCTCTTCAACACCCTCTCAAACATTTAAATATATATATGTGTGAAAATTTAGAGTACGTTCGAAGCATACAAGGCCTCACATCAATGCAGACTTTGTATATCTCGAGTTGTCCAAGTCTGTTAGAATTACCCGATGTGCACAACCAGAGATGTTCTTTGAAGGACCTAACAGTCAGATATTGCAACAAATTGACTTGTTTGCCTGGGGGATTTGACTGTCTTTCCTTGTTAAACAAATTGGAAATAGGTGAATTCTCGGAGGAGCTCCATTCTTTCCCAAGCCTCTCAGGCATCGAGAAGTCAGGGAACCATCTTCATACTTTAGAGTTGTTTGGTAGGGAGCATTGGGAGTCAATCCCTGAAGAGATAAAACACCTCACTACACTCAGAATTTTAGAAATTTGGGGATTTGGAGTGCGAGAATTGCCTATGTGGTTAACCAATATGTCATCTATTCGAGAAATAAGTTTCTGGTTATGCAAGTAGTTAAATGAAGAATCAGTTTTACACGGTGCGCCAATGGAAGCAACACGTGTTGAATTAGACGGTAAACGGATAAGAGGTTGACGTGGACGGATATTTTGATGATTATTTTATCCAAAAAGTTGGAATTTAGAAGTGAGCACCAACAGTTTGTTTAATTACGTGATTTAATTATTTTAATTACACAAAATGAATTAGTGTACTTTTGTCATTCTATAAATTATGTTTGACCTACTATGCTTCTATAAATTAGCACCTTGTTATTCGATTATTTTGTTAGAACGTGTCTTTTTTATTTTAGTGAAATCGATTATATCTCATTTATCAGGGGCGGCTCTTGGGTGGGCCGGGGAGGCCAACGGGCTAGGGTCCGTTTTACGCGAGGGCACATTTTAAAAAAAAACTCCTATATATATATATATATATATATATATATATATATATATATATATATATATATATATATATATATATTTTTTTTAAAAATAGGTATTAAACATTTAAACTTGGGCCCAATTAATTTCCAATCTTATAACTAAACCTATAACCCATAATAAATTTATAAGCCCAATTATTTAATTCACTTAAAGCCTAAGAGGTCTAAGGGGCATATTTTTTAACGGCTCGGATAGGGCACGTAAATCCTCAGAGACGCCTCTGTCATTTATGGTCTTACATAATGTATATTAAGGTTTTGTGTTATTTTTATAACATTAACTATAAGAATCAAAATACTTGTGTCTCAATGATATTTCATGTGTAAGAATACTGCTTAAAATAACGTGAGATTGATTTATTGTGTAAATATTGTGAGATACTTAATTGTCGTTTAAAAAAATAACTCTAAGATATGTAAGATGTTTCTTAACTTTCCAAAATTATTGAATCTTCTATGAAACCTTTTGCGCTTATTAATTTCTATTGTGGTATGTGTTGTTCAAGGTTGTATTGAGTTTCTTCACTTAATTCGTTTAACCACTTCCCTCTTCAATCCATGTATTAATTAAGATTATGGTGTAATGGCAATGAGGGACAATACTTCTTGGCACCCCCTCATGGACTCATATTGGCATTTCACTTCAGTAATTAACTACACCTTTTATTACAAAATAATCAACAATCACGTTGTCTTATTTTCCATAGACCGTCAGTTTCTTCTTTGGCACACAAAGGTTTCGATTTTGTCATATTTATAAACTACAAACTCATACCGGACAAAAAATTTCGGTTAAGCATGTGAGATTTGACACTTTTAAGAATGTAGTTGGTCTTTCGGTTAAAGGAGCTGAATATTAAGGGTATGGTTTGTCATTGTGTTTTACAGTTTAGTTATAATAGATTTTGTAATATGATGTTTTAGATATTGGCCGTAATAGCATATAACCAATGATTAAATATGTTAATACTTTAATTGAAGTCACAAAAGATATAAAAGTAAAAGACATTAATTCATGCCTACGTTATACATAGATGACACCCAATTCTATAAACTTAACTAAACGTGAAACGACATGTAACAAGGATCCAACTATTTGTAATACGGTTTTATAAATTTGTAATTGTTGGTTTTTTCATAATATATCAAAAAAATAAAAATAAATAAATAAATAAATAAATAAATGTAAAATAGAATATGTGTGGCTATATTTAGTTTTTCTATTTTCTATCTTAATTCTTAATTTAACAAATAAGATTTAACAGTTTACCCAAGCAACGCACGGGTATTGCACTTGTTTTCATTGATCAGATAAACATGAGGATTTTACAAAAAAAAAGGTTGGTAAAGTCTAGAAGAAAAAAGATTATAGGAGCTGCTCGAAATGAAACTTGGCAAAATCTAAATTCAGTCACATGTATCCCATTTTCTTTAATATCAACTACATAGTTGTGTGGAACAAGAAACTTCGGGGTGTGTATTTATCATTCTAACTAGACAATCGCTTTAATTAATTCAATGAAAACAAGACTAGGTTCCACTTATCACGTGTATAGTCTTCTACAAGAGATACTGAATCGTACGTACTTTATTAGATTCGTATACATTGACCCGTTTTAACTTTATTATGACCACATAGCTTGAAAATACTAATATTTTACTACCTACTCATTACTCACCCACTATTCTATGATAAACCGAAATGAAGGAACCTTGTAAGTTGTTACATATGGACTACCAAAACATTACTTAACCATTCGAGTTTGTTGAATTCGAGTTTTATGTTGTACGATGTCATGAACTGAGATCCGGAGTATATAGTCTGACATTCGATTATCAAAGAACAAAATTTCTAAATAAATTGCCTGGAAAAGATTACAGAGGTTACATGTATCACATAACCAAAATTTTCTGCATGTTTCTGATTATAACAAATAATTAATCCTCAAGGTAACTACAAGTAAAGCTACAAGAGACCATCATAGTTCATGATGAGCACATCTAATCTCTGCAGTAACAACAAAGGTTGTGTGGCTCAATGACATCATCAAACTGATTTGACTTTGCGTGATGGCGGGCGGCGGAAAAGACTAATCAGATCATCAAGACCCTGTTGAAAGATATCGTGCGAGTGTTTTGTCTCCCAAATAATACCGCCTCAAATATGCAGTAAAGAGAAAGATGATACATACCCTGGTAGTTATCACGAGTAAACTGAAAAGGGTGATCAAGTATGATCCAAGACCAAGCAGCAAAAGCAAGTCAAATGTCACACTGGCGACCTGCAATTGAGTCAAGGTGATTGTATGGTTAGCTTTGAAAAAGTATGTCCAGGTGATTGTATGTTGACTTCTATGGGTCAAATTGGTAAAAAAAAAATGGAAAAATGAACGAGGGCCAACTTCACCTGATAGATCTGCAAGGTGCTAACTGTTGAATCATAGAAGGTGAACATCTCATCAAGTACGTCATGTTGCAAATTTACCTCTACAACATGATCTGCTAATTCCTGCAAATGAAGAATAAGACTGTGAGAGTCTGTCTAAATAAAGATATATGAGCTTAGTCCGTATTTCAGAAAAGTTATGGTCATTCAAGCAAACCCAAAAAGAACAAAAAGTAATAGAGCTCCGTAGTCAATACCTTCTTTAATGCCGTGATGAATGCACTGTCCTTTGAAAGAAAAGGTGCTACTCAAGGTGTTCTGGACATAAGGTCAAGCCATGATCGTATGTAAGAAGGATTGACTGCCAAACTACTGTTATCAGCAAAAATATTGATATTCTTTCCTTGTTGACCATAAATATGCCTCTGCACAACAAAATTCAGATGATTGAGTTCACGTTACATGCGAAAGAGAGAAAGGTACTTGATGTAATATGCATACGTGTGCAAAATAATAGTTTGATTTTGAATAGAACGTTTAGAACAATCTACAGGTTCCAAAATAGAAGACGTAAGAATAATAAAGAATATTAGTCTTACCGCTAGACTCTCAGCGACCACCTTTACACTCTTAACAACTGCAGCTTCATTGACAAACTCTCTGATGCAAAGGCAAAAAGTAACATAAAAAGCAAAACAATCAGTAAAATGATTTCCCTAATCATACGATTTATCTAGAGGGTAAAAATGGCAAAGATTCTGAATATTCACCTGTTATCAGAAAGACCTCCAGTACTTTCCAGTAAATTCGGTGGAGCTGAAAGTCCAGAAAGTGTTGCTGCAGTAACTCTTAACCTCGAAAACTGTTCATGTTCCCAAGCTACCTGCATGTCGTAACCTTTAGCATAAAGCAACCAACTTTCTAAATTCTGATAAGTCAATGTAATATTTCTACATTTACAACATCCGTAGTGACAATTTGGTGTTGTCTTAATCATATTACAAGATGAAAAAATGAATAAAGTGCACAACCGTAAGTTTGCTTACTCGGGAATTGGAAACATTTATTTACTTGTGTTTTAGCCCAACTGTAACCCCTAATTCCTCTGCTACATTAGATAAACCCTGCACACAAGAACAATAAGACAGGAATATAATATTGAAAAACTTAAGGCACTAAAAAAGTAAGGTATTCCATAGAGGTGGCTTTTAAATGAGATGATTTGGGTTATTTTATCTCGCACAGGTCAGTCAACATTGACTTTTGAGGAACAGGTCAACCAGATTGAAAGTAGCTTCAAAATCTATTTTTGATGAATGCAGCCTCCTAACGCATTAATGGTTCAAAAATTCAGAATTATTGCAGAAATGACATTGTTTCTGCAATCCTGATTGACAGATAATTAACTAATATTAAAAACAGGAGCCTGGACAAAAAGTGTTTGTTGGTGAACCCAACCCGACCCAGACCATTTTAAATCATAGTAAAACCTAAACGAATTACACCCAATCTACCCATTTGGTCACCGCTAGTGTCTCTTATGATGTTTTAATCACTTACCTCAAAGATTTGCTTTACATATGCATTCTCTGGAGGTTTGGAAACATGAAGCCATAACCCGTTTTCCCCTGAGCCAAGACTATTCAGGCAGATAGCATAATCTATACTTTCTCGCAAACATTGATCAAAACTTTTAAGCCACTGCAGAAAAATAAATGTAAGTTCAAGAAAATATTCGACTAGGAAGAAGACTAGGGCATTTTTGTCATTTCAACTGGTCTTGGACGAGCCGATGTTCACTATCGATAAAACCCACCATGTAAGGCGGTGTAACAACAGTTACAGCGAGAAAAGATGCAACTTATGCAAACCACAAGAACAAATGTGAAATTTATGCTAATACTATTAAAATGGTATGAGGATGTGCAGAAAAGCAACGATACGACTATTTGTTGCGTTAACTGTTACAAAGAAGCCATCTGCACTGCATAAAACAATATGCAACACAGAATCATCAAGAAACTACCATAATTTGTCACAAAGATACATGTTGATCCTTTCGGTGCACAAGTTTATATGCAGAAACTAGAAAGTGATTAAACATATGATCACTCTGTGATGCAAGCTTCTCCTCATCCGCATCAAAAGCTTTCCTTGCTTGTTTCAGTTCTTCATTCATTGACAGCAATTCTGTACAACGGTTTAGCTTGGGTGTGTCCTATAAACACATTTTATTACAATATTAGCACTTCCATCAACCTTAACCAAATACCATTATGGAAAAACAGAAAGTTGATTGGATTTCTAGGATAATAAGTATGCCTGGTTAGAGGGGTCAAATTTGGTTTTAATTGTAAATGTGCAAAATAAGTATAAAAAGGAGATGAGAATACCTTTCGGATCAAAAACAAGAAATCCTCAGTCAAAAGTTTTCCCCTCTTTGATGCAATGTCTTGGGCTTTATGCACCTGCATTCACACACACACACAGAGCAAACTTTAGTCACATCTGAAAAAGGAAATCTGCACAAATAGTACTGGAGATCTGATCTAAGTTATAAAATTCTCACCATATCAGTCACATACTCTACCACGATATCCTCAACAAGAGCAACAGTCTCTGGCAATGGCTGGACACACAGAAATAATACCAAACAATGTCATTCTTTGATCCATATTGGTAATACTACAATCTCATATCGACAAAGAAAATTAATTTATTAAAAAAAAAATGTCTTTTTGGGATTGAAACCTCAAACATAGTATAAACTTATAATTCATGCTACAATTGCAAACAAAATTTGCAAACCATGAATTCATGAAATCGTGTTACTTAAAAAGAATGTGAACTAACAAAATACAGTTTTATACCCCAGTTAAGATCCACTGACATAATCAATGCAGCAAGAAACAGGATAACAAGCAGAAAACATAAACGCGGCTTAGTAATCTATCATATTCAAAACCATAGTCTGTTTAGCCATTTACAGAGCACATCTTAGCTACTACTTGATGGTAACAGGAAACAAGAAAATGTGATCAGGAACAAAAAAGGGTATATACCTTCCATCTGAAAAGGGGATATGTAAACCTTGTTTTCTTTCCAGTTTGATCTTTAGAATGCATTGAACTTATATACGAGGTGTTTCCTCAAAAAATTTCAATACGACTAGATAAAGGTACAAACAGTTTATAATTACACATTGGAAGTCTTGTAACATTAAATTAAAAGCCAAATAAAATCTACTGTGAGGCGAAAGTATGAGCTTACATTAGAATCATCTCCAAAACCATACATCATATGCTGCACTGCAATATAACGAAAAAACAACAAAGAAAACATTAGATAAATGCAGAAACACGAAAGATAAATATTAACCGAGAAAGAGAAGTGAGCACTGACAATCTTTCTGAAAAACACCACGCTTGCGCTTGAACGAGGTTTCTGATGGCTGAGATGCACTAGCTCTCGCTTTGTACATGGGTCCTATTGGTGTATTGCTCATCTTATCTTTGATGTTTCGAAAATCGAACTGCAACAAACAGACCACCAGAAATTAAATATAGAATGAGGGTTTCAAATTATTTATGATTTTATCACGAATACTAAGAATATCGGTACGCTCTAAAACCGGATCCAAACACATTTATATGCTTAATGCAGAATATAATTCTGAATAACAGAAGCAGAGCTTAAATATCTTGATACCCGTTTGTAGGAATTATATTTTTTAACATCTACATTGTAAGGTCAATATAACCAAGGGTGTTTGGATTAGCTTATATAAAGTGCTAAATAAGCTCCTACGTCATGGCTTCTTAGATGACACACATTTTAAGGTCTTGAACATGTTCGGATGCTCAAAACAACTAATCTTATTGTGTAACATGATTTCATATGATGCTTTGTGTAATGCCAACCTCAATGGGAATAAGAAAGCAAGTGATATGATAGAAAATGGTGTTTGGAGGTGGATTGAACAGAACCTTTCCATTCATTCATACAATTCCAGTTCCAGCTCTATATGCCAATTGTGAAGACAGGGTTGTTTGGTTGACTAATGATGGAAGGGAAGTTAAGTGGCCAGTCAAACAGGCATGGGAGTGATAATGTTCCATGGAGAAATGTTGTTTGGTTCTCACACTGTACTCCCAAACACTCATTTATTCTATGGATAGCTATATTTGGGAGGTTGACTACTCAGGACAAATTAATCAAGTGGTATCCTGGGAAACAAGTTGCTTGCCCTTTATGTGAAGAATGTCCAGACACCCATGAACACCTCTTCTTTGAATGCCATTACTCAAGCAGGATATGGTGTAAAATGAAAGAGATGATTAAACAGAAGGAGATGAGTAATAAGTGGAAGTAACGGATCTATAATGAGTATCCTGAGGAGAATTGCAGTAGCTGCTTGTTGTTAGTCGTATAATGGGTATAGCCCATGAGTCAGTCGTTTGTATGGGCTATGGCCTTAGATATCAGGCCTTTTCTTGGTCCTGTCTCTCCAAAACCCTAAATTCAGTCGCCATAACTGTTTGCTTTGTCAGGTCGTTGGTTCCTCTTAAACCAGTCGACAATACTTGTTTGATTTGTTAGAGAAGATCGTTGGTTCGTTTGTATAACCAGTCTTCTAAGTCAGATTGTTTGTTGGTGTTTGTTTCTCACCAGTCCACTCTAAGTCAGATTGTTTGTTTATCCACGTTTGAAACCCTACTTGTTTCTCACCAGTCGACACTATGACTGGGTCTACTGCCCCTCCTACTATCCTCTTGTCTGACAAACTCATGACCATCAACAACTTGTCTACTCGTGTACCTATTGTGTTGGATGTAGATGAGATGAACTATGCATCCTGGACTTATTTTTTCCAAAACTTGGTTCGTGGTTATAACTTGTTAGACCACATTCTTGGTAATCCGACGGATGGGGATGCGGCTACGTCAGGCTCTAAGCCTCCTCCCACAGCCGAATGGCTTGCTCTTGACACCATCATACTTTCGTGGATTTTCTCCACGTCATCTAAAAATCTTCAACAAAGATTGGTGGTCGAAAACCCTAAAACAGCGAAGGAAGCATGGGATATCCTTTTGTTGATCTTCAATGATAACAAACGTTCGCGTTCAATAGCCTTGAAGGCGGAGTTAAGATCCATGACACTCGGTGACCTCTCCATTGATGCGTACTTCCGCAAGATTGAAAACATTGCCGTTGTACTTTCTAGTCTTGGATCTCCAATAAGCAACGATTATGTGGTTAACATTGCACAAGACGGGTTACCCGACCAATATCAACATGTGTCCGACATCATTATTCACCGTGAACCTTTTCCCGATCTCAAAATGGTTCGGTCCATGCTCACGACGGCCGAGATGCGTTTGAAAACACGTGCTACTACAACCTCTATTAATGCTACTTCGTCCTCTCCTATGGTGTTATTGGCGAATACTAGTGATAACTCTCGACGGTCCACTACTATGCCGGACAAGATATAGAAGCCATGCAATAACTTTGTCAATGGTTCGTGTCGGTTTGGGGTGAAGTGCAAGTTTCTTCACAATGGGGTACATGGTAATCCATCTGTGATGTCAACTCATGGTAACAACTCTATTGTTTCATCTTGTACCAACTTAACGAATAATGAACTCATAACCTTGCAAGGACTCTTGGCCAAACTTGGAACTAATGGTGTAACAAATAACCCTCGTGTGCAAAATAATATTGTTTCTCCTGTCACGCAATCTACTAATAATCCCACACCTATTGCTTGCTATGTGAGTCCACCTGGTTTTGGAACCCAGGCCCAAGCCCACTCCTACCATTCGTCCCCTTCTATTAACTGTTACGGGGGGAGTTCACTACAGGGGGGTCACTGTGTCCCTAGTTCACCACAAGTTCAACAGATTCAAGGGGGTCATGTTTTGACCCCTTCTCAACAGCAGGGGGTTCATTCGATGCAGGTGGGTTCTTTTTTGGCTACGGGGGTTCAACAGCCACAAGGGGGTCAGTTTCAGGCTGTAGGTTCAACAATCGGTTCACCAGCGGGTTCACAGCAGCAAGGGGGTTCTTTTTTAGCTGGTCAATCCCCGGGTCAGGAAACTCTTTTACCAAGCGCGTTTAATACGGTACAACTTCAGGATCCTAATCCCGGTAACTGGAATATGGATACAGGTGCGTCCTCTCACCTTAATGATTCGGTTAATTGTCTTAGTGATGTTTTTAATTCGTGCATTTACCCATCTATTGCGGTTGGTGACGGGCATTCTATTCCCGTTATCAACTCTGGCCGTAGCATTTTGCCTACTCCTCACCGACCTCTTAATTTAAATAATGTTTTAATCACACCTAATATTGTCAAAAACTTAATCTCTGTTCGTCAATTTGTTCGTGATAATTATTGTACAGTTGAGTTTGACCCTTTTGGTTTTTCTGTTAAGGAGTTTCAAACGCGTCGGGTGATGCTCCGCTGTGATAGCAATGGAGATCTTTATCCAGTCACTCCGCCTTCCACCATTCCGCATGCTTTTCTAGCAAGTCAATATACGTGGCATCAGCGTCTTGGACATCCAGGAAGTGAAGTGTTACGTCGTGTCCTTTCTAGTAGTTCTATTTCATGTACTAAAGAGAAGTCTCCCGTTCTTTGTCATGCTTGTCAGCTTGGCAAACATGTGAAACTTCCGTTTGTTAGTTCTAATAGTTTGGTTCAGTCGTCATTTGATATTGTACACTCGGACTTGTGGACTTCCCCAATTCCGAGTCTTTCTGGTTTCAAATACTATGTCTTATTTTTGGATCATTATTCTCAGGTTGTTTGGGTTTATCCTTTAGTTAATAAATCTGATGTTTTGTCTAAATTTATGTTGTTTCGTACCTTTGTTTCTACTCAATTTAAGTGTGAAATCAAGTCTTTTCAGTGTGACCATGGTGGGGAATTTGATAACCACGCGTTTCATAAGCTATTTTCTGATAATGGGATTCACTTTCGCTTCTCTTGTCCTCGTACCTCACAACAAAACGGGAAATCCGAGCGGATGATTAGAACTATCAACAACCTTATTCGTACCTTATTATTTCAGGCTCACCTCCCACCCAATTATTGGACTGAAGCACTTAATATGGCTGTTTATCTATTAAATATTTTACCCTCACGTGCCATTGACAATGAAGTCCCATTTACTCGCCTTTTTGGTTTAACCCCTGACTATAGCCTCTTACGTACCTTTCGGTGTCTCTGTTATCCACACCTTGATACTAATAACAAACTGGGCGCTCGGGCGACACCTTGCATTTTCTTAGGTCATGCCACCAATCATCGTGGTTATCGTTGTTTAGATTTGAACACAAATAAAATTATCCTTTCACGCCATGTTACGTTTGATGAGACTGTTTTCCCGTTTGCCTCAAAGACACCCAATGCCACTCCCACTGCTAGTCCCTCTTATGATTTCTTGGAGGACACGTCTAATATCATCTCCAACATTCTCAGATTGTCTCCCACCACTTCACCCAATGTACAACTTGATCATCAAGATGTTCCTCCTATTATAAACACGCCTCCTACATCTGATGCGCCCATTGAGCCACCACCTTCACCACCACCACCTGCACCACAACAACAATCTCCCACTACTCCTATTTTCATTCCATCTCAGCCGGCTTCCGTTTCCGTTTCTCCCGATCCACCAACCCCACCTGTTAACCCGCACCCAGTATCGATTCATCCCATGGTCACACGTTCTCGTGTCGGGACTACTCGTCCTAATCCCCGTTATGCTGGTCATGTGTCTACTATTTCTCCTTCCCCTCGGTCATATAAGGATGCTTTTAATGATCCCAATTGGCGAAATGCTATGTATGATGAGTATAATGCACTTATTAAAAATAAAACTTGGACTACTGTACCGCGACCTGAGGGTGTCAATATTGTTCGTTGTATGTGGTTATTTCGTCATAAGTATTTGGCTGACGGCACTCTTAGTCGGTACAAGGCACGTCTTGTTGCCAATGGTAGCACATAGATTGAGGGAGTTGATGTTGATGAGACTTTTAGTCCGGTTGTTAAGCCGGGCACCATTCGGACTGTTCTTAGTTTAGCTATTTCTCGACATTGGCCTGTTCATCAGCTTGATGTCAAGAATGCTTTTTTACATGGTGATTTAACTGAGACAGTTTATATGCATCAGCCTCCCGGTTTTCGGGATCCCGCGCATCCGGATTATGTTTGTTTATTGCAGAGGTCTCTTTATGGTCTTAAGCAGGCACCTCGGGCATGGTTTCAGCGGTTTTTGGCTTACATTACTACTATTGGGTTTAGTTCTAGTCGTTGTGACTCCTCCTTATTCATTTACAGACAGGGTGATGATACTGCATTTTTGCTACTATATGTGGATGATATTGTGCTCACTGCTTCCTCTGATAGTTTGTTACAGCGGATTATTGCTTCTTTACATACGGAGTTCTCTATGACCGATTTGGGTGCTCTTAATTATTTTTTGGGTGTTTCCGTTACGCGTGACTCTGCTGGGATGTTTTTGTCACAGCATCAGTATGCTATGGAGATTTTGGAGCGGGCACATATGGTTGGTTGTAATCCTTGTCGGACTCCTGTTGATACTGAGTCTAAATTGGGTGATGATGGTGATCCGGTTTCTGATTCTAAGTTATATCGTAGTCTTGCTGGTTCTCTACAGTATCTTACTTTTACTAGGCCGGATATTTCTTATGCGGTGCAGCAGGTTTGTCTTTTTATGCATGATCCTCGCGAGCCTCATTTCTCAGCTCTTAAGCGGATTTTGAGGTATGTTCGGGGCACATTAGACTATGGTTTACAGTTGTTTTCATCCTCTACTTCCTCTTTGGTTGCTTACTCGGATGCTGATTGGGCCGGTTGCCCTACTACACGGCGATCTACTTCTGGCTATTGTGTTTTCCTTGGCAACAATCTCCTCTCCTGGTCCTCTAAGCGTCAACCGACGCTTTCTCGTTCCAGTGCGAAGGCAGAATATCGTGGTGTTGCAAATGCTGTTGCTGAGACTTGTTGGTTGCGGAATCTGTTATGTGAGCTACATACGCCTTTGTCTTCCGCTACACTTGTCTACTGTGATAATGTTAGTGCCGTATATTTATCTTCTAATCCGGTTCAACATCAGCGTACGAAGCATATAGAGATTGATATTCATTTTGTACGGGATTTGGTTTCTGCTGGTCAAATTAGAGTTCTTCATGTACCGTCACGTTATCAGTATGCAGATATTTTTACCAAAGGATTACCTTCTGCTTTGTTTGAGGAGTTTCGTACCCGTTTGAGTGTCCGGTGTCCTCCTGCTCAAACTGCGGGGAAGTGGTAGTCGTATAATGGGTATAGCCCATGAGTCAGTCGTTTGTATGGGCTATGGCCCGATAGGGTCTAGAGCATTAAGTCGGTCTTATGTAATCTATTTATACATCGGCATATGATGATAATGACATATGAAACACTATTAACCTACACTTGCGTATACTTCATTTGGAATGAGAAAAGAAGCCACAAAGACCTGTTGGTAATTATCACCAACAATGTAAGAATGAAGATGGCAAGCTTAACTGTGAAAAGTTCAAGACAAGTGGATGAAGTGTGCAAACAGTGGCAAGTGACTATGAATAGAAAGAAAGATGATGAGACCATCATAATGCCTTGGAATAATAATGATTCTGGGAGTTTGGGAGAAGGTCCATGATCCCCTCAAACAGGCCAGTTGATTGAAGCGTAATGGTCCTATTGGATTTGCAGATGGCTAGTACCTTGACTTGAAATCTCACTTTTTGGGCTCCTCAATCAACTGTTTGTTTATGTGAGGATGCAAGCTACATAACATTCTAATTGTTGACCCCTCAAAGTTGAGTTAGTATAGTCATAATGTAGTTTCCTGCTATGGTATTGATTGGGGGTGCCATCCATGATGAAGCCTATTACTATCCTGAGTTCCAAAGTTTGAAGTAATAGGCCCTGCAGTCATGGTGGGGAAGCTTCTTGGGGCTTCTCCTATCATTTGAGTGATGCCATGCCTTGCAGTCTGTGAGGATGCAGCTGCATTGATTGTTGACATTGGATTGCTTGGCCTGGAAATGTAGCTCTGTGTGTGGATGCCCCTTGAAGTTGAAGTTTTTCCCAACCTTGATGATGCCCCATATAAGAGCCTCTGTGGCTCTGGGAGTGAGCACAGGCAGGGTGTTTATATGGTGGAAATGTAGTCAATTCAATGCATTTGCTAGGCTAGAAGAATGGTGACCTGTATAGTATAAGCATGGCTTTCTCATTTTGTCTGTTAAGGGCTTGTCCTTGCAGACTTGGAAAGCTTTGTATGCTGATGATTTTATTCATTAAATATAACTAACCCAAACACCTTATTTTATATGGCTGAGTGACGGTTCAATTAAGCATACACACGCGTTTATAGTGCTCGTATAAGTAATCAAATATCACACTTGTCAACGTCACATTCGAGCAATTTTCTTAAACCTTTAATTATAAAATCTTATTTATTTTTTTGGGTTAAAATTAAACATTTTAAAAAAAAGGTAAAAAAATTAGTTAAAAAGAATAAAAGAAAGCCATGCAGACTTTCACTCATTTATTTTTAAAAAATTACTCATTTAAGCAAATATTCAATGTAAAAAAAAATTACCGGTAACTGTGATACGATGGTGGTTGAATTTGATTTTGGTGTTTGGATCAAGGTGTTTTTTGTTTATGTAGTGTTCGGTCTTTTTATTTATGTGGTGTTTGGAGTACTTTTTTATATGATGAGGAATAAGGGGGTGTTTGGGTCGGTGTATATATAGCGGTTATATAATTTACATTTTTACTTATTTTTTTTAGAGTTAATTACATAAATCGCCCAGTCAATATCTACTCGAGAAACACTTTTAGGGATGTTAGTAGGATATGGGTCTAGCTTCTTTGCATTTCAAGTTTTTGTTCACTAAACACTTTTAGGTACGTATAAGATTCATTCATCTTGAATGCTACTATATGCCACCTGAGAAAAGGGTTAACTTTGCTTTGGTGGTTTATAATATATGTGAATAAGATTATAAGAAGCACCACAAAGTGCATGGAAAATTTAGAGTGAGTTACAAGAGGCAAAAAGATAAAATCATCTGTAAATCGTTTCTTTTCTTGCTAGAGAAGTGTAGTATAGTGTGAAATTATTAATTTTACATGGTAAACCATTTCAGACTTAATTATCTGTGGTTGGTACCAATTGTTCGTGCGTGCTACATGGTAATCAACCTTTCTAAAAGTGTATATTCCATTGCCATCCCAGTTTCAGCGATTTGGTCAGGCCGTTGTCATTCAACAACAAGATGGATCATTCAGGACCACCCCTTAGTATGCTAGATTGAATACATTGAATATAACAGACTCATACACTACAGGCATGACAACACTAAAGGAGCTTGTGGACACAATGCATATAATAGCTTCTTCTGACCTGGTTCATATGAAGTCCAGAATATCAGACAAGATTATTGCACTTTAAGAGAGATGAATTACACTGTAAACTTGTAGGTAGAGCCGTAGAGGTAACAAGCTAGGAGGGTCAGTTTTTTTTTTTTTTTTTTTTTTTTTTTTTTTTTTTTTTTTTTTTTTTTTTGCTTTCATTAATAACTACTCCATGTACTAACTGTGATCACAAAAAATATACTTATTGTTAAAATATTGATATAAGTTTCTGAATGAAGCTTTAAAGGCTGTTTACATAATATAAAAATAAAATTTGGTGTTTTTTGACCAGTTAACTCATCCCCTTCTTTTATTTGACCCGTTTTAGATAAAACATAACTCACACCAATGGGTCACACCTGCTAGCATAGCTTTAGGAGGCACTTAAAAAGCAGTTTATATGATTTGAAATAAGAAAACTATTTTTAAATAATTAGGATTTTGAAATATCTCGTGGTATTTTTTTATTATAAATGCAGTTGATTGATATATGGGTTTGTAATATCACTACAGGTACAATTGGGGGCACTTCATGAACTGTCGTCTTTGTTACATTTGGATTTGAATGGTCTTATGTTTGATCCCAGAAATCAGTGCTATGTCTGACTTTCGGACTTTGACCAGGTCCTCTTTTATGTAAATCATTTTTCATTTTTGAGCCGACTTGAGCCGAGGTGAAGCAAAACTTTAAATTTGGCTAAAACTTGAAAGTAGGCCAAAGTTCTGCGAAACAAATTATAAGGTGAATCAGAAGGCATGACTGAATTGTTATCCAGACTAGGTAACACCCTTTTTTCTCGTCTATAGTTCATAAGAGCAAGTTAGAAGCAGAAGACAGTGGGCTGCTTTTGTCATTTGGTGTTCAGCTAGATCACAGTTTACAAGACTTGCAGAAGTAGTTTTGAGTTCTCTTTCACAACTGCAACAACATATGAGATGCTTGGAAATAGTGGGCACCAACAAGATGTGGTATTATATGCTTGCTGAACAGAGTAGTTAACCAAAACGACCCATTTATACCAGAAACTGCCTTTTCTTTTTCGTATGATACCTGTAAGTCAGGCTTGAGGCACGTGTAAGCCTCTTAGTGCTTGCCTCATAGTGCATATACCAAAAATCAGGTATCAAGTTATAACGCAGCATCTCAATGTTGATGTGGTCCACCCAGTCAATATCTACTCGAGAAACACTTTTAGGGATGTTAGTAGGATATGGGTCTAGCTTCTTTGCATTTCAAGTTTTTGTTCACTAAAGAAACAGATTACTACACTATATGATTTTTAACTTTTTCGTTCAATTTGTCAAGCACTTGTGGCTAGTACTGCATTCATCTTGAAATGCTACTATATGCCACCTGAGAAAAGGGTAAACTTTGCTTTGGTGGTCTATAATATATGTGAAATCATTTTTCAGTGCTATGTGTGACTTTCGGTCTTTGACCAGGTCCTCTTTTATGTAAATCATTTTTCATTTTTGAGCCGACTTGAGCCGAGGTGAAGCAAAACTTTAAATTGGGTTAAAACTTTAAACTGGGGCAAAGGTCTGCGAAACAAATTACGAGATGCATCAGAAGACATGAATTGGTATCCAGACTAGGTAACACCCTTTTTTCTTGTCTGTAGTTCATAAGAGCAAGTTAGAAGCAGAAGACAGTGGGCTGCTTTTGTCATTTGGTGTTTAGCTAGATCACAGCTTACAAGACTTGCAGAAAGAGTTTTGAGTTCTGTTTCACAGCTGCAACAACATATGAGATGCATGGAAGAGCATGTCTTTTCGCTTCTCGACAGTAAACATAACGTAAGAAATAGCTCCATGGTTATCGCTATTAACTTAGTTATTAACTTTCAGTGTTGATTTACCTTTACTTTAATTAACCAGAATACCGCAGTCTTAGAATCAAGGATATAGAACATAACAGACTCATACACTTCAGGCATGACACTTGAAAATGTATGTTCTAATCAAACGTTTTTTCTTCTGAGCTATAATTCTGAGTAAACGTAAAGGTTAACAATGGAGAATAGTAGCGAGTGATTGGCATTTAATAATCGGACTTGTTATTGTAAAATTGTGGGAGATAGCTTATTCTGTGTTGCATTTTGTATGCAGATATGTGAAAACGCAGTTATTTTGTGATATCCAAAATTCAATAACTGAACAAAAGCATATGCTGGCTTTATCTGCTCAACAACATCAAGAGGTACCAGTATATTCTTATTTTAGCTCAAATACTTTCAGTTGTATTACCCTTCTTTGTACTTTAGTGTAGTCACTGAATATTTTCTTTTCAACAAATGGATATACGATGCTCGAAACATTAAATATTTGGTTTTAACCTAATCATCATTTCTTGTTGATGACCTATAGTCCGCATTCGGGTCACGAACCCGACCCATACTCAAGTCCATCACGAATGGACTCCAGCCCATCACGAATGGACTCAAGCCCATCACGAATGGGCTATTGCGATAACGGTTTGGGCTTACGCTGGCCCAAACCCGAAGTTATTTATGGTCTTGATAGGATATCTCTTATTTATGGGATATGTATCAAAACCGACCTATGCGGGATACGCTGAGGAGTAAGGAGCACGAAACCAACTAGGGTTTCATGTGTATATAAAGAGTCTCTCGACTCTCATCAAAGGTACGATTTACAAACCCTAACTCTTCAACTAAACCCTAAAAACCGATTACTTACTCTCACGCCGGAGGATAATCGTGGGAGACAATCCCACGATAAGCCTAACAGTGTCTTTTTGTTTTCTTAGTGCGCAGGTCTTAAGCATTAAGATCTGATTGGTACGGAATCAAGGAACGCCCAACTTTTGTATCAACAAGTGGCGCCATCCGTGGGACCCGAACCCACGACCACGTAAATTGTAACACCCCAACCCGACAAGGGGTATAAACTTACGCCTTGTCGGGTTGGGGTGTTACAAATTATAGATCATCTGAATTTCAGATATATGGGTGCATCCTAGATTTGACCTGTTATCTGTATATGTTATATGATTATGGTTATTATATCTGGTGACTGATGGTGTGTGCGATACACGTCTTTCACTTTGTCTGAGAGCTGATCACTCTACACAGGTTTGTTTTATTATATTGGTATGCTATGGTATTATCAGTCATCTGGGCTCGTGATAGATTCCTATGTTCCTGTTTTTCTTAAATCTTATTCACTTTTGTGCTTTTCTTTTATTCATGATCCATTTCTCATTCCTTTCATTTTGACTTCGTATCGGTATGATTTTGTATTCATGATTTGCTTTTGTATTTGCTACCTGTTATTTGTTTCCGTTATCTATATATCTGTTCACTGAGCTTTTGAAGCTCAGCCGCATTTCTTTTCCTGCGGCAGGTACTTAAGCTAGGAGCTGGGTTTAGCTTTGGGATGAGAGCGATCTATTTCGGAGTTGACCTTAGTTATTTAGCTTTACCATTTGAACTTCTATTTATTTTGAAATGCCATTGTTTAGGCATTTGAATATTGGATTTTGTACTTCAGTTATTTTGTCTTGCATTTTGATTTAAGTCATGTTGACTTATGTTGGATTTAATGTTAAGACTTATGATGTTTTTATTATTGAATGTTCTGTGATTTCTGATATGCCACCATTGTTGTGATATCTTTACCCTTGTCGGGTTGGGGTGTTACAATTTAATAAAACAAACCTGTGTAGAGTGATCTGATTGGCGCGGGCTGGATTCGACGACTCTCCCTGGGCCGTTCGTCGTCTTCTCAAGCCCTGAGTAGACCTGTTCAACAAAGAGAACCCGTTAGGAGTGGACCCGAGGCCGTAGCCCCGGGATCCACCTCCGACGGTCAAGTTAGTATCGATGCGATATAGCCTACAAGAGTTAGGTTTAGAATAACCCGTTATGTTGTGTCGTGTTATTTTCGTTCTTCCGTTCCGTCCTCTCCTAAGAAGGGGATTCCAGCCCTTTATTTATAGGGCATGGATTAGGGTTTAGGTGTAGAGTGGGCCGCTGTCTGTCGAGCCTGGCCTATTCCTGGTCCAGTCCAGACTATACGTCCACATGATGACGTATAGTCCGCATTCGGGTCACGAACCCGACCCATACTCAAGTCCATCATGAATGGACTCCAGCCCATCGCGAATGGACTCAAGCCCATCACGAATGGGCTATTTCGATAACGGTTTGGGCTTACGCTGGCCCAAACCCGAAGTTATTTATGGTCTTGATAGGATATCTCTTATTTATGGGATATGTATCAAAACCGACCTATGCGGGATACGCTGAGGAGTAAGGAGCACGAAACCAACTAGGGTTTTGTGTGTATATAAAGAGTCTCTCGACTCTCATCAAAGGTATGATTTACAAACCCTAACTCTTCAACTAAACCCTAAAAACCGATTACTTACTCTCACGCCGGAGGATAATCATGGGAGACAATCCCACGATAAGCCTAACGGTGTCTTTTTGTTTTTTTAGTGCGCAGGTCTCAAGCATTAAGATCTGATTGTTACGGAATCAAGGAACGCACAACTTTTGTATCAACAAGTGGCGCCATCCGTGGGACCCTACACTAAGAACTCTACGAAGAACTAGAATGACGAAGCATGGAAACCCAAATCAGCGGACTCCGCAGACAAAGAAAACACATGACGACCTACTGGGGAAGAAGCAGCAAACTGATTCTGCCGCTAAGCCGCCCGCTGGAACAACCAGTACGCCCAAAAGCCTAGGATCATACTCAGATATGGCTTTTACCCCAGTAGAACCGATCACAAGGACTACCCATGCTACTACAACAACCACTAGCACGGTGGATCTAATGCGCACTCCTCTCACCATGCCAGAGTTAAACTTCACTGAACCGCCAAATGCGCCCACCCGAAACAAGGGTCCTGATTTGGAAACAGACACTCTCGCGCTAGAAGGAGTTGCGCCTGAACTAGCGCCAAGTGATTTCGTGTCCCAGAACTACGAAACCTTGGCTGCGCTAATGCGAGAGGAAACAAAAAAGAGGTCAAGTTAAAGCCTGCACGCCAGGCTCAACTTCGACCCTGAGCATGAAGCATCCCCACCGCGCTACCGAAAGGAAAGACGCGAGAAGGATAGCCGCAAACACCCAGTGTTTACTAGGATTGGAAGGAAGGTTGTGGATGACGAAGCAGACGACTTTCAGTATCTGGAGGAGCATGAAGATGGGGAACGGTGCGCCAATGTCCACACTAGGCTTGGTAGTCGCAGGGTTCATGATAGACTTGGGCGGCAGTGCTCCCCAAGCGAAAGCCCTTCAAGCTCTGATTCCGAGGATAGTCGGCGCAAGCACCGCAGAGGAGCAAGCTCGGATTCCGATGATAGTAGGCGCAAGCGTCGCAAAAGAGTAAGCTCATCCTCAAGTGACTCCTCGGACAACGAGGACAAAGAAACAGGACACTGGAAATCAAGGGAAAAACACCGCGACAAGGAGGACGAAGATATGTCTCGTCCCTGGCACCGCCAAAAAGTTGATGCGTTTACTCGGCGCATCAGCGATTTTTCGGAAAATAAGAGAAGGCGCATGCCCGCTAATGTCAAAACATATGATGGGACAGGTGATCCTGATGATCACCTAAAAATTTTCGAATCAGCAGCCACTATCGAAAATTGGCCACAACCTGTGTGGTGCCACATGTTTAAATCTAAATTAGTAAGGAATGCGCGCAACTGGTTTAGTAAGCTTCCACGCAGAAGCATCGGTGGGTTTGAAGAGTTGCGAAAGGCGTTTCGTTTAAACTTTACTCAGAGGAAGAAGTGCGCCAAAAACCCTGTCGAGCTCGCTAGGGTAAAACAGCGCCAAGGGGAATCCACAAGCGCTTTCATGGAGCGCTATAAGGACGAATGCATACACGTCAAGGCGTGCCCAGAAATACTAAAGATATCAGGGTTTATAAACGGAATCAATAACCCAGATCTGATAAAAAAGTTAAACGATAAGGTTCCCCAAACCTTTGACGAACTCATGAAGCGCACGAGGTCCTTCATCCAAGGAGAAGCAGCCGCTGCGGATAGCAAGAAAGGCTACTCGAACCATAGGTCACAAGAAGAGCCAAGGAGACAATCCAATGACCAGAGTGGCAATCGTAACAAAAGCTATCGCAGTCAAGGGGGCGGACGGGGAAACGACAAGTACACCCCACTAACGAAAACTCCAAAGGAGATATTTGCGACGGAAGGTGCGAACTTTCCAAGACCCCCACCTATGCGCACCCCTGAAGATCGGCGCGTAGGGAACGGATACTGCGAATATCATGGACAGAAGGGCCATACAACTAATGACTGCGTCCAACTGCGCCAACTAATAGACAAGTTAGTAAAAGAAGGCAGATTGGACCATCTCGTTAAAAACATTAAGGACGGGAAAGACAAACAGAAAACTGGGGGCAAGAAAGAAGCGCCCAAGGACAAGGCTGACACAATCTACATGATACAATCATGGCAGCGAAAGACTAGGCAAAAGGTCAGCCAGAAATTTTCCCATGGAAGCGAAATCTCTTTCCCCACCTTGGCTGCGGACAACGCAGTTGCAGAACCACTCACCATTGAAATAAATGCGGGGGGTCACGATATCCACCGCATGTATGTTGATGGAGGGGCATCAGCGGATATAATGTATGAGCATTGTTTCAAGAGATTGCACCCTGAGATACAAAGACAGTTAAGCCCAGCCATGACTGCGCTTACTGGCTTTACAGGAGAAAAGATATGGTCCATGGGACAATTGCGACTACTATTCGCTGTTGGTAATAAGGAACACTCCACGACAGCCTGGATGAACTTTATGGTGATCAGATCTCCTTCGCCATACAATGGCATTATTTGAAGGTCAGGAATCTCGGCGATGCGTGCGGTACCGTCCACAGCACATGGGATGCTCAAATTCCCAGTAGAAGGCGGCATTGTCACCATTTACAACAACGCTGCGCCACCAGAAGAGTGTAACACGATTACATGTAAAACGACGCACATCCCAGAACAGAGCGCAGCTAAAGTTCCAAACCTAAAGGTTGCAATTCACCCTGAATACCCAGAGCAAGAAGTGTCGATTGGAGGATCGTTGTCTGACAAAGGTAGAGCGGCTGTGTGCGCGCTCTTACAAAGGAATCTGGATATCTTCGCATGGGAACCAAAACACATGACTGGTGTGCCACGCTCGATTGCATAACACAAGCTAAAAATCCGACAAGGATATTCCCCAGTAAGGCAGAAAAAGCGCGGCCAGGCTCCAGAGCGCGCAAAAGCCATTCTGGAAGAAGTACACAAACTTGTGGACGCTGGCATCATGCGGGAAGTCTATTACCATGATTGGCTCTCCAATCCAGTAATGGTCAAGAAGAGCGATGGTAGTTGGCGGATGTGTGTATATTTCACTGACCTTAACAAAGCATGTCCACAGGACTGCTACCCACTACCAGAGATAGACTGGAAGGTGGAATCTCTGTGCGGATATCCCTTTAAATGTTTCTTAGATGCATACAAAGGGTACCACCAAATCCAAATGGCTAAGGAAGACGAGGAAAAAATAGCCTTCCACACAAGCCAAGGCGTCTTTTGTTATACAAAGATGCCTTTTGGCCTGAAGAATGCGGGCGCCACCTACCAGCGACTGGTAGATAATGCATTTGAAAAGCAAGTGGGCCGCAACCTAGAGGTCTATGTGGACGACCTTGTCATAAAAAGCCATACTGAAGATGAAGTGGTGCGCGATATTGAAGAAACATTTAGAACACTACGAAGTATCAACATGAAGTTGAATCCTAAGAAATGCACTTTTGGCGCTACAGAGGGCAAGTTCCTAGGATATTTGATAGAACCAGATGGCATTAAGCCATGCCCAGAAAAAACAGAGGCTGTCATCCAACTTCCTTCACCGCGCACGTTGAAAGAAGTTCAATCTCTGAATGGAAAGCTAGCCGGTTTGAACAGATTCCTGTCCAAATCAGTGGATAAGTCACTTCCTTTATTTAAAACACTCAAGAAGTGTACAAAAAAGGGAGACTTTCGTTGGACTACGGAAGCGGAAGAAGCTTTCACACAGCTTAAGCAACATATAGCAGCGCTTCCTAAGCTAGTCGCACCCCGCCCAGGGGAGGAGTTAATCATCTACTTATCTGCAACTCATGGAGCGGTCAGCGCAGTGTTACTGACGGATAGAGATTCTGTACAAACACCGGTATATTTACTAAGCAACGCACTCAAGAAGACAGAGATTAACTACAGCCCAATGGAAAAGTTGGTCCTGGCGTTAGTGTTCGCCGCCAAAAGACTGCGTAGATACTTTCAAGCGCACCCAATAGCGGTGATCACAGACCAACCTATCAAGCAAGTTATCTCTAAACCTGATGCATCGGGGCGATTACAAAAATGAAGTGTGCTACTAGGCGAGTATAACATCTCTTACAGACCACGCACTGCGGTTAAAGGGCAAATACTAGCAGACTTCATCATCAAAAAACCAGATACCGATGACTCACCTCCACCGAGCAAGGTAGAATTACAAGAACCATGGGTCCTGTTCACCGATGGATCTTCATGCGTGGATGGGTCGGGCGCTGGCCTTATCCTCACTAATCCAGAAGGAATGGAATTCACTTACGCACTGCGTTTTGAATTCACAGCCACGAACAACGAGGCAGAATATGAAGCCCTAATCGCCAGATTACGCATTGCAAATCGAATGGGTGTATGTAACCTAGAAGCAAATGTGGACTCCCGATTGGTAGCCAACCATGTGTTGGGCGAATATGTGGCTAAAGAGGATAACATGGTCCAATACCTCGACAAGACCAAATCACTAATACAAGGCTTTGACAGGTTTACCATTAAGCAAGTTCCTATAGGTGAAAATAAGAAAGCGGATGCGCTAAGCAAGATCGCATCTACTAGCTTCGCGCACCTGTCAAAACAAGTTTTAGTGGAGATCCTAAAGAACAAATCCATCTCGGAGATGGAGATATCTACGGTGATAGAAGAGCAGGATCCTACATGGATGACCCCCATCATCGAATTCATAAGTAAGGGCAAACTGCCCGATGAGCAGAAGGATGCTCGACGGATACGGCGCACAGCGCAGAGGTTCGAACTTAGAGATGGTATCCTATATCGGCGCTCATTCCTACAACCATGGCTTCGGTGTGTTGGACCTCTTCAGGCAGATTACGTACTCCGAGAGATCCACGCTGGTTCATGCAGTATGCATTCAGGACCACGGTCCGTCGTAGCACGAGCATTGCGCTCAGGGTACTACTGGCCCACTATGCCCCGTGATGCGCGCGATGTGATAAAGAGATGTAACGACTGCCAAGTTCATAGACCCATCCCGCGCAGACCACAACAAGAACTAACACCTATCACTTCTCCGTGGCCATTCTATAAATGGGGTATCGACATTGCGGGTCCCTTTCCTGTCGCAGCAGGAGGACTGAAATTCCTTATTGTTGCAATTGACTACTTCACTAAGTGGATTGAGGCAAAAGCAGTGGCGACAATCACAGGTAATCAAGTAAAACGATTCGTTTGGGAAAATATTGTATGCCGCTTTGGATTGCCTGGGGAAATTGTTTCGGACAATGGAAAACAATTCCGTGATAACCCGTTCAAGGACTGGTGCGCAGAGCTAAATATCACACAACACTTCGCATCAGTTAAACACCCACAAACCAATGGTTTAGTTGAGCGCGCAAATCGTAGTCTAGGCGAAGGAATTAAAGCACGCCTGGACAAACACAAATGAAGATGGGTGGACGAATTGTCGCATGTCTTATGGGCGCACCGCACGACAATCAAAGTTAGCAATGGAGACACTCCTTTTTCCCTTGTCTACGGGACAGAAGCTGTCATACCAGCTGAAATTGGGATGCCAACTATCCGCACCGCGGAAGTTAATGTCGCGACCAATGACGACGAATGACGAATAGACTTGGACCTATTGGAAGAAAGGCGCGAGCGCGCAGCTATACGTGAGGCAAAAACCAAGTCAAAGATGAAGGGATACTACGATGCTAAAGTACGAAGCACCTCATTCAGACCAGGCGACTTTGTGTACCGCGCTAATGATGCAAGCCACGCAGAAGATACAGGTAAACTTGGACCAAAGTGGGAAGGACCCTATGAGGTCATTGAAGCACTAGGACAAGGCGCGTACAAGCTGCGTGACATGGATGGCCGTGAGCTACAACGCACATGGAATATCTGCAATCTCAAGAGATGCTATCTTTAGGAAAGGTTACGACCCAATACACGGACACCTCCGCACTTTAGTAAATACTCAATAAATATCCGTGTATTTACATTTTTGTTTCATTTAGACAAATGTTTTATCTTTTTACAAAAACTTGCAAGTATTAATAAAATGTCGCGGTTTCTAGCTAACTCCGTGACACACTTTACTTTATTGCTTACATATCATTTATGTCTCAATACTGTTTGTTACATTATCTTTTGCCTACATGGCGTGCATGCACCAATTAAAAACCCACGATGGTAAAAGGATGAGTAAACCTACTAAATGACTCGTTGAGTAAGAGGGTTGCAAACCCATCAACATCGGATCACGCATCCTTGTTAAACACCTTACTCTCAAGACGTTGGAGTAAGTTCGATGTGTACCCCACGACGGATACACATCATTGCACACTGTGCGCGTTTAACAAATTAGGAGTTAAGACAATTAACCCCTTAAGATGGTATTCGCAGCACGCTGCAATCCATACACTTGTGCACCCCACGATGGATACACAATTATGTCATACATGACTATGTCATAAATTTCATACACGATTATGATATAAGTGATTATAAATCCTTGTAATTTTTTTTTTGTGTTTATATAAACGGTTTGACTCTTAGACATCTTTTACGCAAAGACGAAATAACTAAGTACAAAACTTGTAACCACAATCAAACTTGATACAATATGCGTACAATCGTATTTTTCTAATCAACACTTTATTATGGATAACAAGTTCATACAAGATATAGACTTAACATGCACATGTGCAAGAAAATGTCAATCTATTACACAAAACTACCAAGACATGCTACGAGTACGCCTGAGCCCTGAGCTACCCGCTTGGCGCGCCACACTACCAGCATCTTTAAGCCTCTGTAACAGGTCAGCATCCTTGGGTGCTACCGTGGGCACGCTAACGGGCACCCCATCAGATCTGGGAATGTGAGCTGCACCAAGACCACAAAGAATGGCTTTCCCCTTCACGCCCTTCTTCTTGGCAAGTCTCATCTCATGGGCTTCTAAAGACTCCCTCAATGGAATTTCCTTCTCAAGGGCAAAAGGGTTGAGGATGTCACGGGGGCGAGCGAAAATAGGCACATGTAGCTGCGACACATCCGGCTTCAGAAAGTAGTCAAGCTGCGCCTCAGCATCCTCGGATGAGTGCCTAGCCAAGGTTAAACCCTGCATGATCACGCTTATGGGGTAATCCTGGTCACGCTCCAGCTGTGCAATATGAGGAAGCTCAAAAAGTTTCAACTTCTCCATAGCAGCAACAAGTTCACCATAAGCGTTCTCATTATAACCAGGTACTTCGGAGGGAGACATAGCCAAAACCTTGGTCGCACACAGCTCCTCTATAGCTTCTGCCTTACCACGTGCCAGTGCACATTGAACCACACCCCCAAATGAGTCCTTGACCTCTCGAGACTCCAGCGTGGTCAAGGCAGCAAGACGCAAGCCATGGCTGATAAGCCACCTGCGCTCGGCAATGGTTGACACCAAATGTGGATACAACTCCTCATCATATTCGATGCTGAGCTTGCGCAGCTTGATCTCCTGATTCTCCAGCGAACTCTCCACAGCCTTGCGGAACTCCTCCAAGTTAGAGAAGAGTCTCCCCTTGTTTAGCTCCATATATTTCAAGGCCCAAAGGCAGGAGGCCTTGTATTCTTTTGCTCCAGTGCGCTCTTGATTCAGTTCGGCCATGAGCGACATCTTCTCATCAGCAATTTTCTGGTCGTACATAGCAGATGCCCTCAATTCAGCCTGCGCATCAGCCAACTGCGCCTTCAGGATGTCAATCTCCTTGTCCTTCTGCGCAACCAGGCTACCCTCACCACCATATTCAGCCTGTAGCCGCGCAACCAATGAAGCCTGGTGTGCAGCAGCCAACGCCAACTCCTCTATAAGGCGATTTCTTGGCGCATCTCCAGAAGATTTTTCCTCATCCACTGGACTCTCAGGTACAAACTCACCAACATATGCAGAACCAGTCTTGGGTGGCGAATTCCCAACATATGCATCATCATCAACAGCAGTTTCAGCACTGCACGCAAATAACAAAGTTACTCTATAGTATTCAACGCGGATTAAAGGACTGAAGATCCAAAGATACAAGTACTTACTTAAGGGGAGGAGTTTTATGCGATGATGCACCTTCCTCAGATGATTGCCTGACAGAAATAGCAGGGCGCTTACTTGATGTCCCTGCGCCATCATCACCAGACGATCTCTTGCGCTTTAACCCCTGGCCCTCATCCTCAGACTCATCCATAGCAGTCCCCGACGAGTCTATATGCAACAACTCCACAGGGATCTGCGACCCAGGAGCAGGAAAGCTACGCAGAGGAGTAGCCATAGTGACACCTGTAGGGACCTCCCCTGTCTCCTTTGTCTCCTCCTGCGCGATCACCATCGTGCGCCCTGCAGTAGCCTGAAGTGCTGGCTCCTCTCCATCTCTCAATGGGCGCACCCCTACGATCACCTGAGTGGGCTTCGCCAAGCGAACAACACCGAACAAATCCATCTCTGCGCAACAAAACAACAAACAAACACAAAATATGTTAGATAAGCTATAAAAGGAAGAACGCTTACAACTACTAAGCGAAGAGGAAGGAAGAGACAAGCACCCACCCCGGCTATTTTCATCCAAAAATGTTGGCACTTCTTCCGGACTACCGAAGTAATTGCGACTGATGCCCATGTGCACCAAAAACTCTTCTGGGTACGCTTTGATCGGTATGTGATTGGTATTTATCGTATCCGCATCAACCACGTTATACAATCCGGGGTCTGGGCGCTCGTCTCTCGGTAATGATTCTCGAGTGTAGAACTCAAAAATCCATGGGAAAAATGCACTATCAACCCAAAAGAATTTTTCTCTCCAATCCCTCAGTGCGTCTAACTTCTCCGTATAGCACTGCAGCGGCCCTGCGCGCTTGGAGAAGGAAACCCACCCGTTTGACCACGACGTGTGGTAAAACGCGCGGAAGAGATGAATTGTGGGTTCTATCGCTAACAAGCGACAATTCACTTCAAAATTGGTTATTTTTGCTGCACCTATACAGTGCAGTTGGGAAATATGAAGACGGTAGTGATTTAGAATATCGCACAAAAAGAGGGAAATGGGCGCACGCTGGTTAGCGAATTCGAAAAAACGCGTATATACCCCTACTTTCCCTTGCGGGAAATTCGCTATTGACGCATTTGCTGCCGGAACTACCGGATGCAATGCGAGAGGGATGTGATAATCGGAGGTGAACTGACGGAGTTCATCCACAGATATATCGGAATTAAAATCGGACAATTGAAGAACCATGATTAACCTTCAATAACTCTTATAAGCGCACGCGCTATTACCTTAGCTTTTGTTGATTTTTTAATCGCTGTTCGAAGGTTTAACAATGGTGGAAAGTGATGATTTTTACTGTGGTAGCCACAGTGAAAAGATGGCTAGCCTTTATATAGGGTTACACATATTGGTGGATGGATGACACATGTACCCCACTTGCCTCAATTGTGTGGCTGGGACGCAAAAAGGTAAAGCACTTTTTCACCCACCCCTCACGATTTACGAAGGAGATACGGATGTACTTGGACTAGATTAATTTGCTTTTTTAGGCGGGAAATACTTGAAACTTCCCCGCTACGCATCAAGAAATATTTTTAGCTACAATTGTTAGTCTAGCATCCGCAATTTCGCATTGCGCACACTAGACTGGGGGGACATGATGACGTATAGTCCGCATTCGGGTCACGAACCCGACCCATACTCAAGTCCATCACGAATGGACTCCAGCCCATCACGAATGGACTCAAGCCCATCACGAATGGGCTATTGCGATAACGGTTTGGGCTTACGCTGGCCCAAACCCGAAGTTATTTATGGTCTTGATAGGATATCTCTTATTTATGGGATATGTATCAAAACCGACCTATGCGGGATACGCTGAGGAGTAAGGAGCACGAAACCAACTAGGGTTTCGTGTGTATATAAAGAGTCTCTCGACTCTCATCAAAGGTACGATTTACAAACCCTAACTCTTCAACTAAACCCTAAAAACAGATTACTTATTCTCACGCCGGAGGATAATCGTGGGAGACAATCCCACGATAAGCCTAACGGTGTCTTTTTGTTTTCTTAGTGCGCAGGTCTCAAGCATTAAGATCTAATTGGTACGGAATCAAGGAACGCCCAACTTTTGTATCAACACTTGTTATATAGGGAGCACATAAATTTTTGGTGTCTTCTCATGATATCTCAAAGGCAACAGTTGATTTTTTCCAACAACCTGAGTGATATAGCTACTAAACCTATGGCAGTTGGTAAGGAAAATCGTAAAATTAGATTTCAACAGCTAGCAGCAATTGAGAAGAACTTTAAGGTAAATTGATAAACGAGGCTATATTATATCTTGTAGAATATATAATAATGTCAAAGCTAAACATCTAAGATAATAATTTTCAGTCGGCTCAAAAATGACCTCCTAAGGTAGAGAGGCTGCTTCCGGTTCTACCAAAGGTAGAAAAGGACCTCTGCCTTGCAAGGGGTGAGGATCGAACCCTTGACCTCTGTCTCCAGAGGCAAGGGTGTTAACCACTTGATCCAACCTTGCTCTTAGAGGCAAGGTTGGCGATATAAAACATTGAAATTCAATCTTGTGACCAGGTTTTTGAGAAACATTGTTGAAGAGCTACTGAAAGTCAGACATTGTTGTTGGAATATGTGAATCATAAAAATACTATAAACACATAAACATCATAGTACACGCAGCGGAATAGATCTACATAACATGTAAATTAATTAACTAAAAATTAAATAGAAAACGTACCTTATTGATTCCTAGCAAGAACAAGGAATCGAATCTACAAGAACAAGATAAACCCTAACTAGCGTTTAAGGTATAGTTCGATCTAAGATGGATCGAATAGGGCAACACTCACAAGCTAAAGAAAGCTTGTCACTCGTTCTCGTACACACGTAATGCTAGCGTTCCAATGGGAAAAGCTAGGTTCAAATCACAAAAACAAACCAAACACTTTGTAAGCTTTACTTGGATCGGCAATACCTAGTGGTATTAAAAGAGGCCGATCGGTTTGAGCTAGGAGGGGAAGAGAAGGAGAAGAATGGCTTGTTTTGGGATTCAAGATTAGGGAATAACCAAATACAATGGGATTGTATTTATAGGCAAACCCTAACTTGCTCCCTACTCCACCCAAAACCGACTTCCATACCCTAATGGGTTGGATCGGCCGAATATTAGAACCCAAAGTGGTTCTAGATCCTTCTCTTCCTACTTTGCATAATTAGTCCTTTAACGACCGTTATCTCTAACTCCGTTAAGTACTAACTGTCGTTAAGTATTTGTTTTGTGAAATGAATAAATATAAATATAAAAATATATTTAATTTATTCAAACCATTGGAACTCTCATGTATTGTGTGCAATCCCGAGTCTCGGGTTCGAAACCGGACATACTTATATTAATAATTATACATAAACTCTAACAATTGTTTCCTTAGAGAGTGGTAAACAAGACATTAATATCTTAATGCTACTCCTTCATCCCAAAATTTTATTGTCCACAAATCTAACTAAATTCTTCCCAAAATAATTGTCCACTTCAAAAAGTGATGGTTTAAATTTGGCAGTACTGTATCTTAGAATTCTAGGACAATAGTTTGGGATGGATGGAGTAACTTTATTTATTATCTTTTGTCGAGACTTTTTGACCTATTGTATTCTGTTTCCCTACTCAGTTTTGATGTTTACCTTTCTTTAATGCTACAATAGTTGGACACACGCACTTGATGTGCTCTGTTACATAGAGGTCAAATGGGTTTGGGTCAAGAGGGGTTGGCTGGGTTGACCCTTTTTCCATCTGTTGTTTGGTGGTTTAAAAAGTACTAAATGCGGACTTTGTGTTCATTTTGGAACAACTTCATTGTCCGAATAGTGTAGGCTGACATGAATAGCGTATTTTGCTTATGCTTTTTGGTTTAGCTACACAGTAGATATGCTGTCACTTTCCGCTCTTTTATTGTTACATACGGAACTTCAGGAGTTAGCTTGCTTTACCGACAGCGTTAGGAGGATGTTTACATATAAAAAATGATTTTTTTTTTTTTTTTTTTTTTTTTTTTTTTTTTTTTTTTTTTTTTTTTTTTTTTTGTTTGCATCTTTGGCCTATTTGACCAATTTATCCATCCCTTCTTTTGGTTTGACCCGTTTGAGATAAAACAGAACTCACAACGAGGGGTCACACATGCCAACCCTAGCTTTAGGAGGCACTGAAAAAGTAGTTTATATGTTAGTGTTAATGCTTATGAACCAAATGTCTCTTTATAATTGTCGTTTTAATTATCAAGGTTTAAGAAAGCTGAATTACATTGTTGTTAAAGGTAGCAAGATGGGAAGGTCATTTGGGTTGGATATTGGGTCGAAGATATGTAGTTTACAGTACAGATCAAAGTGGGTTTCTTCGGGTTGACCTGAAACTATTTTTTATTTTTTTGTTTCTTTTTCACTTTTGGATATGTTTATTATATCTACATAAGACTTGGCAATTAAATCGTTTACTACAAAGGTTTCATAGTTATTAGGTTCATTTATTTTTTATTCAAAAAAAATTACCCTCTTTGTTGTTACAATCCATCATAATTAAACACAAAGAACAAGTAATTGAAAAAATAAATAAACTCTCAATAACACGTATATGATCATTAATCAATATCATATAGCCACATGCAAACCTTTTTGATAAATCCTATTAATTTTCTATGTGAATTTATAATGTATCTAATCAATAAAACTCCCATTGGTTTTCGAGCTCATTGTGCCCAATGGTCCACAGACGCCAAATAACTTGGACGCGTAAGTTTTGATTAACTAGACACCACATTGCACATAACCAATTTTAATTAATATATTAGGGTCTTCCCTAATATAAGATTTATCTTAAAAATCATGTAGCAAATAAAACACAAAACTTTCCATGACAAAATATGCAAGATTTTGTCACGAATCCCATATTGCACATATAATCATGTAATCACATATTATCATGTCAATATATATCTAGTACGCATTCTAATTAATTAATGACATCACATATTCATTAATTAATCCCTAAAAATTGCATGCAATCCTAGGGTTTCTACAAGTTTTAATTAAAAAACTAAAACCCTAAAAACTTTATGGGTGTCGACCCAATTAGGGTTTACTAAAAAAATAAAAACCCTAGCTAAACATTGCATGTATCTCAACAAGATTCAATTTTTAAGGTTTTTAGTAATTAATTACATGTTAAAAACATGGCTCATGATGCCACTGTTGGAATATGAGAATCATAAAAATACTATAAACACATAAACATCATAGTACATGCAGCGGAATAGATCTGCATAACATGTAAATTAATTAACTAAAAATTAAATAGAAAACGTACCTTATTGCTTCTTAGCAAGAACAAGGAATCGGATCTACAAGAACAAGATAAACCCTAACTAGGGTTTAAGGTATAGTTCGATCTAAGATGGATCGAATAGGGCAACACTCACAAGCTAAAGAAAGCTTGTCACTCGTTCTCGTACACACGTAATTCTAGCGTTCCAATGGGAAAAGCTAGGTTCAAATCACAAAAACAAACCAAACACTTTGTAAGCTTTACTTGGATCGGCAATACCTAGTGGTATTAAAAGAGGCCGGTCGGTTTGAGCTAGGAGGGGAAGAGAAGGAGAAGAATGGCTTGTTTTGGGATTCAAGATTAGGGAATAACCAAATATAATGGGATTGTATTTATAGGCAAACCATGGCTTGCTCCCTACTCCACCCAAAACCGACTTCCATACCCTAATGGGTTGGATCGGCCGGATATTAGAACCCAAAGTGGTTCTAGATCCTTCTCTTCCTACTTTGCATAATTAGGCCTTTAACGACCGTTATCTCTAACTCCGTTAAGTACTAACTGTCGTTAAGTATTTGTTTTGTGAAATGAATAAATATAAATATAAAAATATATTTAATTTAGGGCAAATGGCACAAAAAGGTATCAAACTTAGGGTCCATTTCCAATCAAGGTATCCAACTTTTTTTCTTGCATAAAAAGGTTCTCAACTTTTTTTTTGGCGGATTTGGGTTTTTCACTAACGTTCGTTAACTCAGTTCGTTAGTAAGTTACATGTTCAGTCCTCGAATTCGTTAACTCAGTTCATGCAACATCCAAAAACAATTTCGATTTTTTTTTACATGTTTGGTCCTCGAATTCTTATACTCATTTCATAAAACATCCAAAAAAAAATTCGAAAAATATTTTAAAAAAATTGTCAAAAAAATATTTTCTTAAAATATTTATATATTACTTTTTAAATTACTTTTTTTTCGAAAAATATTTGAAAAAAAAATTAAAAAAAATATTTCGAAAAAATTAAAAATATTTTCAAAAAAATTAAAAAAAATTCGAAAAAATTAAAAATATTTTTAAAAAAATATTTCGAAAAAAAAAAATTCGAAAAAATATTTGAAAAAAATATTTGAAAAAAAAATAAAAAAAAAAAGTTCGAATATTTTTTTCGAAAAATATAATTTTTTCGAAAATATGCATATTTTCTTTTTCAAATATTTTTTTGAAAATATTTTAAATTTTTTTTAAAAAAAATTTAAAAATAAATTAAAAATAAATTTAAAAATATTTCGAAAATATATATATATTTTCGAAAAAATATATTTTTTTTCGAAATATTTTTTTTTTAATTTATTTTAATTTTTTTAAAAAAAATTAAAAATATTTTCGAAAAAATATTTGAAAAAAATATATATATATATTTTCGAAAAAATTATATTTTTCGAAAAAAATATTCGAACTTTTTTTTTTAATTTTTTTTTCAAATATTTTTCAAAAATATTTTTAATTTTTTCGAAAATATTTTTTTTAATTTTTTTTTTCAAATATTTTTCCAAAAAAAAGTAATTTAAAAAGTAATATATAAATATTTTAAGAAAATATTTTTTTGATAATTTTTTTTTTTTAAATATTTTTCGATTTTTTTTTTTTGGATATTTCATGAAATGACTATAAGAATTCGAGGACCAAACATGTAAAAAAAAATCGAAATTGTTTTTGGATGTTGCATGAACTGAGTTAATGAATTCGAGGACCAAACATGTAACTTACTATCGAACTGAGTTAACGAACGTTAGTGAAAAACCCAAATCCGCCAAAAAAAAAAAGTTGGGAACCTTTTTATGCAAGAAAAAAAGTTGGATACCTTGATTAGAAATGGACCCTAAGTTTGATACCTTTTTGTGCCATTTTCCCTTTAATTTATTCAAACCATTGGAACTCTCACGTATTGTGTGCAATCTCGAGTCTCGGGTTCGAAACCGGACATACTTATATTAATAATTAAACATAAACTCTAACAATTGTTGCCTTAGAGAGTGGTAAACAAGACATTAATATCTTAATGCTACTCCTTCATCCCAAAATTTTATTGTCCACAAATCTAACTAAATTCTTCCCAAAATAATTGTCCACTTCAAAAAGTGATGGTTTAAATTTGGCAGTACTGTATCTTAGAATTCTAGGACAATAGTTTGGGATGGATGGAGTAACTTTATTTATTATCTTTTGTCGAGACTTTTTGACCTATTGTATTCTGTTTCCCTACTCGGTTTTGATGTTTACCTTTCTTTAATGCTACAATAGTTGGACGCACGCACTTGATGTGCTCTGTTACATAGAGGTCAAATGGGTTTGGGTCAAGAGGGGTTGGCTGGGTTGACCCTTTTTCCATCTGTTGTTTGGTGGTTTAAAAAGTACTAAATGCGGACTTTGTGTTCATTTTGGAACAACTTCATTGTCCTAATAGTGTAGGCTGACATGAATAGCGTATTTTGCTTATGCTTTTTGGTTTAGCTACACAGTAGATATGCTATCACTTTCCGCTCTTTTATTGTTACATACGGAACTTCAGGAGTTAGCTTGCTTTACCGACAGCGTTAGGAGGATGTTTACATATAAAAAATGATTTTTTTTTTTTTTTTTTTTTTTTTTTTTTTTTTTTTTGCATCTTTGGCCTATTTGACCAATTTATCCATCCCTTCTTTTGGTTTGACCCGTTTGAGATAAAACAGAACTCACAGCGAGGGGTCACACATGCCAACCCTAGCTTTAGGAGGCACTGAAAAAGCAGTTTATATGTTAGTGTTAATGCTTATGAACCAAATGTCTCTTTATAATTGTCGTTTTAATTATCAAGGTTTAAGAAAGCTGAATTACATTGTTGTTAAAGGTAGCAAGATGGGAAGGTCAGTTGGGTTGGATATTGGGTCGAAGATATGTAGTTTACAGTACAGGTCAAAGCGGGTTTCTTCGGGTTGACCTGAAACTATTTTTTATTTATTTATTTCTTTTTCATTTTTGGATATGTTTATTATATCTACATAACATAAGTATATTGTTACAATGATAATTTAAGTGTTGAAGGAAGAAATATAGGCGGTTGTATGCAATCAAAATACTTTGCGACCTATTGGCCTGTTCCAATTGTAGTTAATTTTAGCTTCTTTTACCTGTTAGAGATTAGTAATAATAAAGTGACCACCCTAATAGTAGGTGTCACTAAAACAGCAGTTTACATGGTTTGCGTATAATTGAATAATGATGAATTTGTAATTTCACACGGTGTGTCCCGACATGAATGCCTTTTGTTGACTTAAGGGTTTGTAATATACCTACACTATTGGGGCAATTGACATGACCTGTCATTTCTTTCTTGCCTTTAAAAAACTGAGTCCATGTTGTTGATCAATACTTTCAGCCTCTTACAGACTTTATAGGAAGATAGGCTTAAGTCTGATGATGTTTTTGATGAGTCGAAATTATGTCCTTCATATTTCACAATGTCTCATGGTTGACATATTCACCCCAAAGGCATGGGATTTTATGCGACATTCGTGTGCCATGAGTGCATAAAAGGTATGTTTGTCATATAGCTTATATGTGTAGTATTTACGCCATTTAATTCTATGCTTGTATGCATATTATTTACAGCATTTAATTTAGAAGACGTTTAACATCACATACTTAAGTTTATGCTTTAGTGGGGCGAGGAGTGTATTGTAACACTAAACCATTGTAGCATTCAGGATGTTCCTTATACTAAAAATAAGTTCAATGTTTTGCAATTTGCATAATGGGTCACCTAACATATAGCATTACCCCCATTAAACAGTTGCCATTAGCTTAGTCTTACTGCAAACTCAGTTTTATGCTTTGTAGCCGGCTTTCATTCACCACATGGCTTATTTAGTTTGTTCAACTTAGAAGACGTTTAACATCACATACTTAAGTTATGATAATAATTGTAGTCTGGAAAACCATAGTTGCAGGTGCCTAAACCTTTTGGTGAAAAACATCAAAAGAAAATCCTTCTCTTTTCCAATGCTTATGTAACATGCAGGAGAAATGGTATGATCAAATACTGTTTCTAAGTCTTCCAGCAACTGGTCAAGCATATCTCACTTGAGACATTTTCTCACCAATCTTAAGCATGTACTCAGAGGCTAGTTTGTTCATTTTAATGATTATCGCTTGAAAATATCCACATCTACATATGCATATGAATCATCAACAATTAGATGTTGGTCTAGCGCGTTGAAAAGTGTACTTCTAATTCATGAAACCTCCTGAATCCTTGTATTCACTAAATCATGGTTATTATTCGTATATATAATTCTAAAATCATATTTGACACTTGATTATTTGAATTGTCATGGTTAGGCAGCGATCCACTGCTATAGAAATGATAAAGTCCTTCAAACGAAGCCCGGTTTCACTTATAAACAAATTGTTAGTGAATAAAGACCGTTTCTTATCCAAACAACTACTCCCTTTGTCTCAAAAAAAATTGTCTACCGACAAAAAACATACAGTTTCGTTACAACTTTTTCTTTTTTAATACAACTTTACCCTTTATAATTTCTTTAATGTTTGTAATAATAATTTCAAATAAAGGTAATATGATAAACTCGATCTAGATTTCTAAATTAAAATTTTCTGGTAATATGTTTGCAAGTGCCCTCAACGTTAAGTTATAGAACTTCAACATTTTAGGTGAACTTTTGTGTTTATTAGGCACATTATTCATGTTGCCGTGAGCCCAATTCTGTTTTTGCCCTCAGCCCCAATCTTTATCCAAAATAAAAGCCATTAAAATTCTATTGCATTAAATAGGGGTGCCCACAAATTGGGTAATATTTTTATAAACCGAAACCGAACCGAATTAAACTTAACAAAATTTGTCAAAACTGAACTGAAGCCAAATGAAGTTGGTACATTTTTTCAGGGTTTGTTACAAATATGACTTCAATCTAAGACTTAAGACTTGCATATATCGGTATTTAATTACCCCAACAAAATTGTTTATCATCACAAAACTATAATGAATCCAATAATGTTATCGCTATGCCCAATATAAACGAAACCCCTATTTCTCTTCCCACTCACAATCTCAATTACCAAAACTAAACACATGTTAATTTCTTGATTCATCTCTTTTAACGAATACATAAATGCATCGTTCCAAAAAAAAAAACGAATACATAAATGCAACTTTACTACAGTCGCAATATCAACATTGTTGCTCAAATCAGCAGTTGGCTGGGCTGGGTTGCATAAATCAACAATCCCGCATATTAACGTGTGTAAAATGCGGTCGTTTTGTCCTTCGGCAGTAAAATATTCGCCAAACAGAAAGAAAAAAAATCAGCCCAAAAAAACTAGCACACCCGGCCCAAAAACCACTCTAAACTATGCAACAACTTGCGAAACTCACCCTAACCTTTTGACTATTTATGACTTTTTTATATAACAAATTTTATTTGCCAAATATCTAACAGATATCTAGCGATTTCATGCTTAAAAAAAGGCGTCGAAAGGTCTTTTGATGACGAACAAAACAAGCCCAATATTGATATACTTTTTACGTACGCACGATTTAATAAAAAAATGTGAAGTTAATATATATAAAATAAAAGAACTTTTATAAAAAAAAAAAAAAAAAAAAAAAAAAAAAAAAAAAAAGTCCAAAACAGCTACGTGCAAAGGCTTAGCGGCTGGAGTGATGTGCAAAGCAGCTGGTTTGATTTCGGCCGGAAATGTGGTCAAAACCAAGGTTAAAAAACGAGCAGGATCATAGTAGTATCTTAATTTAACTAGGATCCTACATGTGCGGCCATCAGAGAATTTTTCACAAGTGGTAAACTACTTGGTAAGCTCAACACAACTCTTATCTCTCTTGTGCCTAAAACTAAATCCCCTGTTAGAGTCACTGATTACAGACCTATATCATGCTGTAATCTTGTCTATAAGGGTATTAGTAAGGTCATCACTAATAGGCTCAAACTTGTACTTAGTGAGCTTGTTGATTCTAGCCAGAGTGCATTCATTCCCGGTAGGCAGATTAGTGATACCATTCTTCTGGCCCAGGAGTTTATGATAGGTTATAATTGGGACCATAATACTAGTAATTGTGCTTTTAAGATTAATGTTCAGAAAGCGTATGACGCGGTTAGTTGGGATTTTCTTGAATTTTGTTTGGGGGGTTTTGGATTCCATCAAGTGATGATCCACGTGATTATGACCTACCTTAGGAATTCTTCTTTCTCGGTTTGTGTAAATGGTGATACCCATGGGTTCTTTAAAGCTAAGAGAGGGCTTAGGCAGTGTGATCCTATATCACCCTACCTTTTTACTCTTGTTATAGAAACCCTTAATTTGATGATCAAAAGACAAATTAGGCTTTACAATAGGTTTAAATACCACTCAGGATGTAGTATGCTCAAAATCACTAATCTATGTTTCGCCGATGATTTACTTATGTTGTGTCATGGTGATTTGGTGTCTGCGTCTATTTTGAGGAGAGGTTTGGATGAATTTAGCCTTTCCTCTGGTTTGTACCCTAGTATGAACAAAAGTGAGGCTTTCTTTTGTAGCTTATCTCCTGAAGTTAAAGATGACATTAAGTTGGTGATGCCATTTAGGGAAGGTGTGTTGCCCATTAGATACTTAGGGGTGCCTTTAGTATCTAGGAGGGTGAATTATGGGGATTGTAGGGTTCTTATTGAGGCTGTTCAGAATAAAATTATGAATCGGAGGAATATGTCCATTCCTTTGCGGGTAGGCTGCAATTAGTGGCCTCTATTTTATCCTCATTACAAGTTTATTGGTGTTCCATGTTTTTTCTCCCTGTTCTGGTTTGTGACACGATCAATAGTTTGGTGAAAAACTTCTTGTGGACTGGTGGGAACAATGCTATTGCGAAGGTGAGTGTGAATTGGATAGATATGTGCAAACCTAAGGATCAGGGGGGTCTAGGTCTTAGATACGTGATTGGAATAATGCCCTTATGGCTAAGCACTTATGGAATATAGCATGTTATAAGGATTCTATTTGGGTCAATTGGATCAAATCTCATAAACTGAAGGGTAGCAACATTTGGGATATAAAGTTGAAAAGCGGTCACTCTTGGTGTTGGAAACAGTTGTTGGATCTTAGAGACAAAATTCAGGATTATGTCAATGTTAAGTTAGGGGATGGTAAAAAGTGCAATGTTTGGTTTGATAAATGGCACATGAATGGTCCGTTGAGTAAGCTTATTGACCATAGGGCTATTGTGCAGGCTAGACTTAAGTTAGATGCTAAAGTCTATGAGATGATTGTTAATGGGGTTTGGAATTGGCCTGGGCAGTGGGAGGGTAGATTTGATGAGGTTCTTAATGTCCCGGTTCCTGTTCTTAATGCGGATGTTGAGGACAGAGTTGTATGGCATAATAGAAAGGGTAAAGAAAAAGATTTTAGTGTGAATGAGGTTTGGAAGGTTTTAAGAACTGCTTCTCCTAAGGTGATTTGGCATAAGCATGTTTGGTACACCCAATGTATCCCGAGGCATGCATTCATTACTTGGGTTGCCATCAAGGGTAGACTTAAGACTAAAGACAGGCTTGCTAATTGGTTTAATGTCCCAGATTTGACTTGTCATTTATGCAGAATTGGTAATGAGTCCCATAGTCATTTATTTTTTTCATGCCCTTATTCTAAGAGACTTTGGGAGAGACTCAAACCTATAGCTTTATTGGATAATGTTAGTAATGAATGGGCTAGTGTCATCTCCATAATTATTGTCAGACCTGTTGTTTATTTTTGGTATTGAGTATCCTGATAGCAATTAGAAGTCACGAGAATGCACGCTTTCAGATCGATTAATTTAGAGTGGATACCAATTAACGACCGGATAAAATCTAATTGATTCAAGTTTGTGTTATGTGGTTATGTTTGCAATCACAGAAAGACTGTGTGTTTTCGTATATCTCAAATGAGACAACACAGGATAGTTTTGTATGTCCTAAAACGGTTATAAATGGTTATCAAGTGGTTTAATAAGAAGTTAAATAAACTGCTAAGCAGTTAGTATAAGCGTACATAAACTAGCAGCATGTTCTGAACATAAGCAGCAGGATCTCAACCTTAACAGCATGTTCATAACACTAACAGCAGGTTCATATCACTAACAGTAGGTTAGTATCACTAACAGCAGGTTAGTAAAACTAGCAGCAGGTTAACGAAAGCTTAGCAGCAAGTTAACAATGATATCCGTACCTTTATGAACTAGCAGTACCTTCCAATTGGTATACTAGCATTACCAATTATAACTCACCAACTGCTATAACCAGCAGTACCTTCCTTCTTATAAATTCCATAACCAGCAGTACCTTAGTACATTGGCAGTACCTTAGCACCAGTTAGACCTGTTAATATACAACTAAGTGTCGACCATTACTTGTATATTAAACACAACTCATAATACACTAAAATACCAACAAGACCAGCTATGAACAAGATTTGGAGATTTATCCAAAGATTAGTGTTTGGTGCTGCGATTTATTTCTTATGGCAAGAAAGGAATTCTAGAATATATGAGCAAAGAGAGAGGACTGTTGATTGTATGTTTGACCATGTTTGTGAAACTGTGAGGTTTAAGATAAGGTGTCTCACTTTAAAACAGAAAAATGATGTTACTCAAGCCTCTAGGATTTGGAATCTGCCTGTGAATAAGAATGTGTACTACAAGGATATTTTAAGGGACCTAAATATAATTGATGTTTCTGATGAATTATAGGTCTTTGGATAGTGTTTAGGTTAACTTGTTCCATGGGGGAACGGGTTTCTGGAAATGTAATGAAACCTATGATTGAGATGACACGGGACACACTGATATTATTTTGACTCTAGCAGGGGTCCTTTTTGTGTTGATTCTCTCCAGGTATCTGTTTGGTCTTGTTGGTGTTCTATGAAGTATGTTCAGTAGCAGATTTGGGTGGTATATGTATCTTCTTGGAATACTATGCTAGGGGTGTCCAGATCCTCATTTTTATGCTTGCTGGCATCCTTGTGGATTTTGATGTGTGCAGGTTGTGTTTGCGGGTTGGGCACCTATGGTGTTGGGGAGGATTAGGGGAAAGTAGCACTCTTTTCCTACCCTAAGGTTTTTCCTTTGTGGTTTTACTTTGGGTAGGTTTTTAAGGATCCTATTTCCCCTAATCTGCTACATTGGCACTCCCCAATTTTGTTGTTGTTTCTGCTAAAAGGTGGCTATTCTTGGTTTGATAAGTTTTTTTGCTGGTTTGCTCGTGGGCTATGATATATTGGACTATGTATTCTTCTATAGTATTATGAGGTTTCAGATCATTGGTTTTCTAGTGTATTGTGATGGATTAGTGTTAGCATTGATTTAAAAATGATGGTCATTTGTATTAATTAAACTTTGTGTCATGTTTATGTCTAGTCTAGCAAAGTGGGCTTTTGCTAGTTAATATGTAAGATTTAATGTAAAAGTCTAGTCCAACTCAAAAGCCCACTTGCAGCCCATCAAAGCCCTTTAGGGCTTCACATTTGTAGTATAAATTAGAATCTCCCAACTCATTTCCACTGTGCCTCAAAAGACAGCCAAGGTGGGAGTGTGTATGCTTTAGGTTTGTATTTGTTACCTTTTCCTTAAGCTAATAGATACACAGTTATATCTCATTAGATCCATTCATCTCATCTTGTTCTTGTTTGAGTACCAATCGAATAGCATAAGTTTTGTATGATTAAGATAAAGTAGTGTCCTACAAAGTGGTATCAAGAGCAAAAAACAAAGATGTAGGATTTTTTGGGGTGACGTTACTGTTCATCAAGAGATTTAACCGAGTTTCTGTCACTTTCTCTCGAGTTAGAAAGTCTGTGGCTAGAAATTCTTGAGTTTCTATCAGTTTTCTCGAGTTTCTCAAGTATCCTCGAGTTTCTGAAAGTTGTCTCGACATTCTGTGAAATTCATCGATTTTCCCAGATCTACTCGAATTTTTGTGAACTTACTCGAGTTTTTAGAAAGCTTAGTCGAGTTTCTCAAGGTTCAATCGAGTTTCTGCATAGTACTCGAGTTTCTGGACAGCTTAGTCGAGTTTCTCAAGGTTCTGTCGAGTTTCTGCATAGTACTCGAGTTTCTGGATAAATTAGCCGAGTTTCTCAAACTTCCTTGAGCTTCTCAGGATCTTCTCGACTTTCTTGGTTTGCTCGAGTTTCCAGGTTTGCTCAAGTTTCTTAGTTTGCTCGAGTTTCTAGGTTTGCTCAAGTTTCTAGCTTTGCTCGAGTTTCTCAAGTATTCTTCGAGTTTCTGAAAGTCTACCCGAGTTTGTTAAGATACCCAAGTTTGTCAAGATACCCGAGTTTGTCAAGATAACCGAGTTTGTGAGCTTCAGAAGTTCCCGAGTTTCTATAATTTACCGACTTTCTCAACAAGTTCCCGAGTTTCTTAAAAAAAAAAATATAGTTTTTTGGCGTGAAAATTTGAGTAAAATTTAATTTTTTCGAGAGACTAAACGTTCAATTTTTACGTGAAATTCAAATTTTGGTATAACGTTGAAAACTTTGGCCCAAAATTCAAATTTTAGGACAAAATTTGAATTTTTTCGGGGAAATTTCGCGTGAAAATTTTTAAAACTCAAAATTTTCTAGTAACCTTAGAATTCCATTTTATTGTGTATTTCAAATTCTGGTAGAGAAATTTTTCAAGTTCAATTTTTTGGACGGAAATCAGAAAACTTGGGAAAGGACTAAACTTCAACATAATATAACTCTTAAACCGTAACCAACATCAATAACCACTCCTAGTTCTTTGAACCGATCCAAAATCATCTTAGTCATACAAATTTATCAATGACGACTCAACAAGACATCCATGCAGCCGGTGCAGAAAACCGTCCTCCTATGCTAGAAAAAGGTGGATACCTTCAATGGACGAGCCGTATGCTTCGCTATATCAAAACCAAACCTGAAAGACAAGGTAGACTCCTGCTCAACTCCATCCAGAATGGACCATTCAAGCCTCGTCAGATTCAAGACCCTGGAAATCCAAATGATACACCTCCTACTCTACCATTCTTTCGTTTACAAAGAGAAGATGATTACACGACAGAGGATTGGAAACAAATTGCAGCTGATGACCTGGCAATGCACTTAATTCAACTTGGTTTACCACGTGAGATCTCTGCTGCTGTTGACAGTTGTGAAACTGCTTACGATATGTGGGAACGAGTTAGAAGGCTTTGTCATGGCACAAAAATTAGACAACAGGATGTTGAAAACAAGCTGCTAACAGAATGGGAGAAGTTCACGTCCACTCCAGCGGAACCCATTGAATCCTACTACACCAGGTTTTACACTTTAATGAAGGAGCTCATCAAAAACAAATTGTCACCAAGGCAAATTGTTCAAAACATCAAGTTCATCAACAATCTACCAGAAGAATGGGGACGCTTTGTCACGATTGTTAACCAAACAAAGGACCTTCATCAGGTAAACTATGATCAGCTCTATGATTTCCTAAAGCAAAACCAGGCAGAGGCAAATGAAGTCAAGAAAGAGAAGATAGCAAAGCAACATGATCCTCTGGCACTCATTGCTCAAACACCTACACCTGCAACAGTAACTATGGTATGGGATAAGACCTTATGGGTTGATCATGTATAGGCCGACTATGTTGGCGTGAGGTATGTGCCCCTATATCACTAGTTTAACTTCTGGTTAGACTAGTTACGGTTATGGTATGATTTTATTATACATTGTATTGTTCGTTATACCATGTACTTACTAAGCGTTTTGCTTATATGTTTAGTTGTTGTGTTTTCTTGATAGGTTCCGGCGAAGTTAGTAAGGGTAAAGAGAAGGCGTAGGGTGGTTCGTTGTTAGAAGTGTAGCTCGAGACTTGGTAAGTAGAAGAATCTCTCTTTTGGATCAAGCTAGTTGAAAGTTGGAAGCCCCTAAAGTGCCATTTTCTTTTGGTAACACCCAATAGTCAAAACGGGTCGTTTTGTGTCTCAAAGCCCTTGTAATTAGTTGTGTCTAGGTTGTGAAAGTAGTTTGGTTATGAATGTTATGTTATAGTGGGTTTAGATATGTTAATATTCTAGTAAAAGGGTGTTTGGTAAATGTATGTTTATACCCATTTTGGGTTGTACATGGGTCAAATGTGTATGGAACACGTTTGTTATGTTATGTAAATGGTTATGTTTGAGTTTGGCATGAAATTGAAGTAGTATAAGTGGTCTTGTAGTGTATATGGGTCATAACGAGTCTTGGGGTAAAACCCGTGTTTGTGAAAGTACGTCTTCCGAGAGTCAAACGGTAAATGTTTTTGTATGAAAATGAACTCATTGATATACTAAGTGAATATGGAAAGTTTGGTGAAATATCGAGTTTGGGAGGTCGGGTTTCCGGCCGAGGATTTTGGAAACTGTTTTGGGCAAACAGCAGGTTTGAACCGCCGCGGTTCATACCTGAACCGGCGGTTCAGACCTATTTTTGGGGTCTAGCCGGCGGCTGGAAATTCTCAGCCGGCGGTTGGGATGTTTTTCATATTTTGGCAATTTTCAAAAATTCATATCTTTTAATCCGTAAGTCGTCATGGGTCCCGCCACCGGTCATTTTGAAGGTAATTGAGTTTACTTTTATTTAAAAATAGTCTCAAAGTCTGAATGTTTATATATTTTTTTCAGTTGTTAAAAGAGTGACAGAATGTCCATAAAAGTCAAGCGTTTCCGAGTAAAAAGTTTTAATTTTTGGTCTTGGCGGGCACGGGGTGTTCACCAGGCCGGCATTCCTTTGAGTCTAAATGGCCAATTTGGGCCGGAGCCCATGTAGTGAAAGACACAGGCCGCTGGTGTAACACCCGGTAAATTCCTAAACCTATTTTACGAGCCAAAACACTTGCTTCTCATTTTCTTTAACTTTTGAACTTCTTTGAACTTGTTTGGGTTTGAAAAACTATGAATATCTTGTTTAATGTGAGCGTTATTCCCTTATCGAGCCGGCACAACCTAGAAAGCACAAAACGTATCGTATTTGTCAAAAACATTGATTTTTGAAAATATTGCATATTTATACTCGTTTTTATTGGAAAAATTATTTCGTGAACAATGGCGCAAGTTTCGTTAATTTTCGAGTCCGTTTGATATGTCAAATGGGTCCTGCAATGTTTATTGCAAAAGTTTAACCACATTGACAACCTCAGCCCCTCCGCCCCCCTTTTTCAATACACATCCCTCACCTTTCACATTTTCATTTTCGGTCCCTTATCAAAAATATAAAATCCCAATTAATAAAAAAATCTTATTCACTATTCACTCATCTCTCTCTCTTCTTCTCTCTCCTACCCGCCGGCGATCCTCAACTCCGGCCACCTTCATATTTTCCGGCCACCGGAATATTTTCCGGCGAGTCATTTTGTTTTCCGAATCGATAGATCGGCCATATTTAATCATTTCTGGAAACTTTCAGCCATTAACTCCCTCCACAACTCTACTCACGCGCCACCACCACCACCCTCCTCCTCTTGTTTCTTCTCGGTAAACTAACCCCACGCGCCCTCTATCTTTATTTTTAGTAACTTTTTATAAAACCCTAATTTAAATATTTTTATTTATTTATTTATTTATCCGAATAAATTTTAAGGGTTATTGATAAAATGGATGCAAAAGTTGTATAAACTCTCGTGTGGAAAACCCTCCCCCTCCCTCTCGTCGTTGACTCAGTCACTCGGTCAAACTCACCAAGTCAACTCAGCTGACTCGGTGAGGGTTTGATAGTTTTGATGTTATTAGTATTCTTGTGTTATTCATTTTGTTGTGGTGATGTTTTGTTTGAAGCTAAAGTTGATTGAATCCGTTTGGTTGGTTTGATGTCTCGACAGCCGTGGCTGGTGGGATTAGTTGATGAGATTGTGTTGTTTACATTTGGGCTTGGGTTTAATCTGAGTCCGTTTGGGTTGTTAGTCGAGCCGTGACTCGTGGCAAGTCACGGCAAGTCGAGAAATGTGTTAGGATTAGTACTTTGATGTCGTGATTAGTTTGAAGTTTGCGTTGAAATGATGTTGACAGCCTCAAATTATTTATGTCGTTTGGAACATTTTTTTATAGAGTTAGAATAAGGGTTAGAGTTAGGGAAGAAAAAAAAAAGAAAAAAAAAAAAGAATTGGAAATGTTGTATTAGAAATGGTTGTGTTTGCGGATTTGGATGAGGATTTGTGTTCGGATTTGGTTTTGGTTGTGTCAATGGTCCGGCCGAGAGGTGTTGACCCACATCTGGTTAGCCGTGACTCGTGGTGAGTCACGGCATAGTTGTAAGAGGTGTTTGGATTTGTGTTGTTGGACTTGGTCTCGAATTTGGTTTAGCCGAGAGCCTTATCGGCTCGGATTGAGTCAAGCCGTGACTCGTGGCGAGTCATGGCCAAGGTTAACAACTTGTCGTTGTTTGTTTATAAATTTACTCTCGTCGAGTTATATTTATTATCAGTCGTCGTTTATTATTTATTTTGTTAAGTCGTATTATTTAGTTAATCGATATTTATTTTCTAGTTTATTTTATTTAATTGTTGAGTCGTATTATATTTAGGATTAGACGTTTTTTATTTATTTATTCGTTTGTGTGATCGATATGAGATGTTTCGGAATATTTGAAACGTTATGGGATAAATTGCAACACATATGAGATACTTAATGTTTAACGATTGTATTTGGATAATATTGTAATGTTGTAACATTGTGGACAAGGATTGGACGTATTGAATTTACGGTATTAGTTATTTAGACTATTATGGACCCTTTGGTACACGAGACGGAAGGGTACGTTAGACTCATAAGAGTTTAACCTACCTGGACCCGAACAATACAAAATGGTCGATAAAACTAAACAACTAATATATACGCGAATGATATGTCCAATTATATATTAAAACTTGTAAAACTCGTCGATAATTGAAATATTCAAATAAGTCGTATGACTTGGGAATGTTTTATAAACGGGCACTTCAAGCCAAAATTTCGTAAAATATTTTATAAATTATTTATGCTTTATTAAATGTTCCAAAACCTTTTCAAAACTCTTATGTTTTATCGAATATAACGTCTATTTTGGGAAAACGGGGAAAAGCTGAAACTATCTATCGATGTCGTTTGTTTGTTTATTGATTCTTTTCTGATTTTATTCTTTCTTTCATATTTATTTCGACTCTTTCCCTCGTCTTTCTTGAGCGTCCGTTCGTATTCGCCGACTTATTATCCCTTACCTTTCTCGTCTTCCACACGAGTCTTAAACTTTCATTTTCTTTCAAACGCCATTGAAAACTAAATCCTTTTTATAATAACACAAGTATTCAAAGGACGCTAATTCATAAATTACTTGAATATTATTTCTAAAACATATTACTTGTTAGGTTGTGCTGATCCAGTATCGTTATGCTTGTACACTTGATGTCGTCATACTCTATTACTCCTTGATGCTAGTTGTGATTTTTGTGAATGTCTTACGTTGCTGCATACTGAGGTGAGTTCATAGCCCCACTTTTATTTGCTTAACTGTTTTATAAACTACTTGGGGTGAGATACATGCTACTGTTTTGAATATAATCACAATTGTTTGAAAACTATACTTTGAACTGAAAACTATGCTTTCTGCTTTCTGAAACTTTATTTGAACTGGAACAACATTTATATTTTCTGGTAGCTACCTTGCGAAACATCTGATAAGCACTAAGTACCGTCCTTGCTAAAAGCAAGTCCCTCGATCATGAACCATTAATCACCTGCGGGTGAGCGCGATTATAGTATATAGGCCTATAGGATTGACCATCCCATCCCTGTTAACCGGGGAGGCAACACGGGTATGCTATATTTGAGTTACCTAGGTATTTGGCAAGATACCTACCTGAGGGCAACTATTATGATTATGAAATTCCGCGGTTATTGTCGACTTACAACGGTTAACGCTTTGTGTGTCATGAGCTTAGTGCAGTGGTAATACTTGAACTTTCAGCATTTTCTTGGAAACTTGAAATATTGTGATCAACTGCTTTACTTTTAAACCTATGAATTCACTCAACCTTTGTGTTGACTTTTAGCATGTTTATCTCAGGTGTTAGATCTTTTCCGTTGCATATCTTTCTTTTGGAGGAGCTTGGCGAAGGGCATGGCATGGTCATAGAAGACACTAAAAATTGTTTGGGACCGCTTAAAATCCTTTTTAAACCTATATCTTCCGCACTATTTTACATGATGTAATTTAAATACTTATTATTATGAATTTTCTTCTAAAACGGTTTAAGCAAAACCGTTCTTTGTACCTTGTGATTGTGACAACTATCAAATAACACGCCACAACTTGTATGCTTCCGCTGATCCGATTTCGGGGTGTCTCAGCTGGCCTTTTCATTATCCGCTTCTAATGAGTGGATTTATTTAAGCAAACACTCTTGAAAAACTTTTTGTTTGTCTATCTAAAATGATGAAGCTTAGCTCTAATTGATATGTCATCACAATTTTATAATTATAATAATTAGTATGAACAAAGTTTAAAAAGGTATATGATTCTTTATATTTTTGTATTGAAGATCAAAACTTGTAACCGGGTGGTTTAGATAATCTTGTAAAAGTTGAATTCAAAGCTTTGTATGGGAAAACAAGTTCATTTGAAGACAATGTGCAAACATTTTTATGTTTTATAACAATGTAGTTATGTTAAATTGTACCTGACCTGATTAATTATGCTAAATTGTACCCGACCCGATTAATTATGCTAAATTGTACCCGACCCGATTAGTTATGTTAAATTGTAGCGACCTGATTCGTTGATTGATTGACACATGATTTATTGTCTTCAAGCCAAGGAACTACTTTAGTTTAGCGGCTAGGTCCACCACTGGGGTGCCCGACGGTGGTCGACTTTGGTTAGATTTTGTACATAATTGATAAACGAAGAGAATGACGCTAACCGCGTTAGTTAACTCCAAACGGTTTAAAAGTTATGGCCAAAACTAGATGTAGTTAGGGTTTTGGCCGAAAATTTGCATTTTTTCTTTCAAAGAAAAGGAATAATGGGCTGGGTATTGCCGAGTCCTTAGGGATATATTGAATGACCATTTCTTATTCACAAGTTCAAATTTTCGTATATCTTCAAAGTGATTTGTGTACAACATAAAAAATACAATTCGGCCCACACATGCCCTCTTAAACGTGTTATATTATTTTAAAATATATAGATGGTATCGATTTTATTGTAACTTAGGTATAAAGTTTTCATTGAGTAACTTAACTTCATAGCATAAATGTCTAAACTTTAATTTATATTTGTGTCATAAGTTTGAAAGTTATTCGATTTTAGGTCGTTATAGTCGATGTGAAACATTGTTAAATGAAATGATAATAAAAAAAGTAGAGAAAACATAATGAGTTATTATAGAAAGTATATAGCTTATTTATAACTTTTACACATTATTTTCTCATATATAATAAAATTAATTTAAATGATTAATTTCATATATGACATTACTTTCATGATTAATTTCATATATATCCAAAGTGCAAGTATTAAATGCATAATTTATAATGTCTTTAATGCATGTTTAGGTGATTAATTTTATATATACCCAAAGTGCAAGTATTAAATGCATAATTTATAATGTTTTTAATGCATGTTTGGGTGATTAATTTCATATATACTCAAAGTGCAAGTATTAAATGCATAATTTATAATGTTTTTAATGCATGTTTTGAGTATATACGATTCGCTAATTTAAAACGTCATGGTCTTGGTTTGGGTTTTGGTCTTTGGTTAATGTCAAAAAGATTGGGCAGTAGTGTCTAATTTAGGTAGCAGTCTCACTCATATCTTCACAACCACACATCTATTAGTTTTGGTCTTTGGTCAATGTCAAAAAGAGTAGGTAGTCTCTCTCATAGATCGTAGATCATAGATCAATCAACTACACCAAAGAAAAAAAACACACACACACATCTATCATTTATCCATCAAACTTTGAATACATTTCTTATACGAGGAAGAAGATCATAGATCTAGCAATCTTACAGGTATGAATCAATTTGTGTGTTTTTTATGCGATCTATGTTGCTTGAAATGCTTGTATACGATATATGGGTTCATTTTTAATACACTTTGGTAACAAAACAAACATGATAAATCCAGTTTGCAGCTTCATCAATATTACTCACATGCATTTAGTAAAGCAAAATCTCGGGTTAATATATGTTGGTCAGTAGGTAAGTTTATATTAAGAGGCTTTTAGTTAAATCCTCTTTGCATCCGTATGAAAATACCAAACTTATTTCCAAAAATAATTCCTTGTGACAGACCCTTTACTAGACTTTGGGATATGTACTATTCAATTTATTGACTTTGGCAAATCTAGAGTCTGTTATATATGCGTTGTGCATTCTAATATTAATATGACTAAATATCAATTAATCTTGACATAGCGTGTTAGGATACATGAATTTATAGGACATCAAGAAAAACAAGTCCAAACAGTTTTTTTAAGCACTTCATAACTGATTCAACAAACTAATCCCGTAACTGATTCTCCCTTTCTTTTTCTCAACAGCAAAATGGTGGATGCTTTAGTAACTGTGGCTGCCGAGGGAATACTAAAAAAGGCTTTCTCCATAGCTGCAACCGAAGTTGCCCTTGCACTGGGGTACAAAGATAAGCTGACGGAACTTCATAAGACGTTAGACATGATTCGTGCAAAGTTAAGTGACGCTGAGAGGAAAAAGAGTACAGGTGTCGTGATGGAGTGGCTAAAACAGCTAAACGACGTAGTCGGTGAAGCTGATGATGTTTTGGATGAAGCTCACTATGAAATGTTGAGGCGTGAGGTGAAGAAACGAAACCAGGCAGGAAAGATATTCTCATTCACAAGTTTGAAAAAGTTTTCATTTGGTAGAGAAATGGGTCATAAAATTGAAAACATTAACAAAGAGTTGTCTCAGATTTATGAACGAGCAAACAATTTACGACTTCAAGATGAACAGTTTGAACCAGCTGGGAATAGCTACCGCCCCACTGTTCCATACTTGGACGAATTCAAAATCATTGGGAGGGAGAATGAAAAAATAAGTCTTGTAGGGCTCTTAACTAATTTAAGAGGAGAAAAACTTACCATTGTTCCCATTGTGGGAATGGGTGGCATTGGGAAGACTACTTTGGCTAAGTCGATATACAATGATCCCAAAATCGAGCAACATTTTGATGTTAGTGCTTGGTTGTGTGTGTCGGTTAAGGTCGAAGTTGATACACTTCTCGCAGATATCTATGAGTCTCTTGCAAGAGAGAAAGTTAAGTCCCTTATGAGGGTTAATCTAATTAGAGATGCGCGTGATGTGTCGTTGCGGTTTAGCAGTTTTAATGCCTACTCAAGTTTTAAATTTATATTTAGCCGACTTATCAATAACACACACACTTAACGAGCAGTGTACCCGGTCAGTATGAAGATAATGGTAAGTAGAGTGTCGATCACTAAGAGTGGAACGTATTATCTAGTTATTCTAATCAGTATTTTAATATCCTAACGCAAGGGGGTTTCAGCCTGAGAGACTGGCACGATTTGTTGCAATTAAAATAATAAAATAAACCAATAGGCACGAATCAGCAAGTAGCACACACGTACACAGATAGATACTCGAGACAATAAGAGGGTTGTCCTTATAATTAAGTAGATTGTCACTTGTTTTATTGATAGCTTTATATGAAGTGTATGTAGTTAATCCTTTCTCGTTGGTCCTATTCTTATCGGCGAGTAAACCCTTAATGATTACTTATGTCTAAAAGTTATTCCTAAGTGATCAATTTAGAAATAACCGTGGGAGCCACATTATGTCCCGCAGTCAAATGCCCGCAAGCCACTAATAAACACAGAGGTTATCAATGCACTAATAAGTAGTAACCAAAGACATCAACATATAAACTTTAATTAATGAGAAAGCAGTTTTAAGGGAGTGCAATCTTTCCGTTGCCACATTACACAAGCCACCAATCTTGATGAATTAAAGTTTACTAACACAATAAAACAAAACTACTTGATGCGTGGGTTTTGCAACCTTACAACAGGTTTTACCTCTCGAGGGATCTCAAGAGGCTTACAACCCCACCAGGCAGTGTACCTGACCGATGTAGTATAGTGTAGTGGTAAGTACGGGGGATTGATCGTTCTCCACAGGGAATAGTGTTCGTTAGGTGTGAAAGGCTACTCTAATTAGGTCTAAGGGTTGAGGAAGATTCTTTTTATGTTTTTATAATTTTTATGAAAGCAAGTAAAATCTCGGGTTTTGAAGGAGTGGCGGAATTAGTTGCTAGTCAACTAACCCAAATTACTACAAATGCAAATAAAATAAAATAACAAAAATGAAAAGTGGTGAGAAACTTATGTGTAGAGAAATGTGTTTACTTAGATTTCCTTACTCCCTAACTATCTTTTACCGGTTAATTAGTGTGTATTAGTCGCGTGGATGACGGGTGTATTCCTTAATACCATTCGTGGGGTGGCGTACTTACTTCCCCAAACTCTACAAGCTCCTACTTCACTCCTATGTCGAGCCGGCTAGGAAGCTCCTAACATGGGATCACTAGAATTCGCTTGTGCATTAAATACAACCATAAAAACCTTTAGTACGCGTTTGGTTCATGTTTCTTAAGACGTTCAAGCAAGTTACCGAATAGGAAGTTAGCCAGTTTTCTTAAGCCTAACATAGATAAACAATCATCCAATACAACTAATAACACACTAACAACCAATAATCAATAGCTAGGTTTCATTAGATCTAAGCAAACACAAGATAAAATTAGCCTAACATGTTAAACAAAAGACAAGCATAAGATAGAATCAAACAACACATAGACATATTGAATGATTAATTGATAACTTATCTTTCAATGAAACATGGAAGATCTCAAGGCAAGAAGCCCTGAAAAAGTAGCTAAAATCGTCTTAGGGTTTTATCCCAAAATTCCACACACTAAGCCCTCCTTAATGACAAAAAATTAAGAAAACTATATATAGACTTTGACATCTGACGGCGTCACCTTATGCATTGTGACGCCGTCACCTCGCCGCTTTTAGGGTTCCCGGATGACCATCTTGACGCCGTCCCTCTTTAGCTCTACCAAAATCCATTCTGGCTTATCAAGGCTTGACGCCGTCGGATCATGAACGTGACGCCGTCCCCTTATGATTCAAGCCGTGACGCCCTTGATTTAGTTAAAGCGTGACGCCGTCAGAATTCTCATGCAAACTCACTGGCCCGTCATGAGTAAATTTCACATCCAACTTTTCTTGCCAAGGCATGACGCCGTCCCATGTTAATTGTGACGCCGTCAAGAGTAACTTTTAGCCGATTCTTGAGACTTTGCCGTTTTCTTCACTTTAATGCTCCAAAAACGTCCAAAATGCCTCCTTTTCCAGATTTCTCCTCAAAAGTACCTAAAATGACAAAAGGAACGATTTAGGGCAATATTTGATCAAATAAATACGATTTCGGGCTTAAATGACCCCTTAAAAGCGGTACACTTTTCGCCTCATCAAATACCCTTACACTTGAGATTTGCTTGTCCTCAAGCAAATGCGCTTTTATTCTAATCAAAATATAAGTTAGGGGTCATTTAATGCAAACATAAAAGTAATTACAACAAATAATCGTTCCACTTCAATCATAATAAGCACGGAGATTATAAACTAGCACCTCACAAGTAGTGTTTAGATACTCACATCTCTCAAGTGTCATCAAAATAAATCTCATAAATGAAAACGGAAAATATCTCTCACTACCTGTCATAGCAAATAGATTACCATAGGCTTGGGAAAGGATCGAAAACCTCCTCCACTAGGCGTAAGCACCTAAGATAAACTATCAAAGAGGGCTTTTAAATGGGTTATAACGTTAGGTGTAGGGAAAAGGAAAACACGGTTTTGTTGGATACGGGATATTTTACTGGTGGCGAGTTAAAAATCTTGATCAATTACATGTACTATACAATGTTGCTAAGCCAAGACTAGACTCGATCTAAGCTAGAAACAAAATAACATAAACATAAAATAAACATAAAATGAAACGGGATGGTAGTCCGTATGTTTTTTTCTATTTTTCTTTTTCTCATTTTTTTTGTATTTTTCTTGATTTTTTCGATTTTTTTTTTTTTTTTTTTTTTTTTTTTTTTTTTTTTTTTTTTTTTTTGGCATACACTTTTACCCTACCATCCAAAATAATACATCATAGGGGCGTTGCATCCCCTTACACTTGAACTTTTACATAACTTTACAAATACTAATCTAATGACTCGAATTAAGATAATTGAAAAACTTGGAGTACTTTTAAAATATTTAGCACATATGGGGGTAATAAATGATGTTCTTCCCCATTACTCCTTTACACTAGTACTTTACCCATGAGTCCCAATCGTCCCAAAACAATATGTACAAGGATATGACTCGACTTAGCAACCATGTAATCAACTAGATAATTAACTTGGGTTTAAACAAATGTTGTAACAATAATGCACTAAAAATGAGTGCATACAAGGTAGGCTAAGGCGATTTGGGTGTACATTTTAGTGGGGTGTAACAAATTCTTCCTTTAAGTAAGATGCTTAAAGGTCGAAATGAAAAGATAGGCTCTGAGGGGTGTACTAGGGGTATCGTGTACTAAAAATGAGTACAACGCAAAGGGTGTGGGAGAATTACTTGACCAATGTAGCCAATGTAATTTATAACAAAAACACAGGTGTAAAACAATGGGTTAATCCTAATGCCTCTTATCATGTAGTAAATCTAACTACACGAATGTAGTCTCACTTGTGGCCTTGGAATGGTCCTAACGCAAGTTCTAGAATCTAAGTGCTACCGGTACACACATCATAGCATAAATGCTTTTCCTACCAATTCTAGGGGCGAACCTCACATATTTGGGGGTGGAAAATTTTTTTAGTGGTACGGTTTTTGTGCTAGTCATATAACTCCTATCCATGAGACGCTCATTAAGATCAAAGTTTCACTCCTATATGTTGTAAAAAATTTTAAATTTGGCACTAAAATTACCTTAACAAGTATTTCTCTCAGTTTTATTACACATCTACCATCAAACAAACAAAAATCAAGCGCAATTGTATTCTCTAAAATCGTACTTTTACCCTCCCCTTACACTTAAGATGAACATTGTCCCCAATGTTCAAATAACAAGATGTAAAAGCATAAAGTAAAAGAATGAAATCAAATACTCCCCTGATTCGCTCGTTGGATAATAAAATTACACGGTTAAATCTTCCTCCAAAGAGAATGTTGAAGCTCCATGACTAATGCATCGCCATAAGCTTGATTCAAAACATTTCCTTGTCTAAAATAACCTGTTGAACCTGAGAAAACAAACACGAAAACCTGCATAACATCGGCGGGATAAAATCTATATATAAGGATATAATGCTTGTGGAATGATAACTTTGCAGATTCCTGGAGATTATAAGTTGGAGATTTTAATAAAAACTTTTTATGAAAACAAAATTTTCAAAAATTTCTGGAAATTAAATCTGACGCCGTCAGGTTATAACCCCTGACGCCGTCAGAAATGACCTGACAAAAATTTTCGTTTTAAGTTTCCGGAAAATTTCTGGAAAAACCTTTACCTTACTTCCTGGAAATCCTGCAAAACATCATTATGACTCGATACAAGCATTTGACTCAAACAAATACGAATATGTATGTTAATTTATTACGATTCATGTTCATTTGTGTTCTAATAAACCGATTTAGATTTCCCTTACACTTATCTTTTGCAAAATACCTTTATATGTAGTTAAGACGAAGTTAAAAACAACATAAAGCATTTTCACAAATTAGTTTTGAACATGAATCAATAATGATAAAAATTAAACACACATACGGAAACAAATAAAAACAAACAAACAAACAAATAAACACACAAAGCAAATAAAACAAATAAAGATTGGGTTGCCTCCCAAGAAGCGCTTTTCTTTATTAACGAGTCTTGTAGCTAGACTCAAAGTCACGCTACCCTATGTAAGTGAGCTCGTCATCAAGGACGTCTTTAGGGTTAAGCTTGGATTGAAGTTTCCTATTGGTTCGCTTAGTACGATATGTCTTTTCAAACTTCTCTCCATCCGGGTCATACAATGTCATCTTGATATGCCATGACCCATCTCCATCATTGGGTGGTTTATCCCAATTCCACTTATGATCATCTTCCTCACAAATCCACTTATTCATTCCTAGGTTAATTGGCAAAACTCCTAGGAAATCAATCATCCTTCTAAAAACTAGAGGGTCTTCAAATGGATCTAATTCGGTGTCCCTAGCCAAGAGTTGCTCTACCGAATGCGTTCGGTTAACAAAGTCCTCTTCTAGGTAAAATGGGCGTTGGGGTCCTATGAAGTCTCTATCGATCCAAGGTCCATATCTAGATGGTCTCCTATTTGATTCTAGCCAATGTGGTGTTGGTTCCTCACTAGTATCATAGGCATGTTTCTTAACATCATAGACTGACCAAGTATCTCCTTCTCCTACCGCTATCTTAGATTCCTTACAATCAATCATAGCACTAGCGGTTGCTAAAAATCCTCTACCTATCAACAAGGGGCATGTAGGGTCGCTAACCATATCAAGGACGTGGAAATCGGCTAAAATGGTTAGCTTTCCAATGTGTACTAACACGTCCTTAACTACTCCAACCGGGTAAGCAACACTTCCATCCGCTAAGCCTATTATCACCTCGGTTTCTTCAAGTTTTCCAAGTTTTAGAGAGGTGTAGAGAGGTAACGGAAGTAGGTTAAGGCTTGAACCAAGATCGGCTAATGTATCATAAGCCTCCGAATTACCGATCTTGCAAGGTAGAACAAATAAGCCCGGATCATCTAACTTCTTAGGTAGCTTGTTTTGAACAAAGGCGGTCCCTTTTTCGCCTAACTTGAGCTTCTTCTCATCAACAACCGGACTTTCAAGGTGGAGCTCCTTGAATTCATCGTCAAGGTTTTGAGTGGGAGGTGTTTCAACTATGTTGTTGACCAATTTGGATGTCATAACTTCTTGGTCACTTGGAATGATTTGGGTTTGTTTGAAACACGTGCTCATGGAATTGACCGAATAGTATTGTGGACAAGAACTAGGGGACGAAACCGATGAAATAGCGTTGACGTTTAGTTTCGGGTTCTTGACCGTGTTGCTAGGGAGTGCTCCCATTTCTCGGTCATTGAGGGCTTTCAACAAGGTGTCAATCTTGTCGGTCATCTCGCTTTGTTTTTGTTTGAAATCGGCTTCAAACTTGGCTAAACGAGCTTCTTGAGATGCCATAAATTGAGACATCAATCCTTCAAAGTTATTGGTACTACCATTGCCGGAAGGATTTTTGTTGAAAGTACGGTTCGAGTTGGAACCGCTTGATTGGAAACGAGTAGGTGGGTTGGAAGAATTGGGTTGTTGTGTGTTTTGGTTTTGTTTCCACCTAAGGTTCGGGTGATTTTTCCATGAGGGGTTATATGAATCACCATAAGGGTTTGGCTCGGGCTTGAAAGTGTACCACTTATCTCCCGCTCCGTCGGTACGCGATGATGCGTAGTCCACAAAAGCTTGTTCGGGGAGTTCCATGCAATCACGAGTGTCGTGGGGACCACTACATAACTCACATGAAGAAGTGATTTTGTTCACTTGGCTTGAAGGTTTAGGAGCCTCGTAGGATTTCATGAGAAACTTGACTTGGTCTTCAAGTTCTATGATCCTACGGTCGGAAGTGCTTGAATTGTTCGAAGGCAAAGATATTGCCTTGACCGTTTTATTCAAATCACGGGGATCACTCCAACTTTCGTTGTCATAAAGAGCAAGATCCTCTAGGAGAGCCCATGATTGTTCCGCACTTAGATCACGTAGTTTGCCACCGGCCGATTGGTCAATGGTTTGCCTCGTGGAGAGATTGATATGGTCATAGAAGATTTGGACTTGGAGCCAAAGTTCTATGCCATGGTGAGGGACTTTTTGGAGTAAGTCCTTGAATCGAGTCCATGCCTCGTAGAGAGTTTCGCCTTGACGTTGTTGGAACATCAAGATATCATTCCTTAGCTTGGTAGTTCTTCCCGGTGGGAAAAACTGAGCAAGGAAACGAGTGGTGAGATCATCCCAAGAGGTAATGGATCCTGCGGGTTGACGTTCTAGCCACTGACTAGCTTGGTCCCGCAGAGAGAATTGGAAGAGACGCAATCGGGTCGTCTCTCGAGTGGCAACATCAAGGTCTATAGAATCAACGATTTTAAGAAAGTCCTTGAGATGTTGATTAGGATCTTCAGAACGAAGTCCATGGAATGCGCATCCGCTTTACACCAACCGGATGGTGTCGGATCGCAAGGGTGTGATATTGGCTCCTTGTGTGAGCTCAATGGTGTTTCGATAGCCGTGGTGGCTAGGACGGGAATACTCTCCTAAAGTACGGGCTCTAGGAGGTGGTGGTGGTTGTTGTGGTGGTGGGTTGTGTGGGTTAAGGATATTACCATCTTCCATGATGTTGGATGGTAATGGTTACGAACAAAGACACGAAGAAAATAGATAGACTAAAGAAAACCTAGAAAAATAAAATAAAAATCTCACTAGAAAGGAATCTAGTAAGTAGACCTAATAGAAATAAAAATTCAACCTAAACAATAACTATTCCCCGGCAGCGGCGCCAAAAACTTGATGCGTGGGTTTTGCAACCTTACAACAGGTTTTACCTCTCGAGGGATCTCAAGAGGCTTACAACCCCACCAGGCAGTGTACCTGACCGATGTAGTATAGTGTAGTGGTAAGTACGGGGGATTGATCGTTCTCCACAGGGAATAGTGTTCGTTAGGTGTGAAAGGCTACTCTAATTAGGTCTAAGGGTTGAGGAAGATTCTTTTTATGTTTTTATAATTTTTATGAAAGCAAGTAAAATCTCGGGTTTTGAAGGAGTGGGCGGAATTAGTTGCTAGTCAACTAACCCAAATTACTACAAATGCAAATAAAATAAAATAACAAAAATGAAAAGTGGTGAGAAACTTATGTGTAGAGAAATGTGTTTACTTAGATTTCCTTACTCCCTAACTATCTTTTACCGGTTAATTAGTGTGTATTAGTCGCGTGGATGACGGGTGTATTCCTTAATACCATTCGTGGGGTGGCGTACTTACTTCCCCAAACTCTACAAGCTCCTACTTCACTCCTATGTCGAGCCGGCTAGGAAGCTCCTAACATGGGATCACTAGAATTCGCTTGTGCATTAAATACAACCATAAAAACCTTTAGTACGCGTTTGGTTCATGTTTCTTAAGACGTTCAAGCAAGTTACCGAATAGGAAGTTAGCCAGTTTTCTTAAGCCTAACATAGATAAACAATCATCCAATACAACTAATAACACACTAACAACCAATAATCAATAGCTAGGTTTCATTAGATCTAAGCAAACACAAGATAAAATTAGCCTAACATGTTAAACAAAAGACAAGCATAAGATAGAATCAAACAACACATAGACATATTGAATGATTAATTGATAACTTATCTTTCAATGAAACATGGAAGATCTCAAGGCAAGAAGCCCTGAAAAAGTAGCTAAAATCGTCTTAGGGTTTTATCCCAAAATTCCACACACTAAGCCCTCCTTAATGACAAAAAATTAGAAAACTATATATAGACTTTGACATCTGACGGCGTCACCTTATGCATTGTGACGCCGTCACCTCGCCGCTTTTAGGGTTCCCGGATGACCATCTTGACGCCGTCCCTCTTTAGCTCTACCAAAATCCATTCTGGCTTATCAAGGCTTGACGCCGTCGGATCATGAACGTGACGCCGTCCCCTTATGATTCAAGCCGTGACGCCCTTGATTTAGTTAAAGCGTGACGCCGTCAGAATTCTCATGCAAACTCACTGGCCCGTCATGAGTAAATTTCACATCCAACTTTTCTTGCCAAGGCATGACGCCGTCCCATGTTAATTGTGACGCCGTCAAGAGTAACTTTTAGCCGATTCTTGAGACTTTGCCGTTTTCTTCACTTTAATGCTCCAAAAACGTCCAAAATGCCTCCTTTTCCAGATTTCTCCTCAAAAGTACCTAAAATGACAAAAGGAACGATTTAGGGCAATATTTGATCAAATAAATACGATTTCGGGCTTAAATGACCCCTTAAAAGCGGTACACTTTTCGCCTCATCACTAACACAATAAAACAAAACTACTTAATGAATTAAACATATGCAGCACCTTCTTACAGCTCTTGTATCTTTGATTTGGGTGTGTCTTGTGCTGCCTCCTTGACTGAATTCGTCCTTTGTTCCTACTGTTCGATCTTCGGTGTTAGGGTTTTGGAACTCTTTAATTCGTCTGGTCTACGGGGTATTTATAGTTTCTGTCTGAGGGAAGATGCGGCGCATCTACTAAGTAGATGCGGCGCATGTACTTAACTTCGCGTGGGGTCCAAGATTATAATATTCAGGAATATTCGTACACCGCCAGAATATGCGGCGTAACTCTTTATTAGATGCGGCGCATGTCCTCTTGTATCTTGGATCGTATCTGGTGATATCTTGATAGAGATGCGGCGCATGTTGAGAGTGAGATGCGGCGCATCTGGAGCAGAATTGACTTGATCTTGTCCATGTCAGTAGACTTTCACTTTATGCACGTTTTGCTCCATTATTAGTCCAAAATAGCTAAGTTTCACCAAATGCTTGTTTTTACCTGAGAATTACAAAAGTAAACAATTAAGTATCAATCCTCATACATAATATAGTAAAACAAGTCAAATTAATAGGATAAATGATAGTAATAAAATGTACTTATTTGAGTTCATCAAATATCCCCCCACTTGAACTTTACTTGTCCCCAAGTAAACCTTAGAATTTCATTTATGAAAATGTATCCTAAAAGATGTTAGGATTTATTTTTATATTTAAGCATGTATTCGTTTAATTCATAATCACACAACTAAACACTTAACGAATTAGAAGTAAAATAAAATAAGTCGATAAAATCAAATCTAATCGTTTAACTGTCCAGTCGCGACGAATATTCTATCATAAGCTTGGCAAGTATACACATCTCCACCACTAAAGCTAAGGAATAACAAGTCTAAAGCGGTATAAAGGGTTTTTAGGCTTAAGGGTTAATTATTCTTAATCACTATCGATCTCAAATTCCAGAAAAGGCGACAAAATCACAAATACATGATCGAATCCACGAACACGATACTTGCAATTGCTCAAATCCTTAACTCGAATAGGCTAAAGATAGGTCCAAACTTCACCAATAATAATATATCAAAAAGGGCGACAAAATCATAAATACATAGCCGAATCCACGACTACGATACTTAAGATTGCTCAAATCCCTAATCTCAATAAATCAAAGGTTCGGTTGGATAATGAATAATATATGGTATGGATAACATTTGGGATATAAATTGGTGTAAAAATAAAAATAAACAAAACAAATAAATTAAAATCCTAAGTGTGGTTAATCACTATCCCAACCATCCCATGAATAAGACTCATATCATTGAATAACTCACGCTTTAACACTTGAAACACACGCTTTAGGTAGACACGAATTATACTCAACAAAATCTTAATCAAAGAATAAACCTTAACTGGCGTTCCTAACTGCCAATTCAAATTCAATCCATAGATATAATACAACAAATAGTGGTGATATCGACCACTTACATAACTTTACATAAGTTGGTTAAAATAAACATCCAACTTTTCTTTCTTTTTCTTTTTCTTTTCTTATTTTTTCGATTTTTTTTTTTTTTTTTTTTTTTTTTTTTTTTTAACTTTAAACATAAACATAGATGTGTAAAATTTCACCACATCACTACAACTTTCTTTCCGGATAATTTTTATTCATACTTTTCATACTTCAGAAATAATGGTAATAGTGAAAGTAGTAAACACACGAAAAATAAACTCAAAGATATACAATATTTACTTTCACTCCAATTTGCATTGTGCAATTTCCCGACCTAACCATAGATAATGAATTACGCACGCGAACACAGGTAATGTAAGGAAACACACTCTGCCTATAGCAATTAACCAACCACGGATTCTAATCTACAGGGTAGGCTAAGGTGTAAGGGTGTAACGAAACATTTTAAACATAGGTGTAAGAAACGAAAGGAATGGCTCTGAGTATTTTTCTAGGGGTATCTTACTCTAAAAATGAGAGTAACAAAAGGGTTTATACGGGGGTTAACTAACCAGTGTAGTTAGCTAATAACACATAACATATAAAGGCTATTTGGTGTAATCCTAGAATTTTACCAATTTAGACAAGTCATTCCAATTATATAAATAATACTCATTATGGTGGTCTCGAATAGTATACAAGCCAAGTTCTAAAGTTTACAAGTCACCGGCACACTCATAGATTTGTGAATTTTGAAAAATCACAATTTTTGAAAATAACGTCATGTGTGCAGTTATGTAACTTAGATCTTAAACAAAAACATGCTAAAAAAAATTTTAAGTTTGATATATTAAGCACATTTTAAGCATAATTTTTGAAAAAGTTTAGGACAAGTGTTAAGTGTTCTAATTCTCCAATCCCCCCACTTAAGTTAAACAACGTCCTCGTTGTTTGTATAAAAGGTTAAAAACTGGAAAATAAAAGAATTAGAACGGAAAAACTCCCCTGAGATTTGCTCGGTATGATCCTCCATTAGTATAAAAGCAAAAATCGTCTTTCTTGTGGATTAGAACGTTAAAGCTTCATACTTGATTTATCCACAGGAAATCCAGGAAACTATAATACCACCAACACTTTAAAACACACCTAAGATAAGAAAGGTTCAAACTTGCATAATACATTAGTAGTTAGGAAAAATAAAACTTAAAAATTAAAACTGAAAATCATCAGGTCAGTCGATGCGCCGTATCTTATTGAAGAAGATACGCCGTATTGAGCCTGGAATAATACGGATCAGAATAAAGATGCGCCGCATCCTTAACCAGGGATGCGCCGCATTAAAATAAACTGATAAATAGTTTTAAAGTCGAAAATAAAAATGCAGAAAAATAAAATAAGATATGACCATTGCAGAGGATGCGTCGCATCTCAGAATTGAGATGCGCCGTATCTTCGTGCGGCCTGGACTGACTCGACACAGAAAACAGAATAATAAAAGATAAATCCGGGTTGTCTCCCGGTGAGCACTTGTCTTTATTCCAGAGTCTTCAAGTTAGACTCACGTTCAGCTCCTTAGTATCGATCATTGAAGGAGTCGGAAACATCACGCTCCTTCATCCCCAATTTAGTAATATTGAACACTCCTTGCTCGTCCTTAATTTCCACGCCGCTCTTCTTTAATATCTGTATAAACAAAGTCCTGTCCCTTTCGGGCAGAGATGACAAAATGATAGACGGGAAATTCTTATTATCATATAGGCACAAATAAGCAAGGTGGGGTGGTAGTTCAATAAACACATCATTGTTCAAATTCGTTTTCTCAACTACTCTCCTACGTTTATTAATTACTACACAATCATACCACTCATCATCAGAATCACTAACAATATCGCGTCTAAGTTCGGTAGGTACATTAAGGTCAATGAATTCCTCAAAGTCTTCATGATTAGGATTAGTTGAGTTGTTTTGAATCAATGTTTCTCCCATAAGTCTAGCTTCAAGATCGAGGTCCATACGTTCTCTTAATCCTAGTACATAAACACCTCTAATTATGCTTTTAACCGGATCTTGGCACTTATAGACTAGTTTATTATTCCCTACCCTTAATGAAATTTTTCTCTTAAACACATCAATCTTAGCATGGGCAGTAGACAAGAAAGGTCTTCCGAGGATTAAAGGAATCTTAACATCCTCGGGCATGTCTAGTATAATAAAGTCTACGGGAAAAATAAACTGCTCAATCTTAACTAGCACATTATTAGCAATCCCTTCAGGTCGTTTTACTGTTTTATCAGCCAATTCAATAAGTAATTTAGTTGGTGCTAATTTTCCTAGTCCTAGGGTAGCGAATGTCTTAAGAGGCATAACACTAACACTAGCTCCTAAGTCAGCCAACACATTATTGAAAGATATATTATTAATAGAACAAGGTAGAGTAAAACTTCCTGGGTCTCTTTCTTTATGAGGCAAGGCATTTGAATCGGTTGCAGGGCTCTCTTCTTTCATTGTTGCCTTGATCTCCTCTTCAATTTTTGTCTTCTCTTTTAGTAGTCTCCTTAAGCTGATTGAAGAGTTAAAGAAAAATTCGGGTCTTGCACCATCATTACCATTCATCGACCTTCTAGGTATATTAGGAGTGACTTCTTCAGTGGTGCTTATGGCCTTGACATGATCCCTTGGGTTGGTTTCAGTTGAGCTCGGTAAACTTCCATATCCCCTTTCTTGAAGAACTTTGCTCATTTGACCAATTTGTTGTTCCAATGCTTTGATCGAAGCTCCTTGATTTCTTGTAGTAGTGTCCGTTGAAGCTCGAATTTCCTTGATCATAGCAGCATTCTCTTCATGTCTTTTAGCAGCATCGGCCATAATTTGCTTTAAAGTATCATCTAAAGTCTGCCTCCTCTCTTGATAAGCGGGATTGAAGTTGTTCTTTTGATAGAATCCCGGACTAGCTTCCCTAAATCTTCCTGAAGGTCGGAATGGTTGTCCAAATTGGGTGTAATAAGCTTCTTCAAACGTCTCACTTTCATTCTTATTCGGACAATCCTTAGTGTAGTGAGGTCCTTCACACTTTTCACATCCAACTTGGGCAGCATACGCTCTTTCATCACGCTTCTTCATTTCTCTACTAATTTTATCCAATTGAGCTTGAATAGCAGCAATCCCGTAAAAATTAGTGCTGCTCTTAGATCTAGTAGAGGTCCCATCGTGCCATTTCTGAGAATGATCAGCAGCTTCTTGGATCGCTTTCCTAGCATTAGTTGCACTCATCTGAGGTACAGCTCCCTTAGCATCCAAAATCTGTCTTGTAGGCACGTCCAATCCCTGATAAAACAATATTATTTCCTGCATAGGGGTTAGATAGTGTTGAGGACATTTTATCAATAAATCTTTAAATCGTTCCCAAGCTTGATAAAGGGTTTCATCAGGCTCTTGCTTGAAACTATTGATAGCCTCCATCTTCTTAGCAGTCTTAGCAGGTGAACAATATCTCTTCAGGAATTTGCTCTTCAAACCTTCCCACGTGGTGATTGAACTAGCAGGTTCATTCCTTAGCCACTTGTTAGCAGCTCCTTTTAGTGAGATTGGGAAGATTCTTAGCATGAGTTGATCGGTATTGACACTTTCTGTAGTAAACAAATCTGCAATTTCCAGGACCTTTTCAACATGCTCATTAGCATCCTCTTGTTCCGTCCCACTGAAAGCGTTCTCTCTGAGCTCTTTGAGAAATTGTCCCTTCAACTCAAATTTTGACTTGTCATCAAACTTAGGTCTAGCAACTCCTGAAGTGTAATCAGCACGGGTATTGTTCATGTATTCCTCCATAGTAGTGTTTTCGCCCATTGTTTCTGTTTCAACTTCCTCTTTTTCTTCAGAAAAGTAATCAAGCTCGAGTGAACTTGAAAGATCAAAGCTTCTTGTGTTGAAAAGCCTTTTAAGCGAATGTAGGGCTCGTTCAGGATCTTCGAAAGGTTGAATCAAGTTCTTCGTAGAACTCCTGGTCATGCACTTCCTGAAATCAATCACAAAAGCATCAGTAGGGTATGCTCGAGAAAGTAATATATCAGATAATTAATAACGAAAACGGAATACGAAAAATTAAAGTTACTGATATCTGCAGACGATGCGCCGTATCCAAAGAGTTGGATACGCCGTATCTTATAATCGTTAAAATTTAATCAGACTTATTCAGAAAATAGATACGCCGCTTTAGAATTTAAGAATGCGCCGTATCGAATTAATCAATCAAAAATCAGCTTATCTAATTAAAATTAAATGCGTCGTATTAACGAAAGTTAATGCGCCGTATTTTCGTTACGTTTAAAAATAAAAGATTTTTGATTCAGTAAGATGCGCCGTATCGACAGAGATCGATACGCCGTATCTGTTTAATAATTCGCAAACTGTTTTTAATTAAAATAGTAGATACGCCGTATCTGCCAAAGCAGATGCGTCGTATGGCGTGAATGTTTTAGAAAAAATTTTTTTTATTAAAAACAGATACGCCGTATCTGCAAAAGCAGATGCGTCGTATTACTTTATCGCTTAGAAAAATTTTCTTATTAAAAACAGATACGCCGTATCTTGGGGAAAAGATGCGTCGTATCGAATTAATTAAACGCGTTGTATTTTTAAAAAAATTAAACGCAATACGCCGTATCTGAGAGATCAGATGCGCCGTATCGTTTGATTTTGCACAGTACAACGATAGCAGAACAGAAAAAATACGAAAAATAAAAACAAAAATTAAACACACGAACAAAAATAAACACACAAAAATAAAAGAAAACAATTAACACACAATACAACAAATATGCAAAATAGTACAATGATGCAATTAATCTAATAAAAAGAAAAACCTAATTAAAATACTAATCAAATTAACAGATAATAACAATTCACTCCCCGGCAACGGCGCCAAAAACTTGATGCGCGTGATGTGTCGTTGCGGTTTAGCAGTTTTAATGCCTACTCAAGTTTTAAATTTATATTTAGCCGACTTATCAATAACACACACACTTAACGAGCAGTGTACCCGGTCAGTATGAAGATAATGGTAAGTAGAGTGTCGATCACTAAGAGTGGAACGTATTATCTAGTTATTCTAATCAGTATTTTAATATCCTAACGCAAGGGGGTTTCAGCCTGAGAGACTGGCACGATTTGTTGCAATTAAAATAATAAAATAAACCAATAGGCACGAATCAGCAAGTAGCACACACGTACACAGATAGATACTCGAGACAATAAGAGGGTTGTCCTTATAATTAAGTAGATTGTCACTTGTTTTATTGATAGCTTTATATGAAGTGTATGTAGTTAATCCTTTCTCGTTGGTCCTATTCTTATCGGCGAGTAAACCCTTAATGATTACTTATGTCTAAAAGTTATTCCTAAGTGATCAATTTAGAAATAACCGTGGGAGCCACATTATGTCCCGCAGTCAAATGCCCGCAAGCCACTAATAAACACAGAGGTTATCAATGCACTAATAAGTAGTAACCAAAGACATCAACATATAAACTTTAATTAATGAGAAAGCAGTTTTAAGGGAGTGCAATCTTTCCGTTGCCACATTACACAGGCCACCAATCTTGATGAATTAAAGTTTACTAACATAATAAAACAAAACTACTTAATGAATTAAACATATGCAGCACCTTCTTACAGCTCTTGTATCTTTGATTTGGGTGTGTCTTGTGCTGCCTCCTTGACTGAATTCGTCCTTTGTTCCTGCTGTTCGATCTTCGGTGTTAGGGTTTTGGAACTCTTTAATTCGTCTGGTCTACGGGGTATTTATAGTTTCTGTCTGAGGGAAGATGCGGCGCATCTACTAAGTAGATGCGGCGCATGTACTTAACTTCGCGTGGGGTCCAAGATTATAATATTCAGGAATATTCGTACACCGCCAGAAGATGCGGCGTAACTCTTTATTAGATGCGGCGCATGTCCTCTTGTATCTTGGATCGTATCTGGTGATATCTTGATAGAGATGCGGCGCATGTTGAGAGTGAGATGCGGCGCATCTGGAGCAGAATTGACTTGATCTTGTCCATGTCAGTAGACTTTCACTTTATGCACGTTTTGCTCCATTATTAGTCCAAAATAGCTAAGTTTCACCAAATGCTTGTTTTTACCTGAGAATTACAAAAGTAAACAATTAAGTATCAATCCTCATACATAATATAGTAAAACAAGTCAAATTAATAGGATAAATGATAGTAATAAAATGTACTTATTTGAGTTCATCAGTTAATCTAATTAGAAATCTTCAAGAGAAGTTGGGATCCAAAAGATATTTGCTAGTTCTAGACGATGTTTGGGATGATGAGTTGGCATATTGGGATGAGTTCAGGAACTGTATGCTACAATTGAATTCAGAGATTGGAAGTAGCATTATTGTCACTACACGGATAATTAACATTGGTGGGAATGCTACTATTGAGGAGCCGTATGTGTTAGAAAGTCTTTCAGATGACGAGTGTTGGTCCATGTTCAAAGAAAGAGCCTTACCGTTGCCAGATTTTGAGGATATAGGACGTGATATTGTTAAAAAGTGTTGTGGTTCGCCCTTGTTGGTAGATAAACTTGGAAGCATGTTGCGGCATTACAATACTGACAAAGGCAAGTGGTTGTCCATCCAAGGGAGCGAGGTTTGGGATGCAGACGAAAGGGGCAGAGTTCTAAGCATCTTGAAATTAAGTTTTGATAATCTCCCAAATTCTATGGTAAAGCATTGCCTTTTATACTGTTCAATCGTTGAGAAGGATGAAGTCATCGGCAGGGAAGAACTTGTCCAACTTTGGATGGCTTTAGGGTTGGTTCACACAGATACGAAGACAAACAAGGAGATGGAGGATGTGGGAAATGATATTTTCCAAATTCTTGTAAACAATTCCTTGTTTCAAAACCTAAAAAAGTATGAATATGGTGACATTTATGGGTGCCAGATGCATGATCTGGTCCATGATCTTTTGTTATCTCTTTCGAGCCATGAAATTTCCCGTTTGGTGGTGAGCGATGATGTACAAATTCCTGCTGTAAAACATCTCGCTCTGCAACTAAGAGGTTACGAGAATTCAGTGTTTGATATATTCAAAGAGGATATGAAAAAAACTATAAGTCTGCAGACATTGTTCTTCTTGGGTGGAGATGTGAAGAACATTTCACTTAAATATTTCAAGTGCTTGCGTATCCTAAAGTTGAGTCGATCAAGCCTAGATGAGGTACCTGAGTCAGTCGGAGAATTGGTGCATCTTAGGTATCTCGATCTGTCATATACCCGCATCAGAACTCTTCCAAAATCTATTGGTAAACTTTACCATTTACAAACTCTGAAGCGGTCTACTTTCACATGTACAGGCTCCTCTCAAGATCTAGAGTTCCCACAGGAAATGAGAAATTTGATAAGCTTGCGCCATCTTGTGTATGATTCACGTGTTGAAGCTCCTAAGGATGTGGGGCTATTGACTTCTCTTCGAACATTGCCATCCTTTGAAGTGGGTCGACAGAAGGGACGCCAAATAGAAGAGCTAGGCCATTTGAAACACCTTGGTGGGAAGCTCCGTATTTGCAATCTTGAAGCAATTGACAGCAAAGAAGAAGCTCTCAAGGCAGATTTACATGGGAAACAAAATTTATACGAGATTGAATTCCATTGGAATAGTTGTGATGAAGGTGGTAACCGAAATGACAAGGATGTATTGGAAGGCTTGCAACCTGCTGCAAATGTGATAAGCTTAGAAATTGAAAACTATTCCGGTAATAGTTTTCCAGAATGGGCAATGAAGATGAAAATTAAAACCGAAAGGAATTGGATCCCCCTTGTCAAGCTTGTGAAAATCAAATTAGCTGATTGTCACAACTGCCTCAATATACCAATGCTTGAAGACCTACCACTTCTTCAGGATCTAAGTTTGCGGTATTTGGACAAGGTGACGTGCTTAAGTAGTTCTTTAGACCAAAGGAAGCCTTTGTCTCCATCGTTGAGATCATTGGAACTCTATGATATGAAAAACCTTGAAAAGTGGACACATGCAGCAGTGAATAGCTCAACGATGTTATCTCCACTCCTCGAGAAGTTAGTGATTTACTATTGCCCAAAGATCATTCTCTTAGATGAATCTCTTCAACACCCTCTCAAACATTTAAACATATGGGAATGTGAAAATTTAGAGTCCGTTCGAAGCATACAAGGCCTCACATCTCTGCAGTCTTTGGAAATCATCTTTTGTCATAGTCTTTTAGAAATACCCGATGTGCACAACCAGAGATGTTCTTTGAAGGAACTAATAGTCACAGATTGCAACAAATTGACTTGTTTGCCTGGGGGATTTGACTCTCTTGCCTTGTTAAACAAATTGAAAATAGGTCCATTCTCGAAGGAGCTCCATTCTTTCCCAAGTCTCTCAGGCATCGAGAAGTTGGGGAACCATCTTCATACTTTAAAGTTGTATGGTTGGGAGCATTGGGAGTCAATCCCGGAAGAGATAAAACACCTCACTACACTCAGAACTTTACGCATTTGGGGATTTGGAGTGCGAGAATTGCCTATGTGGTTAACCAATTGTGTTACATCCTTTAATTACGTGATTTGATTATTTTAATTACACCAATGTACTTTTGTCATTCTATAAATTAGCACCTTGTTGCGGAACTATTCGATTATTTTGTTAGAACGTGTCTTTTTTATTCTAGTGAAATCAATTATATCTCATTTATTGTCTTACATAACGTATAATAAAGATTTTGTTGTATTTTTCACCGCACTTCCAACAAAATAAACATTTGAAGTTTATGTTACAAAAAGAATAACATCGTCAGCATCCTTACTAATAAGAGTTAACTTCAAAAATGGTCTTTATACTCGACCGGGTTTAACACTTTTAGTCCCTGTAACTTTTTTTTAACGGATCTGGTCCCCAAAGTTGTGACCCATTACGGGTTTAGTACCTTGACCATTAATTCCGTCAGTTTGACCGTAACCTGGGTTAAGTTAGTAAAGCTTGAGGGTTAATTAGGTTTTTTTATCTGGGTTGTCTCTTATACTAATTAGAGTTAAAGATCCAGATCCACATTCATCAACAAAATCACAAACACAACCAGATTCATTTACCCTAATTCATGTCACACAAAAATCAAAACCCACACTCAATTCAATCCCCATAATGGCTTTGAGGGGTTTATCCCACAAACACAACCAGATTCTAACGGCTTTGAGGGGTTTATCCCCGAAAGTTATGGTGGTAGTTGAACAAGATTCTGATCATAACAAATCTGGTCAATGGAGAGACTCAAGGTGGAAAAGATGTTATTTGGGGAAGAGATCAAGAACGTGATAGCTTGTGAAGGTGGGGAGAGAAAGGAGAGACATGAAAAACTCGATAAGTGGTTTCAAAGACTAGATTTGGCTGGATTCAGGTGTGTGCCTTTAAGCTATTATGCTCTGTTGCATGCATGAAGATTGCTTCAAGGTTATATTGGTTTTTAATGTATAAGGGGTGATTGAAAAGATGGGATTTGGTGGTGGTGGGTTTGTGGCGATGGCGATGGGATTTGGTGGTAGAGGGAAAAAAGACAGACTTTGTTTTGCAGGGATATCTTTGGCGTATAATTTGTTTAAGGTTTTGAGGAGAAGATTTAGAGCTGATATGATTAGTTATAACATAATAGCAAATGGTTTTTGTTTGATTAAACGGACGCCTAGGGCGTTAGAGGTGTTTAGGGAGATGGGTATTTCAAAGCGGGTCAGATGAAAGAAGTGTTGGAATTTAAATAGCATGATCAGCATCTTTTGTTCTTCTATTCTCTTTACTTGATTAACAAATAGGATTAGCGTAGAACCCCTTACCATTTTGTTCCACAATCCAAGATGAACAACTAAAGTAAGTTGTTACCGAACTCTTGTACACACGTACTATAACCGATCAAGCAATGATGCTAGTGATTGAACACAATTAAAACCAATAATTTTTGCAACACAAAAAATATGGATCGACCCTTATACAAGAGGTACGACCGGTTTTAAGAACAAGGAGAGGAGAAAACACAAATTAGGGTTATAGCTAGTGCACAAGGTAACATAACAAATAACCCTTGATTTGTATTTATAGTGAATGGGTGTCTTGGAGGAAAAGCTAACCGATTAGGGTTTGTATTCCCTAATGCCGATCGGTTTGTTCCCAATTAAGGGAATTCTAGATCCTTCCAATCCCAAATTTCACTAATAGTCCTTCCACTAAATACTTAACGATCGTTAGTACATTCCGTTAATTACTTAACGTCCGTTATGTATCATTTCGTGTCCAAATAATTAATACACATAATAAATACATATATTAATTATTTACTTGATCATTCATACGTAAAGTGTGCAATCCCTCGGTCCCGTGTTCGAATCTAGACATACACGTTTAATATTTTTCCATTAACTCTAACAGCTCCCACTTGGAAATCTATTAAAAGTGTAATGACATTGGTTAGCGTCTAGCAACACGCCAATGCCCCTAGAACAACTCGGGTGGTGGTCTCCTGGAAAAACCACTTGATGATAACTCATCATACTTATCCTTTTGTTTCTAATACCACATTAATAAAGATATGGATCTAAGTCATTCTTTATTAATAATTTTGTTTCTCGTTATTCATGATTAAATAAGATTACCAAATCTTCTGAATCATCAGAGGAGACTTTGGGTGTGGCCACACAAACATTTTATTAATCCCACGAGGGGCCCAGCAGTATTACACTTCAAATAAATTTGAAGGAACAAATCCCATTTTGACTACGAGCATAACTCATACACTTTGCAACACTTCCGAAAAGAATCCGTATAGCTACCAGTTACGTATAGCGTTAAATTGAATTACAGAAATGCACTACATGCATGAGGTTATCTGGTATATCAGGTCTGAGGATAACTATATACATGATTTACTTAATGACAAAATCCATAAAGTAAACTCATGAAGTCGGGATAAGTCCTATATTCAAATCTTTGAATATCATGTGATATTGGCATCTCAACACATCAATATAACTTCAAGTATATTCTACCAATCCTCACATTTTGTCTTTATTTAATGATATTCCCATATCATTAATCGACAACGGACAATTTAGAATATATACATATATTTATGGATATAAAAATGCAAATATAGGACATATCATTAAGATAATGATAAATAAACATAACACGGTATTTTATTCCATTAAAATAATAACTGTTTTACAACATCCCATTATCCAAATACTAATCACAGATATGCATGAAACTATCAGCTAAACGAAGTCCTATACCCTCAGAAAGTTGTTTAAGTTTTCCACCAGGTAGAGCCTTCGTTAATGGATCTGCTAAGTTGTCATCTGTGTGAACTTTGAGTAATTCGATCTCGCCTATCTCCACTTGTTCTCTAATATAGTGGTACCAGATCGGGAAATGTCTAGTGCCCTTCATGATTCCAGGCTCATTAGCAAATGTAATTGTAGCTGAGTTTTCACAATACATTTTTATAGGTCTCTCGATTGAGGGCATAACTCCAAGCCCTGAAACGAACTTCCTAATAGAGACTGCTTCCATTGCGGCTTCTGAGGCAGCAATATACTTACTTTCTTTTGCAGACTGTAATGATCAAGAAACATATTCAGGAGGTCGGGGGAATTCAAAATAAAGATTAGACATGGTATTATTAGATAAGAATGGGGGAAGGTGTGTGTATTTTCTAGAGAGAGAGAGGAGATCACACACACACCTTCAAAGATTACAAATGAATTCCCTAAACCTCCTAGTCTCAACTAGGAGGGTATTTATACAAAAGATCTAGCTTAACTATCCACTAATTGCTAAACTAGTCCATGTACTTAATTACAATGCAATTCCCGAATATAACATTACTTTTAAGGCTAACAATCTCTCCCCAAAGTGATGTTATACAGGAATTGCTTACAAAGTTCCCTACAAGTAAAATATAAACCATAAGCACAGAGAATGGTCTTCAAACTTCATCACTTCGTTCAGCTTGCAGGATCTTCTCAGCTTTCATTTCTTTACTTGCAGAAGAACGTGAGCAAATCTAATTGGGGTTTAATTCTGGGTGCCCTGAGTGCTCTCCCCTAATTAGTGCTCTCCCCCAAACTGACAACCTTTCTGATGAATGCCTGAATTCTGAAGAATTCTTTTGATAAATGAATGCCCTGAATTCTGAAGAAGTCTTTTGATAACTAAATGCATCCCGTCTTTAGTCTTCTAACACGCAGCGGAAAATGTAGAACAGATTGTAGACTCGACCTTCTTCAAGATTGTCCATTCGGGGGAATAGAGTATCAACATCTTCATCTCACTCAATGCATTCTAGTTATCTGTTATATGATAAATCAACCCATAACATACACATGAAATGATAACACCAAAGTAACAAGTTGAACCACTGATCATCTTGATCTTGTTGCCCGAAATTGGTGAAGGTGGATAAGGTAGAAGTGCGTAGAATAAGATGAGTGGAAGATAAGACATAGAATCAACCAATCTCCGACACAAATCATTTCATAAATCATTAAGCCCGATCACGTGAACTTGTTGTGCGTCCTCGATGTACACATTTTTCTCCCCTGCTGGTTACGATTTATCGGAATCAGCATAGTGATGTGTACGTGAAGTATTAACTGGAAGCACTTTATCATTAACCCGATCAGCCTATGAGAATATGTCGATAAACCCAATCTACTAACAATACCATATAAGATGTCTAACTCTTTATCAACCTCTTGTATCAAAAACAATGGCTTTTTGTAGTAACCACATGAGAAGATAACCCAACATGACGAACTTGAGAATGAAGTAAAATCACCCAGATTTGTTACTTAATCTTGTACGATCCTTGTGACTAAGAACGGTGTACCCTATACCCTCAACAGAAGTATTAGTACAAAACCTCTTGACGTATCCTCAACTACTTTGTGAGTATAGAGAGAAAGAATCACAAAAGTAACTAGGTATCCAAGTCTTCGTCACCATTAATATAAGCCCAAACAAGTCATCTTCGCGGGAGGGTAGAAAGAAAGAAGATGAAATAAGTACACGCGTCCATATAACCTTACTTCAAACCCAAATGAATAATAACGAATCATTCCTGTAGTCACATTTCATTGCAAACTTTAGCCATTGTCTTTTGATAGTGAATCTTGATCAGGATCGTTTAAGCGATACGTGGTGTTTTGAGGATGAAGGCCAATAATATTTTGAAGCAACCATGTCACATGCAAATATACACGTCTCAAAAATAAGAGACATGTCACATGCAAAAGTTAGTATGCACGTTTCAAAAGCAAATTCACTGAATGCCACACATGCAACTTCACATGCTAGCTTTTTAATAGTAAACACATCACATGCAACTTTGCCTTATGTAAAAACACGTCTCATGCAACTGTATTACTCACGTTTCTCATGCTAGCTCACTTCACATGCAACTTCACTGAATGTACACGTATGGAATAATAAACTTATATAACGTTTCATGCACATCACTTGCAAACCACACATTCACGTGAAATGAATATTACTTCTACTTTCAATATCACATCTTGTTCAAACCGTAGCATGATGAAACTCAGTATCTTGATGAAACTTAATAGCAACTTCATCATTCACATCTTATTCAAACCGTAGACTTCAAGTGCCACACGAGAAGACTTCAAGTAAACTGAACTTGAGAAGATTCGACTAGAAGGTTGCTCGAATAACTTCACATGTTCGACTAGATATTGGATCAAGTGCACTTGCTCGTTCGACTACTTCCTTGGCTCGACTGGTTTGATCAAGATGACTTGGTTCGATCAACAACATGTTGTTCTATCAAGGTATGTTGTTCTACATTCACGTGATATTGGTTGCTTCGACTAGACGAGTACTCGTTCGATCAAAGGTTTGTTCGGTCAAAAGGTTGTGGTTCAATGAATCCTTCTTCGATAAAGTATTCGTTCGACTCTATCATGCTCGTTCGATCAACAACTCGTTCGACTAGTTTACTCCTTCGATCACATAAGCTCCTTCGATCAATGTATGGTTCGATGACATGATATGGTTCGATGAAGTGAGGGTTCGATCAACCTAGCTCCTTCGATCACAGAAGTTCCTTCGACTATATGCTCCTTCGATCATAGAAGTTCCTTCGACTATATGCTCCTTCGATCATACCCTCCTTCGACTATATGCTCCTCCGATCAAGTTGTGACATGCTTCGTTTGACTATTTAGATCGTTCGACTATTTAGATCGTTCGACTATTTAGTCGTTCGACTATTTAGATCGTTCGACTATTTAGTCGTTCGACTATTTAGTTCGTTCGACTATGTAGTTCGTTCGACTAAATAGTTATTGGATCACATCAATCTAGCTCGATTGAGTGATGTTCGTTCGACTATGTTGCTTCGATGATAAGGTTTCTTCGATCAAGTTTTGCTCGACTAGAGTTTTGCTCGTTCGATCAATGTTCTCGTTCGATGAGATTGTTCCTTCGATCAAGTGCTTCGATCAAGTGCTTCTGTTGAACAGTAGCCTACACAAAACATGAACAGATCACATAATTTTCACCTCAAAACCCCACGATTCGCCCCTGGTTAGCTCTGATGCCAATTGTAATGATCAAGACAAGTGTTCAGGAGGTCGGGGGAACTCAAAATAAAGGTTAAACATGGTATTTATTAGATTAAGAATGGGGGAAGGTGTGTGTGTTTTCTAGAGAGAGAAAGGAGATCACACACACACCTTCAAATATTACAAATGAATTCCCTAAACCTCCTAGTCTCACTTAGGAGGGTATTTATACAAAAGATCTAGCTTAACTATCCACTAATTGCTAAATTAGTCCCTGTACTTAATTACAATGCAATTCTCGAATATAACATTACTTTTAAGGCTAACACAGACATCGCTATTGTACTCTGCTTCTTGCTCTTCCAATCCATTGCACCTCCATTGACGACAAAGACATAACCCGTCTGCGACTTAGTATCATCTTTATCACACTTCCAGGATGCATCGCAGTAACCTGTAACACACAGTTCTGCTTCTGGATTTCCCCCGTACACTAAAAACATTTCTCTTGTAGATCTTAAATACTTGAGAATATGTTTCACAGCAGTCCAGTGGAGTTCACCTGGATTTTGCCGATAACGACTGGTAATGTTTTGAGCAAATGCCACATCGGGCCTTGTACATCGAACCGCATACATAATCGATCCCACAGCCGAAGCATAAGGGATTCTCTTCATGCGTTCCACCACTTCAGGTGTTGAAGCACAAGCTTTGCTACTCAAGCCATGTTCTACTTGCATTGGCAAAAATCCCTTCTTGGAATTTTGCATATTGAATCTCTTCAATATCTTGTCAATGTAAGCACTTTGGCTTAATCCAATCAACCGCCTAGATCTGTCTCTGTAGATCTTGATTCCTAGAATGTATGCTGCTTCTCCTAGATCTTTCATAGAAAAACACTTCCCAAGATAGGCTTTCACCTCATGTAAACTTGGAATGTTTTTACCCATGATCAATATGTCATCAACATATAGAACTAGGAAAATAACATCACTCCCACTAGCTTTGTGGTATACACACGGCTCATCAAGATTTTGAGTAAATCCAAATCTTTTAATTTCCTCATCAAATCTTTTATTCCATTGACGTGATGCTTGCTTCAATCCATAAATGGATCTTTGAAGCTTGCATACACGATTAGGGAATTCTGGATTCACAAACCCTTCAGGCTGCGCCATATAGATGTCTTCATCTAGGCGACCATTCAAGAAGGCGGTTTTGACATCCATCTGCCAAATCTCATAGTCATAGTGTGCAGCTATAGCTATAAGAATCCTAATAACTCTAATGTCAGCTACGGGAGAAAAGGTCTCCTCATAGTCAACACCGTATGTTTGGGTAAAGCCTTTAGCCACCAAACGAGCTTTATAGGTGTTTACATTGCCATCCATGTCCGTTTTCTTTTTGAAGAGCCACTTACTCCCAACAACCTTAGCATTGGGAGGAAGGTCTACTTCAATCCAGACTTCATTGTCTCTCATGGATTGCATTTCCCCATTCATAGCTACCTACCATTTATCCTTCTCAGGACTATTAATGGCAGCCCTATAACTAGTGGGTTCATCAAGATCCCCTAGTATAGTTTCCTCACACTCTATGTTTAAACATAGACGTTCAGGAGCTTTTACAGATCTTGTAGATCTACGAATGGGAACCACTTCAACTTCAGGTGGAGGACCTAGACTTTCAGGTTCCACAAGAAGTGTGCAAGTGTTCTCAGAAGGTGATGTATCTTCTTGATCATTTTCAAGATCATATACTCTCCCACTGAATTCTTGAGATAAGAAATTCTCCTCAAGGAATTCACCATACCTAGCCACAATGACTTTATTTTCTGGTGGGAAGTAAAAGTAGTAACCCCTTATTTCCTTAGGGTATCCTACGAAGATACACTTAACAGGTCTTTGTTGTAGTTTATCTGGTGAGTCACGTTTAACAAACGCCTCACAACCCCAGACCTTTAAGTAAGACAAGTTGGGAGCTTTTCCAGTCCATAATTCATATGGAGTCTTATCAACCTTCTTAGTTGGAACCATATTCAATATGCGAACAGCACTTTCAAGAGCATAGTCCCAAAAGGATAAGGGAAGAGTTGTCAAATTAAACATAGATCGTACCATATCGAGCAATGTACGATTTCTCCTTTTAGATACACCATTTTGCTGTGGAGTATAAGGAGATGTGAGTTGCTGGACAATTCCACACTCAGCTAGATAATCTTTAAACTCTTGGCTTAAATATTGACCACCTCTATCGGATCGAAGAGCCTTAATCTTCATACCGAGTTGTAATTCTAATTCACTTTTAAAAACCTTGAATGTCTCAAAGACTTCATGTTTATGTTTAAGTAAATAAACAAAACCATAACGACTAAAGTCATCTGTAAATGTTAAGAAGTAGGTAGCACCGCGTTTTGACACATGTCTAAGTGGACCACATACATCAGTGTGTAATAATCCAAGTAGATCTGTAGCCCTTTCCACATGATGTAAAAAAGGTTTCCTTGCCATCTTCCCAGATATGCAAGACTCGCATTTATCAAATGAATCATCATTGATATTTTGCAAAAGCCCATAGTGTTGCAGCTTTTCCATGCATTTCTTGCCTATATGAGCAAGACGACAGTGCCAAAGATAAGATGAATCTAAGTTCGAATTGATTCTCTTATTGCTAATGCTATACACAGAATTATTTCCATTGGATACATGATTCTCCATATCAATTTCAAACACACCATATAATGGAATTGCATTAAAGTAAAAAACACTATTTAAAGAAACCGAAATTCCATTATTAGTAAACGAGTGATTAAAACCATTATCCAACAATAAAGAAACTGAAACAACACCTCTAATAATAGACGGTGCATAATGACAATTGTTCAATACTTGAATTAAACCCGAATGTAAAACTAATTCAAATGTCCCTATGGCTTCAACTGCTGCACGTATGCCATTGCCCACGTACAAGTAGAATTCTCCATAGTTCAGCTTCTTCGCTCCTCTAAACCCCTGCGATGTATTACAAATGTGAGTACCACATCTTGTATCATATATCCAGGCATTTTGCTTACGAGGAAAAGAAAATAATTCAGTCACAAAAATACCTGAAGTGCTCGCGCCATTTGCAGCCTTGGCATTTTTATTCTTGCGACACTCCTCAAGCAGCAATGGACAGTCCCTCTTCCAATGTCCAGGAGTGTTGCAGTGGTGACAAGCAGCCGTATCCTTCTTGGGATAATCCTTCTTCACAGGAGGATTTAGCTTCTTAGGCTTTTGTTGATGGATCACAACCTGTTTTCCCTTATCAGCTTTACCTTTGCCCTTCTTGTTAGCATGTCGCGGTTTGTTGAGCTTAGTAATCCTACCACCTTGAATTGCCATTACAGCAGGTGTAGGTGCCTTCTTCAAGAGTCCCTTCTCAAAGTCAATAAGCATTACATGTAAATCACTTATTGTCTTCCCCGTGCAATGCATATTGAAGTTGCGCACAAACTCACCATACAATTCCTCGTTGAGGGATCGATTGATGAGGCCAACTTGCACATATTGCACGTAACCATATCCGAGTGCATCAAATTGGTCCAGATATCCTTTCATCTCCAATACATGGGCACTCACGGGTTTACCTGCTTCATTCTTACACTTTTGCAAAGAGTCTAATACATCATATAACTCTGCCATAGGTGGTTTCTCAAACATACGTTTGAGCTCATTGATCATGTCCATCGGGCCATAATTCTCAAATTGCTTTTGCAATTGAGTATCCATCCCCGATAACATGAGACAAGCCACATCATTGTGCTTCTCATAATCAATGTTGTACTCTTCATGTTGAGCAGTAGAAGCAGTACCAGCAGGAGCTATAGGAAGAGGCTTACTAAGATAATCAAGTCTTTTGGCAATTCTAAGAGTTATCCTCAAAGAACGGTACCAATCATTGAAATTTTTAGTCCAAGTCAACTTTTCTCTTTCAATCATAGATTTGAAAGCACAACTCATGTTACTCATGTTAATGTTGTCGGGTTGGGCCATTTCTACATAAAAAGTTCAAAAGTTAGTTCTTTCGATAATTAAACTTTTCAAGAAAATTAAACACCCATGGTAAATAGACATTTAACCATTTAATTTTCATTGAAAACTAGGATCCAAATTGACGTCGTTTCATCAAATCAGCTGAGGCTGCTAGCACTGAAAGTACTAAATAAGGTAGAGTTAAACTCAATTGCCAATATCCAATTGTAATTCCTAGAGTCATGGGACTTACATATTTTGCCAACCTCGGTTGCAAATGTAAGCATGTTTCATCCCCATTACTTTATGCCTTGACGTCGTTTCATCACATTAGCTGAGGCTGCTAGTGATAAAAGTGCTCAATTAAGTTAACCAATTTAGAAACTGAAAATTGACGTCGTTTCATCACATCAGCTGAGGCTGCTAGTAATGAAAGTACTCAATTTCCCCTTTGATTACCATTCTTTGAATCATCACATCGGCTGAGGCTACTAGCAATGATAGAATGTAATCTTAGGTGTTTCCGTATTAATTGGATGGCATATAACTTAAATTTTAAGGGTATTAATTTTTTATGTGAATCAAAAAATATGTACAAGATGTCATGCATTCATCTTGTATCATATGTTTTCTACAAAACCATTTACTCATTAGCAGCTTAAAATCAACAAAATTTTAATTGATGGCGTTGAGAAACTTACAACTTTGCCTTAAGATGCTTTGTACATGTATAATGGTGTACTTGGTAAGTCTAATGTGACGCACAGGCGAGCGGAGAGACAGAATGGAGTCTCTTTAAGGACCCAATTTAATGCGAAACCACCCTTATACCCACTTTATAGTTTGCCAACATTAGGTCCGCCGCTTCGACCATTATGTACAGTTGCAACAATCAATTAAAAACTTTAAGATTTTAAAGCTTAAAACATTTATGTAGTAAATTATTAAATTGCTAGTCTCGCCTGGGAGCAAATTACCGTGCGAAGCGAACCACTATCGGCACATAAGACATGACAATAAATAATTTACCACAAAGGTTTCATAGTTATTAGGTTCATTTATTTTTATACAAAAAATTACCCTCTTTGTTGCTTACAATCCATCATAATTTAAACACAAAGATCAAGGAATTTAACAAAAATAGATAAACACATAATAACACATATATGATATAAATCATATAGCCACATGCAAACCTTTTTGATAAACCCTATTAATAATCTCTATGTGAAAATTAACGTATATAATTACTCAAACTCCCATTGGTTTTCGAGCTCATTTTGCCCAATGGACCACAGACGCCAAATAATTTGGCCGCGTAAGTTTTAATAATTAAATACCACATTGTACATAACTGATTAATTAATATATTTAATTAGGTCTTCCTGTCACACCCCAAAAATGGTGCAGCGGAATGACATTCACGGGGTATGACCTCATAGTCAAGAACACAAGGTGTCACCATAGAGAAATACTAAATGTATATCATAAGACAGATAAAAGTCGCAAACTCCCACAACCGGGATGCGTACAAAGATCCAAGATAAATGTAAGTCTCAAGATTTAACAACGTCACTAGGGAATATCAAATGCAACTCCACGAGGTATAACTCGGGAGGGTCTTGTCTTAAGTATTGCTAAGCCAGTCAATACTCAACTTTCAAAGCAGCTTCAATAACACCTAAAAATGGTACTAGAAAACGTGAACATAAATTTGGTGAGCTCGTAGATTTAAATGTTAACCCACGATGCTGTGAATAATGTATTGTAGGATAAAAGTGCACATAAATACCAATTACAAGCATGTTATCCAAACAATAACAGTGTCGCGCCAACTGAACCTATAGTGTCCATCATACTCATAACCAGTATCACGTGGGGAGCTACCCCGATAGATCTATCAACATGTGGGCTCTCAACAGAGAGTTAACAATTACACCAACTGAGCATGAAACCTGTGGGCCCTCAGAAGAGAGTTAACAGTTGCGCAGTCATGAATTCACAAAACAAAGCATGTCACAGCATATAATCGCATCATCACACATATATGTCCAAAATCATGTAAAACAGTAGTTCACAGCATGAAAACATTTGTAAAGCATTGAGTACCATTTCCACCCCAAGGTAAAAACACGTTAAAATTGGGGCTACGAGAACTCACCTCAAGCAAGCAAAGCACAACAAGATCTACAGAAGTAAAGTACTCGGCAGCTCTCAAGTATCGGCACTCACGGACTCGGCACAACCTAATAATGTAAACTCGCCTTAACATAATCTCCAAATGTAAAAGTTCCAAAAGCTAACTATCCCAAGTAGATTCCTTTTAATTTCCAAAATCTCTTTCTTATATTAGTTACTAGCGTTTGGTATCAACGGGTGTGTAGTGACGACACGACCTAGACTCAAGTGAACACACGCCAAGAAAAATGACCAAGACGTAAACGACTCAAAGTAAACTTCAAATAGCAACACGACAATTTGAAGCAATACTCCAAAACAATCTCTATGACAACCTGAAAATTTAGTGATAAATCCTTAAGACTTAATATGTTACTTGAACGAATGGTCGGATACTTATCCGATTCGTCAACTTAACATTAATCTTATAATATCCTCAATAATATTCTAATAATACCTCTTGTATTGCGTGCCCTCGAAACATTTAATAATTTGCATTAAATAAAAACTTTCCATTTTAACATTCCCTCTTTTTCATTATTAGTTTCCGTTAAATATTAAATAACAATAAGTTTCGTTAGTTAATATTTACCGTACAAACCTTTATTATTTATTTCTATGTCTAGCATATATATATTTATGTTTTCCAAACAATTATTTCACGAATTATCATTTGTTTCGAGTCACGTGCCCGAGTTTATAACATACTCGGGTCAATAATCAATCCTCAATAGTCAAATAGTCTAATATAAGTCTAAATAGCACTTTTGGCTTGTCGAGGCCACAACGAGACTACAAAGTCTCGGCGACGCTCGACTTGGCTCAAAACAATCACATGTAACAATATATATCCACAATAATATATTTTGCCGCAAATTCAAACTCCAACAATTAACGGCCGACTACGGCACGTTACTAACCTAATCTCCGTCATCTATTTTCACAACAATATCAACATTAACATCACATCACCTCAACTCCTTGCCGAGACCCTAGTGGTCTCGGCCGCAACCCACTGCCACAAACCAAGCGACCCAAATAACATGGCCGTGAGTTTAAAACTCACGGCGTGCCCTCGTTTTGACTATAACCCACACGACAACAAATAATTTTTATCACCACCATTATGCCGAGACTAAAAGTCTCGGCCGTGAGCTAAAGCTCACAGCATAACCACGACTTGACCTCAAACGACACAACACAACCAAGAACATGATACCAAACGTTTATTTGTTATTTTTAGTTATTAAAAACATGAAACCCATTTGCTTTAACACCCAATCGAACTAAAAACTGAAAATATAACTCGACAAGACCGAGTGGTTGCACACCGAGTCACAACCACGGGTGACTCGGTGTTACCCACCGTTAATACTCTCAGATGTGAACGGATTTTGGTCGGAAAAGTATATTAAGGGTTTTGGGCGCGTGTACAGATGGTGGGGGGTGAGGTTTGTGAGGGTGGTGTTTAGAAGCGGGTTAATGGTTGCAAGAAATGAGGTTTGGTGGTGGTGGTGTAAGAAAAGGAAGGGCGGTGGCGGCTTGTGGAGATGGCCGGAATATATGGCTGGAGAAGATGAGAGGGGAGAGAGTATTTGGTGCGGCTGTGAGGGTGAAAGTGAGAGGTTATAACCCTAAATGGGTTATATGATTTACTTATATAGGGTTAGGACTAAGAGTGAATGTGAAATGCCCCTCAAGGACTGAAGTTGTAACTTGGGCGTGGGATGGGAAATGACAATTGGCCAAACTTCCTATAAATAGTATCCGGGATAGATTTAAGTATCGAGACGACTTCCCGAGTAATTTTAATGTATTCCATTGATTTTAGAATAATTTTTCCACTCAAAAAGACTATAAATACGCATATTCTTGTCCCGATTTGTCAAAATTAATTTAATTCGCGTTTTTAAACTAATTATTATGCCAAGCCGCGATGTGATACATTCTAGGCCTACAATGACTCGATACAACAATGGGTAAGGACCATGGAAAAATTCCGGGTTGTTATAGTCTATCCCCGTTAAGAGAATTTTGTCCTCAAAATTCAATTGACTAAGGGCCTGAGCTTGCTCGGATAGTATTCACCCTTTGATTTGGTTGCACACAGAAGGTAAGGGTGTGGGTGTCAATCCAAATAGTACCGGGTGCTACTTCCCAATTGGTACTATCAATACTTCCTAACCTCTAGAAGTCACACAAATAAAACCACATAATAATCACACAGTAATGCAAGCTTTCCCGTCCTTGAGTAAAGCCGTCAAAAACCTTAGGCATCTTTTCGGTAGTTTTAGTTGAGCCTCAACTGAAATCTAGCTTAACCCCACAACTCATCAAACAAGAACTGTCATGAGGTTAAGCTAAACCACAAGTTTAGGCCCAGTAACAACTTGATTTCAGCTTAATCTCACAACTCATCAAACAAGAACTGTCATGAGATTATGCTAAAATCAAGTTGGACCTAACCTTAAACTACAAAACAACTTGAACCTAACTTAACTCCACAACTCATCAAACAAGAACTGTCATGGGATTAAGTTAAGTATCAAGTTGTAAGAAAAGAAACTCAACATTTTTGAAGGATTGGCTCAATTTTTGGATCGCTTTCAAATAAACAACTACTAGATATCCAAAGAGAAGATTCAACTAAGAGGGATGTGCATTCCTGTTTCCCTCCAAAATCAATAGTGCGTGCCCTAAGTATATCTCCTAATGTTGGATAGTATGCTCACCTTGATCATCGGTCTAGGAATGGTAGGTCGTCCTCCACTCCAACTGTGTTTCTAATGCATCCTATAGTGTCTACCAAAATCGCGACGTAGACTGTCTGTCATGATTCGATATAATAGGTAAGGCGCTCCTCATGTATGTCGCTCTAATTGGATTTCTTATCTTTGAATACTACTAAGGCATTAATCAAACCAAAGGACTTATCCTGAAACTCGAATTGCCTGTATATCGTTCTTAATACAGTTTTAGGGTTGTCAGTCTCGTGCACTCTCAACTAATGATATTTGGGTTCAAAATCTTTCCACGAGAAGTATCGCGTATCATGAAATTTTTTCCACTCCGGGAGTTAAGTTTATGAGAAGCTCAATTCTTCAATGAGAGGTGAATCATGTTAGGTCTTTACGAAGTACTTCACAAAAGTCTTAAGCACGCGAGGTATCTTTGGGTTTCTGCTCGTCCTACTAGGCGCACTGAAATAGGCGGTTTTACAGTAACTATCGAGTGATTAGGCTTCATGAAATGCCTCGTCCATTCTTGAGCAAAATCATCTAAATTTTTTTTTAATCTAAGTAACAACTTTAAACTTAATCTCACATCTCATCAAACAAGAACTTACATGAAATTAAGTTAAAAGTTGTTAAAAAGCTTACTCTTTTTTTTTTGAAGAAAAAGAAAATTTTTAGCTAAAGTTTGGGGTTGCTCAAAAATGAACAGGTGGCATTTCAACACTCCAAGATCTTACTACCAGGTGATGAATATTTGAATCATCTTATCGGTTTCTACTTTTATGGTCATACACTATATCAATCTCATAACTAAAGGCTAGGACACTAGGCTTCACCTTTAACAGGGGCATGAACTAAGTGGAAACAAATCTATAATCGACGTTGGAATCAAATAGTATGATAGCCTAATTATCCGTTTAAGGAGAACATACCCGTCACGAGGTTCAGGTTATGGCGTCCTTCTTCAGCGTTCATCACGAATACCCGCCCACGAGCTGGGTTGCCATTGTTTCTAGTGTTTCCATTAGTCAATAAGGACTGATTCTGGTTATTCTGCACTTGTCCCTGTGCCCTATTCAGCTTAGGACACGTGTTACAGAAATGATCCAGGCTCCCGCACTCATAACATGTCCTTGGGTAATTGGCATTAATCGGAGTCGCTTGCATGGCTACTGCCCGACAATCCCTTGAAATGTGACCAATCTGATTGCAGTTGAAATAGACTAGGCAAGGTTTAGTCTCCAGGTGGTGGTAGTTACATTTGGCACACTTAGGGTGAGGACCTTCATATCCCTTACGGCCCGAGCTCGTTACTACAAATCCTTTTCCCCATTTCGCCTTCTTATTGTCACCATTTGCATCTCCTTGCTTACTTGGCTCACTCACGGTCTTCCTCTTACCACCACTCTTGGACAATGTCCCATTCCTAACCATTTCATCCGTTAAGGTTGCAGATTTCAGTATCGAGCTTTGAAGGGTAGGGGGCTCAGTCGCTTTCACCATCCTGCAAATCTCAGGGACCAAACCATAGATGTACCTCTCAATTCTCTTGGATTCAGGAGTGACCATGTGAGGTACCAGTCTAGCAAGCTCATGGAATCGATCCGTGTAAGTCGTATGATCAGCTCCTACCATGGTATGGTGGTAGAACTCATGTTCTAGTTTATGCATCTCATTGTCTGGACAATACTCCTCTTTTAACAATGCCTTAAATTCATCTCAGTTCATCCCTATGGCAGCTTCTCTGCCCTTAGCCTGAATTTGCGTATTCCACCAAGTCAATGCTTTTCCAATCAATGAACAGGCAGCATACTTCACCTTCTGTTGGCTCGCACACTCACTTATGTCAATCACTGACTCCATCTTCTCAACCCATCAAGTATAAGCTATCGCACCTCCATTGCCATCAAAGTCCAACGGTTTGCACATGGTAAATTCCTTGTAAGTACATCCCTTGTTACCGTTGTTATGGTTCCCATCATTGATGTGATCACTTCCAGCGTCGTTGTTCACTTAATCATTTCCACTCACGTTGTTCCCTTGGTTGCTGATATGGTCGCCAAATTGGGTGACGATAGTGGGTAACAGTTCCCGTAGTTGTTGGGCGATAATAGTAGCAACATCAGGAGTCTCATTGCCGGTATCGTCGCTTCTCGTGCCGCGACCTCCCGTCCTACCTCCTCGTCCACCAGTTCTTCCACCCCTCGGTGGTGGAACACCTCGGTTAACTCGAGTCGATCTTCTTGGATGCATGATTCTACAAAGTAGGACATTGATAGACGTTAGATAGGAGATAGGTAGGATAGGTCGATATACGTGTCGTAATATTACACTCAACCTCCTATCTGAAAATCCATGAATTTGATAAGTCCATGCCGCATCATGTTATCGTAAAAACGTTGGACAGGCGTTTTTAGGATAGCATCAAGCTGCATTTACTTATCATCATCACTTCATGTCATACTATACGTATAATCACACACGTAGTTCCTATAATGCAAACTATATGAGGATTCTTAGGTTATAGTCTAGGTTAAACCACCTAATTCTCTATAACCTGTCTCTAATACCAATCTGTCACACCCCAAAAATGGCGCAGCGGAATGACATTCACGGGGTATGACCCCATAGTCAAGAACACAAGGTGTCACCATAGAGAAATACTAAATGTATATCATAAGACAGATAAAAGTCGCAAACTCCCACAACCGGGATGCGTACAAAGATCCAAGATAAACGTAAGTCTCAAGATTTAACAACGTCACTAGGGAATATCAAATGCAACTCCACGAGGTATAACCCGGGAGGGTCTTGTCTTAAGTCTTGCTAAGCCAGTCAATACTCAACTTTCTAAGCAGCTTCAATAACACCTGAAAATGGTACTAGAAAACATCAACATAAAGTTGGTGAGCTCGTTGGTTTAAAAGTTAACCCACGATGCTGTGAATAATGTATTGTAGGACAAAAGTGCACATGAATACCAATTACAAGCATGTTATCCAAACAATAATAGTGTCGCGCCAACTGAACCTATAGTGTCCATCATACTCATAACCAGTATCACGTAGGGAGCTACCCCGATAGATCTATCAACATGTGGGCTCTCAACAGAGAGTTAACAGTTACACCAACTGAACCGGTAACCTGTGGGCCCTCAGCAGAGAGTTAACAGTTGCGCAGTCATGAATTCACAAAACAAAGCATGTCACAGCATATAATCGCATCATCACAAATATATGTCCAAAATCACATAAAACAGTAGTTCACAGCATGAAAACATTTGTAAAGCATTGAGTACCATTTCCACCCCAAGGTAAAAACACGTTAAAATTAGGGCTACGAGAACTCACCTCAAGCAAGCAAAGCACAACAAGATCTACAGAAGTAAAGTACTCGGCAGCTCTCAAGTATCGGCACTCACGGACTCGGCACAACCTAATAATGTAAACTCGCCTTAACATAATCTCCAAATGTAAAAGTTCCAAAAGCTAACTATCCCAAATAGATTCCTTTTAATTTCCAAAATCTCTTTCTTATATTAGTTACTAGCGTTTGGTATCAATGGGTGTGTAGTGACGACACGACCTAGACTCAAGTGAACACACGCCAAGCAAAATGACCAAGACGTAAACGACTCAAAGTAAACTTCATATAGCAACACGACAATTTGAAGCAATACTCCAAAACAATCTCTATGACAACCTGAAAATTTAGTGATAAATCCTTAAGACTTAATATGTTACTTGAACGAATGGTCGGATACTTATCCGATTCGTCAACTTAACATTAATCTTATAATATCCTCAATACTATTCTAATAATACCTCTTGTATTGCGTGCCCTCGAAACATTTAATAATTTGCATTAAATAAAAACTTTCCATTTTAACATTCCCTCTTTTTCATTATTAGTTTCCGTTAAATATTAAATAACAATAAGTTTCGTTAGTTAATATTTACCGTACAAACCTTTATTATTTATTTCTATGTCTAGCATATATATATTTATGTTTTCCAAACAATTATTTCACAAATTATCATTTGTTTCGAGTCACGTGCCCGAGTTTATAACATACTCGGGTCAATAATCAATCCTCAATAGTCAAATAGTCCAATATAAGTCTAAATAGCACTTTTGGCTTGTCGAGGCCACAACGAGACTACAAAGTCTCGGCGACGCTCGACTTGGCTCAAAACAATCACATGTAACAATATATATCCACAATGATATATTTTGCCGCAAATTCAAACTCCAACAATTAACGGCCGACTACGGCACGTTACTAACCTAATCTCCGTCATCTATTTTCACAACAATATCAACATTAACATCACATCACCTCAACTCCTTACCGAGACCCTAGTGGTCTCGGCCGCAACCCACTGCCACAAACCAATCGACCCAAATAACATGGCCGTGAGTTTAAAACTCACGGCGTGCCCTCGTTTTTACTATAACCCACACGACAACAAATAATTTTTATCACCACCATTATGCCGAGACTAAAAGTCTCGGCTTCGTATCCATGCTACGCTAACACAACCAAACAGACCAGTGGGTCTCTCGCCCTCAATCCAACCCCAATATTAACACTATCTAACTAATCTTTAATCCAAACCCTAATGTCCTAAACTAATCACAAGTTTGAAAATGACTCAAAACTCATAACACGACTCGACACGACATCCAAACGAGATAAACAAGCTTCGGCCGTGAGCTAAAGCTCACGGCATAACCAATGTAAATGTAAATTAAGTTAGAATTGCTTCTCAACTAAGAAGTTGTGATAAAATATATATATATATATATATATATGTATATATATATATATATATATATATATATATATATATATATATATATATATATATATATATATATATATATATATATATATATTGACATAAATAAATGCCTAAAAACATTATCAATATTTATTCATATCTCTATGTTTTGATGATCACAAAATGTAAACTCATTAAAACATAAACTTATAAATTAAACAAGTACTTAGTTGTAAATATTCACTTCTACAACTAAAATCACTTAAGGTATGAATGAACTAATGCTTAATGCATTATATGATCAAAGGAACATTTTCTTAAAAACTAAATTTTTTATAAAACATCAAAAACATTTTATATATTTTTGAAAAACATTTTTGGCATTAAATAGAAATGTTTAATCTTTTATAAAAATATGAATTCAAATTTTTAACCAAAATCAGTTAAAATGTTCCAAAAAAACCTTCCCCACAAAAGGACAAAATTGGCCAACGTTCAGTAGGGGCGGCCCCCTTAATTTTACTAGGCGGCCCCCTTAATAATTAAGGGGACCGCCCCCGCTCCAGTAGGCTCCAGCTGTCCAGATTTTTCCCTATAAATACAAGCCTTCTCCTGGATTTTTTCTCAACCCTTTTGCACTAAAACTTTCTGTTGTAGATCTCATTTCATATCTTAGAAAAACCTTTGATCATGTAATCTTAAGCATTGGTTTCCAAGTGATCCAAGCTTCCACCATCCAAGTGCAAAAGAAGAATACTTCTATCAATCAAGATTAGAAGTATTACAACTTAGTATCATCATGTCACTTAAGTTGTGTGTTCAACAAAGTTTGTAAATCATTCATTCATTTGTATGTAAGGTGTGTGTTGTAGATTAGTGTTGTGTGTAAGTAGTGAAGATGTTGTATAAGTAGTTGTGGTATAGAAGTTGTGAGGTCAAAATGTAGAAGTCGTGAAGCCGTGGTGTAGAAGTTGTGAAGCCGTAGCTTAGAAGACATGAAGTCCTAGTGTTGAAGTCGTGAAGCCGTAGCATAGAAGTTGTGTAGCGGTCGTGTTGAAGCCGTGAAGTCCTAGTCGTGAAGTCCTAGTGTTGAAGTCGTGAAGCCGTAGCATAGAGGTTGTGTAGCGGTCATGTTGAAGTCGTGAAGTCTTAAGTCATGAAGACATAGTGTTGAAGTCGTGAAGCCGCATCATAGAGGTTGTGTAGCGGTCGTGTTGAAGTCGTGAAGAAGTCGTGAAGCCGTTGTGAAGAAGTCGTGATTAAGTCGTGTAGAAGTTGTGTTGTGAAGTTGTGAGATTGGTTCTAGCTACGATTAGAACTCGACATTTAGCTTTGTGTCGTTAAACCCGTGTAAGCCAAAGTTGTGTACGGTTTTCTCCGCCATAAGGGAGCTTATTGAAGTTGTGAAGAAAACTCTCGAGCAAGGTGTGCTCGGGGAGTGGAGTAGGGCAAGGAAGGTGTCCTTGTAGCCGAACCACTATAAATCTCTCGTGTCTCGGTTAGATCTTTCCATACCTTATTTATTTCTTTACTTGCATCGTCATTACTTTCATACACATAGGCTTATATAATTGCTAGTATTAATTAGAGGTCGACTTCACATAAAGATCAAATTGAAAATCCATTCAAGAAACCAAAACTTTTACAATCAATTTAAAAGAATACATATATAACTAATAATAAGATTTAAGTTTTATTTTTCATAACAAACTAGAATCTAAAGTTTTTTAAAAGTATAAAACAAAGGTTTTTATAATAAATTAAAAAGACGTAAAACTATTCAACCCCCCCTTCTAGTTTTCCACAATATATATATATATATATATATATATATATATATATATATATATATATATATATATATATATATATATATATATATATATATATATATATATATATATATATAGAGTAAATTACAAAGATGGTCCTTGTGGTTAGCGTTGACTTTCAGATATGGTCCTTTGACTTTTTTTTTGCATTCCCGGTCCCTAACTCTGAAACTATTAACACAGATGGTCCCTTGACCAAACGGAAATCAAGTTTGACCGTTAAAGCCCCTCAAGTGACTTGCACATGAGGGTATTATGGTCATTTTAATGTCCCACAGGGACCATATCTGAAAACCACCATCACCACCCCATTTTCCAGATTTAACAAACCACCACACCACCATCAAATCGCCACCACACCACCATTTTCTAATATGATTCTGCCATAATACTTAGCAATGTATAGATATAAAATAAAGAATGAATCGATTATAATTTCATTTTAATCGGATTTAAGGAGAACATAATAATAGTCACTTGTTTATGGAAAAAAGGAATTGCATTTAGCATCTAAATGAAATAGAGGAAGTTTCACCACAAACCCATGTCATTGCAGCAAACATAAGAACAAGCTACGAAACAACACACAAATCAAGTAGGTACAAGGTTGCAACCTTCATCTAGATCTTGTATCCACAGGAAACAAACAGCTGCAATCAACACAACAAAAATCCCCATAGCAATGCTGAAGAGACTTCACTAGTTTTCTTGGAGTCGTGAAAAGGTTTACGTTATCGACATTAACATATGGTCTTGATCTCTGAAACAAAACACAGCATAGCATTAGATAGACTAGTGCAATTTTGACCCATTTAATTATGTATGGGTGGATTTAGGTATGTCTGATCCATAATAGAGATATTAAACTTCCTCCAAACCCAACCTGACCCATTTTGATCCTCCCAATTTGCCACTCCTACCTTCACCATTATAGATCAGGGGTGGGTCATTTACCAGGTTCATTATCTGATTCTTAATACTCCCTGAATCTCTCCTTTCCCTGATTCACTTTCAACTTTCAATTCTAACGACACTAATATTTTTAACCTGACCTGATGCATAACCCATTTTTCACACCACATTATACCACAAACCCATTTCAGACCCAGTTTCACAGTCTTGCTTCTTCTAGGACTTATTTAGGTTCAGTTGTACCTGAATGTTCAGGTACTTCTGGTTCAGAGACAACAAGGCATTCCCACCCTTAGATTAAATTGCAAAAATCGTCCTTGTGGTTTGGCCAAATTGCACATTTCGTCCTTGTGGTTCAATAAGTGCAAAGATCGTCCTTATTTTGCACTATTACGTGCACTTTTGGTCCTTCAACAGTGAAATTTGGCAAACCACAAGGACGATTTTTGCAATAATGGAGGACCAAAAGTGCACGTAACAGTGCAAAATAAGGACGATCTTTGCACTTAATGAACCATAAGGACGAAACGTGCAATTTGGCCAAACAACAAGGACGATTTTTGCAATTTACTCCCACCCTTATTACTATCTTTTTGACACTTCAGTTTCACTTAAAACTAGACAATCCCAACATCAGATCTTCTTCTCACCTCAGTGACAAACAACCGCAACATGTCCATTATCAGTGACTCACTCAGTTTCATACATGTTTAAAAAAAAAAAAAAAAAAACAAAAAACAAAAAAAACAAACAAACAAGTATCCTAAGTTTTGCATTTAAGTATTCATGTTCAACTTGAAAGACCTATCTTCAATCTTTATAATACCCAAGTTGCGACCTGTACCTGATTCCCACCACACTTTGTAACACACCCTGACACACTCTTCTCGCCTGAAGTTACCTCAAATCAGGGTCCTTTTCAGGCTTACCCTAAAAATCTATTACCACTCCCTGATTCATCTCAAGCTTAAACTCCACCTCCCCACTTTCTGATATCACTTCTTGATATCAGTCTCACCAATCTCAGGTTAAACCCGAAAATATCAACCTCTGAGCTCTTATGCCTAATAAACAAACATCACACTTTGTTTCACACCCTCTGACACAACCTTAATTCAGACTCAAACTCCTCCTTACCATCGCCAACAACTCAACCTGAAACCTATCATTTTCAATTCAGCCTAATCCTTCTAATCACAAACACCAAAAAATTAGATTCAGACCTCTACTTCATTTTTTCAGCTGCTTCGCCTGGAATACCCATATAGCTGGTAATGGATTTTGTTAATTTTTTGTGTCGTGGTAGCAAGATCTATACTGTTTTATTTTCTTGATCGATTTGATGTGGGAATTGGGTTTGTTTCTGGATTTGAGCTCAAGAGTTTATCACTCTTGGAGATGAGATGAAAAGTAATAATGAAGGTAAAATATACTTCTATGTGGGGAAAGAATTTGGGAAAGACATATAGCAGAGAGAGGGGGAGAGAGATGCTACAGTGAATGGACGAAAATACCCTCACAATTATACAACTTAACGCCTTGACCAAACGGACGTTTGGTCAAAGGACCATCTGTGTTAATAGTTTCTGAGTTAGGGACCGGGAATGCAAAAAAAAAAGTCAAAGGACCATATCTGAAAGTCAACACCAACCACAAGGACCATCTTTGTAATTTACTCATATATATATATATATAGATGACTAATATCAAATACGATTTATTATTTGAACCAAAACTTTCAATTGATCTTGAGTTTAGAAGTAACGTATAAAAAAAAGATAGAGTAAACGTCATAAATCATCCCTGTGGTTTACCGGGTTTAACGAAAATGGTCCCTAAACTTTTTTTTTCCCCGGATGCAGTCCCTGTGGATTACACTCGTAACGGGTTTGGTCCCTTGACCGGGTTTTCCGTCAGTTGACCATTAATAATTTCAGAAATGACATAAATACCTTTAGTCCCTGTGGTTTATCTAGTATAACAGATTTAGTCCCTAAGTATTTTTTTTTATTTAATTTTTTTGTCCGAATTTAATAAAAAAAAATCTGAGGCAAAAAAGTTTTAAAAATACTTTTGTCAAAAAACTTCAAAAAAATTCGGAAAAAAAAAATGGGACAAAAACTTTAAACTTTTTTTATTTCTTTATTTTTTTTATTTTTTTATTTTTTTAAAAAAATTCGGAAAAAAAAATTTTAAAAAAAAGTCGGACAAAAAATTTTGAACTTTTTTTATTTTATTTTTTATTATTATTATTATTTTTTTTTTTAATTCGGACAAACAATTAAAAAAAAAAAAAAAAAAAAAAAAAAAAAAAAAAAAAAAAAAAAAAAAAAAACGTAGGGACTAAATCTGTTATACTAGACAAACCACAGAGACTGACGGAAGACCCGGTCAAGGGACCAAACCCGTTACGAGTGTAAACCACAGGGACTGGATCCGGGAAAAAAAATTTAGGAACCATTTTCGTTAAACCCGGTAAACCACAATGACGATTTATGACGTTTAATCAAAAAGATAAGGTGCCATAGATGGGTTTGAACTTTAGACATGTTGAACTATAAGCATGGTATCTGATCATTGGACTAAAGCAACACTTCAATTTTAGTTTACTAATTATATTACATACAAAAATCAAGAAAAGCTTAGGAATAGTAAACTTTGGTTCATGATTATGTATATTGTTTAATTGTTAATTCATTCATATGCTTCTTTGTGTGGCCATCCGAAAAGTGGACGCAAACAGGGTTACTTTTTTGCTTCCACTTTCAGATAGTCACTTGATTAGAGAAACTCAAGAGAAAAGATAGATTTTTTTATTTTTTTTTTTTTTTTTTTTTAACACATATAGATGGTTTCAGATAATTTTGATTATGTGTTTTAGAATATAATTAAGACAAACATTCATCAAATGTTCAACATGATACTTTTCAAGTCTTGACAGTTGACACGATAAGATAACATAAACAGATACAAATGTCAAACACATGGTTAGCTGATTGTTCCGGTATTGGTCGTGACTAATCATAATTCTGACAGGATATGCAGCATCTCGTGTACATTTTTTACAACTTCAACACAAGTTAAGCTTGTACAAGTAGCTCACCTTGCCGAATATATTATTAGGCTACACCATTGTGAATATATATATATATATATATATATATATATATATATATATATATATATATATATATATATATATATATATATATCATGACAGTCTACTTTGTTGAATTCGGGTCTTATGTTGTACGATGTCATGAACTGAGATCCGGAATATATAGTCTGACATTCAATTATCAAAGAACAAAATTTCTAAATAAATTGCCTGGAAAAGATTACAGAGGTTACATGTATCACATAACCAAAATTTTCTGCATGTTTCTGATTATAACAAATAATTAATCCTCAAGGTAACTACAAGTAAAGCTACAAGAGACCATCATGGTTCATGATGAGCACATCTAATCTCTGCAGTAACAACAAAGGTTGTGTGGCTCAATGACATCATCAAACTGATTTGACTTTGCGTGATGGCGGGCGGCGGAAAAGACTAATCAGATCATCAAGACCCTGTTGAAAGATATCGTGTGAGTGTTTTGTCTCCCAAATAATACCGCCTCAAATATGCAGTAAAGAGAAAGATGACACATACCCTGGTAGTTATCACGAGTAAACTGAAAAGGGTGATCAAGTATGATCCAAGACCAAGCAGCAAAAGCAAGTCGAATGTCACACTGGCGACCTGCAATTGAGTCAAGGTGATTGTATGGTTAGCTTTGAAAAAGTATGTCCGGGTGATTGTATGTTTACTTCTATGGGTCAAGCTGGTAAAAAAAAATGGAAAAATGAACAAGGGGCCAACTTCACCTGATAGATCTGCAAGGTGCTAACTGTTGAATCATAGAAGGTGAACATCCCATCAAGTACGTCATGTTGCAAATTTACCTCTACAACATGATCTACTAATTCCTGCAAATGAAGAATAAGACTGTGAGAGTCTGTCTAAATAAAGATATATGAGCTTAGCAGTATTTCAGAAAAGTTATGGTCATTCAAGCAAACCCAAAAAGAACAAAAAGTAATAGTTAATAAAAACCAAAGTTGAAATCCACACAAACTGTTAATTAAACTATAAGTCAATAACGGTAAAAATGTTGCATTTGAAGTCTACAGTTTTAAATAATCATCAAGCTAAGGTAACAATGACAAAAAGTTGATTCACATAATTTCAACAGCTTTTATTCGAGAAAACCAGGGAGCAATGGTAAGCATATAGCCATATACTAACCCGCCAGTAGTTGCTGTTGCAGGCTGACCAGCTGCATCATTTCTCTTGATATCAGCTAACACTTTATCTAAATCTTCATCTTCAAAGGCAAAATACACAGGATACTGTAAAACAGAAAATTAATTAAAAAAACAAGATATAAATAGAATGAAACACTGTAATAATATTTAACTGATCTAATTTATATGCACCATATAATGACTAGTGACGAATCAAAACTGCTAGCGAGCTCTTTAAGCACCATATCTCGATACTGTTTCGTACTTAAAATCATACATGAACTACACCTCAGTATCAACTGCTATAAGTAGATTACAGAAACGAGTGCCAATTGAAACCTAGTTGGAGAATAGAAGCGAAGGGGAATTATGAACATAGAGAGAAGGGGAAAGGGGTACACAGACGCATGTTAAAAATAATACTAGTTATGCATAAAAATGTGCACTCACATTGATAGTAGCGTGTATTAGCTTCTGCTCTAAATCAACCAATTGTTTCTTCAAATTCTCCTTATCAAAACTATCATCATGTCCACCAACAGTTTCACACCTCTCAGGACGAAGAATTTGAGGAAGTAGAAGTAGTAAGCCCCCCAAAGGCTTTCCCTGTTCGATGTATTCTGCCATATCGTCAACAATAGTTAAGCACTGGATCAGATTATTATAAAAGATGCATAGACCCCCAAACTTGATGCATAAAAACTGAATTCCAGTACGTTAAATTTTCAAACACGCAGTCCTTTAAGCACAATCCGGGTAAAATAAGATCCAATTTGTGGGTGAATAGGCACCATTGATATGATAGTATAAAAGATGTGTGTTAACAAGAGTTTTTATAACTGTCACAATTCCCGAGCCACTAAAATGACAATGTCATTCACAATTTTCATAAAATGCTGCAAGGTGAGTATTTAAGTAATTTGGTTCCATCAAATGTACTCTTTTGAACTTGAACCTTGCTTCAATATCTAACACTTATCCAAAAAAGAAATACATGTCATCTTTGAACTTGTTCCTGAAAGTTGACTGTTACTAGTTGATGCAGCATTTTTAACGAAGCCCTGCCCAGTACTATGTTAAACACACTAGAAATTGCATCCTTGAAAGAAGTGAAGTCAAAGTTGGGTCCTAAATTGTTTTGTATCCTTCTTCTAGTTATTATTAGAGTTAATTTCAAAAATGGTCCCTATACTCGACCGGGTTTAACACTTTTAGTCCCCATACTTTTTTTTTAACGGATCTGCTCCCCAAACTTGCGACCCATAACGAATTTGGTCCCTTGGCCAAATATTCCGTTAGTTTGACCGTTTAAAAGGATGAAATGACCAAACTACCCTCATATTATTATTATTATTATTATATCTGCTGATCAATTTGGGAACTGGGGTTTTAAAAATCAGTTCCGAGGAAGAACAAGAAATAAAGAAGATAATAATTAGAGTGATTAAAGAAGAAGAACAAGAGGAGATAATATCAATTCATCCATATGTTCATTATCACTGCCAATGCTTATATCAGTTCCACATACTTTCTTCCATTTCCATTTCCACTTAACCAACCACCTTTTTATTCTTGGCCATCCATTCTTCATGGAAATAAGTGGCAAACAGTCATCATTAATGTAAAAAGTTTTGAGCTTGGTTTGACTACCTAAACAGTCAACAGAAAACACTTCTAAAAGAGGGAAAAGAGTTTCAAAATTGTTTGTGAATTCCATGTTTAAGCATTTTGATTATTTCATCCCAATACCATTGAACACCTTGAAAGAATAATCATTCAACTAATTAAACTTTGAGGACTATGGCTTGTAACCAATGTATTCGGTCTTTGATTTTGTGAAGGTGAGTGAGCAGCCACATATACCATGAAGAGTAAGTTTATAATGATGTACCTTGCTCTTCTTTACACAAACTATGAACTGAACACGTGAGGCTTATTACAGTTAACTCTTTGATATCTGAAATCAACACTTTCAGCAACACTTAAATCACAAAAACAACAAACCATCAACACCACCATCGAATCCAAACAGCCATCGAATCCAAACAACTACATATTTCTCACTATTTTATTTTTCATCCAGATAATTATAGCTCAGATCTTTCATTGATTTTCTGCTGTCTTGAGGAAATCTGAGAAATGGGTTTTTCTGGGTCAACTAAAGTAGTGAATTTCCTAAAAGGGTTTGATGAAAAATGTAGAAAATATTGGGTTTTAGGGGGTGTTTGGGAATGGGGCTTTGATGGGTAGTCATGATTTTGTGAAATGAAAGTGGGTTTTGTGTGAAGTTGTGATTTGAGCATATGGGTATGTGTGATTTTGGTTTAAGTGAACAAGTGGTGGCCGAGTGGTGACGATCGTTTTTGTGGTGGTGTGGGTGGTTGATGGTGGTAGTGGTGGCGGGGTAGAGGATTTATTGGTGGATGTGGGTGGTTGTTTTGGTGATGGTGGATGTGGGTGGTTGCTTTATGACATGTAAAGAAGAGGTTTAGAAGATATAACCTGGAAAAAAAAACCCGAAATGACTAAAATACCCTTCAAGTTAACGGTCAACAAAGGGATTTATTGGTCAAGGTACCAAATTTATTATGGGTCGCAAGCTTGGGGAGCAGATCCTTTAAAAGAAAAGTATGGGGACTAAAAGTGTTAAACCCGGTCGAATATAAGGACCATTTTTGAAATTAACTCTTATTATTATTATTATTATTATTATTATTTTTATTTTTTTTTTTTTTTTTATTTTTTTTTTTTTTATAAAAATAAATTTTCATTAAACATAGCAAATATTACATAAAGTTGGATGGGAGTCTAGACACAAGTTGTGCTCCCACTCCTTTCTGAATACAAAAGCTAACTCTATGAAAGATAAAAACACCACTTTTAGCATTATTTGAGTGACTATTGGCAATAGACTTAATACGTGAAAGTGTGTTCAAAGCCTCTGTATCGAATTCCCCGAACGTGGAAAAGGCAAAAGGTATGAACTTGTATCCATTGTCCTCACATTTGGATGCATACTTTCTATTTTTCTTATCCACAGCATTTCGCAAGGCTGCCCCAGGAGCCCATGAAGTCGCCCCACTACCAGCAAATGGAGAGATGCCAGTCACATCCAAGCATGCATCTTTACCTTGAAGCCAATTAAATAATAACAAGTCTGCAGGCCGTAGCTCCTTCCCGTTCTCCGAAAGGAATCCCATCGGAGCCTCCTTACGCACCATGATCCCAACCTTAGAACAAATATCCACAAGAATATCACGCACCATTTTATGCCTGAACTTCACACCCACTTCGCTGGAACAGTGGACCGCATGATCCCCCCATATGTCCATACGATGTACATTACAACTCGGGCAGAGGCTACCTTCAGGGAACATAGGTACGGAAAGCCTATAACACAACACAGATCGGAATTGGCGATGGTTCATCCTCTGACCCAAGCCGTCAATAGGGATGGTGAAAAGAAAATCCTGTGCATGCGGGGCACGTATGCTACTGAGAACAGCGACCTGTCTTGGACTTAGCGAGTACTTAGAAACAAGGTTTTTCTCAATGACACCAAAGTAACACTTTGCCAAGGTTTTCATCATTTGGGGGGCAGAAGCGTCATTGGTGTCAGCGAGAGCGTCTATGTTACAAGTAGCGTTGAAAGTATCAAGAGCATACTGAAAAGAAGGACAATGGGAGACATTACCAGATTTATTCAGTATCTTGTCCTGTAGATCACTCGTTTGCAAACGAGAGGCGAGAAAGGCATACTGGATAATATATGATTTACAAGAAATTAGAGGGGAGCCGAGATACTAACTGTGCTCCCACTCCTCTAGCTATTGCAAAGCTAATCCTATTAAAAATATGAACAGCAGCTCGCGATCCGATGTCTTGAGTTACTGAGAACTTTTGGATCTGTTTCAGTAGGGTCGATGCATCCTTCCCAAGTTCCCCAAAGGAAGAAAATGAGAAGGAAGAAACCCATATCCAATACCGGCACACATGCTCTCATATTTGACACGCTTGCGATGTGCTGCTTCAACCACCACTCGTCCTGGCACAAAATCGACCATACCCGATTGCGTCAAAGGAGACGACCCTGTCAAATCGACACAAACATCCTGCCCACCGTCCCAAGAATAGAGCAATACATCAGCTGGGCGTAAGCTTTTGTCTCTTTCTCCACAAAGGCCAATGTCAACCTCTTTGCGAGCCGAGATCCCAGACCGAGAGCAAATATCAGCAAGAGTGTCCCGAACCACGTTGAGTCGGTGCTTAATACCAATAATACCAGCACATGACACTGCATGATCCCCATATATGTCCCCCGCAAATAACCTGGAAATGGACCGAAAACAGGGGGACACCTAGGCGGTAGCAAAAGACACACCGGTAAGTTCTAGCGTTCATAGTCTGCCCCAACCCAGATATCGGGGCCACCCTAAGCCAATCGGAGGTGTAGTCTTCCCGTTGCGATCTCCAAAGCGCCATCTGTCGAGCGGATAGGCCAAAAGTGGATTCAACCGTTTTAGTAACACTTGTGAAATATATGTTTGCCAATCTCTTCATAAGTTTGGGGGCAGCGATCTCATTCGGGTTATAGTTTAAAGATATACCTCTGCTTCTTTGTACTTGTTTTGTTGTAAATAAGCTCAAGCCAAATTGCCTAATAACTATGCCTTTAAAATACAAACCCCTGCAACTATCCTGAATTACAGCACTAAACTTGTATGGCTAGCCACATAATGCTTGGATATATATATATATATATATATATATATATATATATATATATATAGCCTAATACTCTAATCTTCGATAATATGTTCGTTGCATAGTTTTACATAAAACGTAGTTATAACCATTTACTAATTTTATGAACATAAATTAAAAGATAAGAGGACATATCATGTAGCAAGAAACTTGTCGTCAGACGAAAATGACCACCCCAATTTTTTTTTATAGTGCATCTCAATGTTTTGTGATATGTCTATTTACCTATTCATTGCAGTTGTATTATAAAATTATGTTGTGCCATGTCTTCCCACATTGTAAACATTTGATAGTGCGCTTCATATGCACCCATTTCAGCCTAAATATGTTTTGCGTTTCAGCCCCCGCTTCAGCGCCCAAACCCACCCATTTCGGCTCCCATTTCAGCAACCAAGCCGCGGCCCGATTTCAACCCCCAAAACCCACCCCTTTCAGCCCCCATTTCATTACCCAAACCCACCCATTTCAAAAGCTTATATCAGCATTAATAATTTAGGGATGTTGGAGTGGAATATTGGAATTCATTAACTTACATTTACCGCCATTACCCATAGCAGATCATCACCGTTGACAGTTTTCTCTTTCGTTCTTTTTGCTTCAAGCGCCCTATACTTGAATTAAGCAAACAAATAGCCACATAAAGCATAAAACAAATAGAAAGTAAAGCTGATATCCAACAATTAAACCATAAAGTTTCACAATACTAAAATGAATAGAGACATGGTTGTTTCGGGTGAATTTGTATTGATTTTCGGAACCAATTTGTTGACAAAAGCATTTTAGGTCAATATGACTAACCCATTTGGCGGTTTGGACATGGAAACTATTACATATTTCATGAACTATGCTTTTGACACTAACAAAAAATGGTGAAAATTATGGACTATGCACTGCAAATTATGGACTATGCTTCTTCGTCACTAACTAAGTCATCAATGCTTAACTTAGGATACAATACATTATGCATGCCCACGACCTATATATGATATGAATTCATCTAATTCTCGATGTCAATAGAGAGTAATATCTGTAAGTAGTTTGCAACAGTTGTATAATATAAACATCGGGACGTTTAGAAATTATGTATATAATTTTATTGTATAAGTATTCATGATTTATCATTGTTAAAGTGTGCTTCGTGTCAAACTGGTATAAAAGGCAGCCACTTGTTTGAAGCCAAATTCACCAAACCATTAATACAACAAAAAAAGGAGCTTAAAGCCTGTACCTTTCTTATGATTTACAGAGATCTTGAAGCTTGTATCAGGGATCATCATCATCTCGCACGGTTCTTGACCTCGAAACCATAAAGCAAGCCCAAAAAGTGTGGCCCTACAAACACAGCCAAAAGGCATAGTTTAAAACGTGTACAAAATAACCAACATTAACGTAGACAAAATATTATGGAAGCCGTACAAAATATGGTGCTACAAATTCGGAATATGAACTCATTAACAGTAGAGTGTATAATCTTTAGCAGTATAACATTAGAAATATAACTACGGGTAAGAGGGTGTCGTGCATACCTCGCATAGAGTTGTATTTGACTTCATATTTTGTCCAATCTGCAAAAAGAAAAGTACCATAAGTATTTTGGACATCTTTTTTTTTCGGGTATACGGGCATTGTGTAGGTAACTCATAGCAAGTAAACAGTCTATATATATCGGCATAATTTTTAAAGTTTTTTAATAAAAAGGGGCGGAAATCAGTACATATATAGACATTGCGCAAATAGAAACTCATATTATATGTGTCAAGTACCAAACCTAAAAAGCCTAAGGCGCACGAATTATACAATAAAAGATAACAATGTAAGGGAGATTTACCGCTACTTTGTGAACTCATTATAGCAACAACAACATAAGAAATTTCCAGTTCTCTCATTTTGACCTGTGTAATAAATTTATCAAGTCCATCTCATAATTTAGGTGACTCGCCATTACATACAAAAGTTAATTAACGCATACAGAAGATGTTATACATACTTTCGCTTAAGATGACATAAAATCCGATTAGTCCAATAAATCGCAACTTTAGGGACCAAAGTAATGGCTTGCAAGAAAATTCCAAAAACTCATTCAGACATTACATCAAACACCTAATCGATATATATATACCTCTGTATAAGCCCGTATAAGCATCAATAGCAGCACCTCTGTTTAAGCATCAATACCTAATCGATATTATACATTAACAAAAAATTTATAAAAAATTATATATATACCTATGTATAAGCATCAATAGCAGCACCTAATCGATTCGTCTTAAAATATAAATTCCCATCTTGCTTAAGCTGTTCTGCTTGAACTTTCACACCTTTCACCATTTACCTATAATTCATAATTCAAACTAAAAAAATCCGAAAAAGGCTATTTATAAAAAATAAATATTGTAAAAAAAGTGAATCAATGGAAGAAGAAGAACAACAACAACAACCCTTCAAACAAAAAATTTAAAAGCAAACTTCATCTGCGTGTGTGTGTGTGTTTTTCGCTTATTGTGAGATATCTCTGGATCATGTGTGTGTTAGTGATAGGGTTTATAGCAAGGTTTCAAGATTGAATATAATAGAGAGAAGATGGATCATCTAGAATTTGGGAAAAAGCTTCTAAGGTAGGTAGATTTTTAAGTGTGACTTTGGTGATAGAGATTTCACGAATTTTCTAGATATGTGATTGTTTGCGGTACAGGAAAGAGGATGTTAAACTACAATATACTTTTTTTTTAGCTCTAATACAGTAACAGTGCCCATGAATAGCGGAAAACAGTGTCGATACTATTTATGGCAACTGTAGATAAGCAAGGCATTTAAATCTTCCAACCAATAACGTGTTGACACTTGTCCTGAAACACCAATAGGGGGCCGAATTAACATGTTAACCACTCCTTAGTTTCATTGATGTGGACCCTGCGCCCCAATGATTTTTATTATATAGTATAATTTCATCCTTGAAAGAAGTGAAGTCAAAGTTGGGTCCTAAATTGTTTTGTATCCTTCTTTTAGTATATTATTATTATTATTATTATTATTATTATTATTATTAATTATTATTATATTATTCGGGCAGAAGGTTCTAAGGATATAAAAATGGTCCCTAAACGCGTCCGGGTTTAACACTTTTGTGGAAAACTAGAAGGGGGGGTTGAATAGTTTTACGTCTTTTTAATTTTATTATGAAAACTTTGTTTACCTTTTAAAAAACTTAGATTCGAATTTATGTGAACTCAACTCTTGAACAATGTGAACAAATATAAGTAAATCTAAATAAACAGTGCAAGTAAAGTAATGAAATGAAATGAAAGATAGAGATGGAAAGATCGAACCGCGAGACAAAGGATTTATAGTGGTTCGGCTACAAGGACACCTTCCTTGCCCTACTCCACTCCCCGAGCACCTAACTCGAGAGTTTTCTTCACTATGTCAACAAGCTCCCTTATGGCGGAGAAAACCTTACACAACTTTTGCTTACACCGGTTTAACGACACAAAGCTAGATGTCGGGTCCTAATCGTAGCTAGAACCAATCTCACAACTTTTACACGACTTCTTCACAACTTATTCACACCTTCTTCACAACTTATTTTACACGACTTCTTCACATGTGATATGTCATTCGAATTTCTGAAAAATAAAAGTAAAAAAAACGACAAAACAAAAGTTTGTCAAAAATATATTAAGGTGTCCGTCTATAGAAAAATAATTAAATGCTCGTCATGACAGTATAATTTGTTTTGTTTAAACATTGGTTTATGATATATTTAAATTATAAAAAGTTTGGTGTAATTGAATTTTTAATTTAAATATTAGTTAATACAACAAGAACAACAAATCCAATCCTGCCGGAGCACGGTAAGGGGAGGTGAAATATAGACATATCTTGCCCCTACCATCAGGAAAAACCCAACAGTAGAGAGACTGTGTTACGATCCCAAATTCTAGTCAAAGGCTGTCACCAAAAAAGAAGGAATAAAGCTGGAAAGTGGCAACAGTGGGGCTGAAAAGAAGGCTGTAAAACAGCTGGAAGATTAAGTGGAGCTGAAAATGAGGGAAATTAGGAGGGAAATGGGCTGAATTTACTCAAATCAGTGATTGAGAAATCAAGGAGCAATTACCACACTTGATTTTAGCAGTTACCATACTTATCTAAGAATAGGATAGTATAAATAATAGGCCTCTTTATCATTGTTATCATCACTTCAGTTTATCTTATTTGTCTTATCATGTAAAAGGAGATCTTGCCCCTCTCGAAATGGGCCACTATCAATAAAAACTATCATATTTCCTATTCTTATAAATTCAGTACCTATCATTTGGTTCCATTTCCGGGAACTCGACATGGCTCTTACAACCGAGAACTTGGCTGATCAATTATCATCCATTGTAGTCCGATTAGATGCCATCCTAACATCCATGAAGAATGATATTGCATTGATCAAGTTACAGATGATTGGAAAAGAACACAGTGGAAAAGTTCCCGTCATCCATGCATCACCATCTCCTCCACCCCCTCCACCATCAGTCACCTCACCCTCAGTACCACCCACGTCCGCAACCGTACAATCACCTCCTCCAACATCCGTTTCAGCCACACAACCAAAATCAGCCCTGACATCTCCACCACCCACTCCGTATGCACCAAGACCAACCCGGAAACATACACCATCACCCCCACTGACCGCGCAACCAGCCTTGTCACTCGCTTCCGCCACACTACCACAAACTGTAGCCACTATCGTACCACAAAAAACAACATCGCCCACCAAACCAACACTTTCGGTTGTGCTGTTTGCGACCACCCAATCAGTACCACAAAAAACGACCCCGTCGCCCGACCTTTTTGCATCACCACAAGGCCTGCCACTATCACCAAATCGCCAAACACAAAATGACACACTGCCACCAATTGAATGGTTGATCGCTTGGCACAACTATCGGATTTTCGACTTGAGGACAAGTCGTTTGTACGGCCGGGATGTATTGTTACGATCCCAAATTCTAGTCAAAGGCTGTCACCAAAAAAGAAGGAATAAATCTGGAAAGTGGAAACAGTGGGGCTGAAAAGAAGGCTGTAAAACAGCTGGAAGATTAAGTGGAGCTGAAAGGAGGGAAATTAGGAGGGAAATGGGCTGAATTTACTCAAATCAGTGATTGAGAAATCAAGGAGCAATTACCACACTTGATTTTAGCAGTTACCATACTTATCTAAGAATAGGATAGTATAAATAATAGGCCTCTTTATCATTGTTATCATCACTTCAGTTTATCTTATTTGTCTTATCATGTAAAAGGAGATCTTGCCCCTCTCGAAACGGGCCACTATCAATAAAAACTATCCTATTTCCTCTTCTTATAAATTCAGTACCTATCAGACTGCTTCCAGGAGGACCTTCGGCCGGTGTAATTGTGCAGTTGAGAAAAGTTCAATAAAAAAGAGCATGAAAGTGCAAAAACAAGTACTGGGGAACACATAAAACATACGTCGGGAAGCAAGTAAACAAGCAAACAAGCCATGAACAAAAAACCATCATAAAAACTTTGAGAAAAGGGACAAACAAACAAAAAGCAAATGGCACAGGAGAAACACATACATAAGGACAAATAGCATACAAAGCATACAAAAGAACATACAAGCATACTGTAGATGTCAATATTCACGACATGGAGGTAGTGTAGAAATAGAAAAGGTCAAAAAGGTCAATCGCGATGTTAAGGCCGCGAATGAAAAATTGACCACTGAGCTTGAGAGATATAAGGTGAATGCAAGAGCTTATGATTTTCATAACAAAAAACAGTCGGAACTTGAGGTTAGATTAAAAGATTCTGAGTTAAGAGAGAAACGTTTACAAATCAAATTTGACACTCTAAATGTTAATTTGAATAACCAAATTAAATCTCTAAACAAGGAAATTTCTGAACTAACCAACCAGCTTTCAAAACAAAAATCAACTTATTCCAATCTTGAAAAAGAAAAGAAGGAGTTGAATGAAAGGTTTTCAAAACGTGAAAAGGATCTTCTTAAAGAGATCAATTACAAAAAGGAAACCATTGCAAAGTTGGATGATTTGCTTGTAAAAACGGGTCATTCTGCACAAACAGTTAACTTGTTAATAAACGATCCAAACCCGATTTTACATACATTAAAAAAGGTGGCTATCGGTTATGAAAACCCTTATATTCTCAAGAAAGCTCAGAAAGAACAGAATGTGCTTTTTAATGGTAATTTAATAAATGCTATCCATGACCCTCCTTCGGGTAATGATTCTAGCGAAACGATTGAGCTGGCAGAAGAGAGTCGAAAGAAAATGCGACAATTGAACAGAGAAATAAAACCCATTAACTATAATGAGGTTAACAAACTTACAAGTGGTATCAGAGCATCTTGAATTATCCACATCTTTGTGTGACACTGAGTACTACAACGTATCTCCTTTAAGTGATAGTTAACTAGGTCTTCGTCCATCCTCCCCTTGACCTATGAAAACTAGATAACCCAAGACTTAATCACTATTCCCATGAGTGCCCAAACAAGGATCTCGAAGAATCATGCATCCAACCAACCCCGATATCTTCAAGATACTAAGTACACGTACCCGAGATATTCCACTTCAACTTCAAATAAGTAATAATGAATCATCATCCTTGTAGCCACAGCTGATAATTTGACCATTGTCATTAGGGCTGGCATAACAGGTCACACGAACCTATTAAGACACGAACCTATTAAGACACGAACCTGTTAAGGTCAAACACGAACACGACCTGTTAACTAATCGTGTCATTTTTCTCAAACACGAACACGACACGAAAATTAACAGGTGCACCTGTTAAGACCTGTTAACGATTTTAGGGTTTCTAATTTTAAGAATTATATTCTCTGGCACCAAATACAACCCCTCAACTAAAACATCAACAATCAATCCAAGAATCATCAATCCACAATTTCGATTACATAAATAAACATATCTTTCAATGGAGAGTCAATTAACATTGATTCGATACATAAATAATGATTACATAAATAACGATTACAAAATAAAAACAACCAGATCTTTCAACGGAGAATAAATTAACCAGAGTATCGATCAAACAAAAATACGATTACTTAACGATTACAAAATAAATTAATGATTACAGATCTTACAAAATAAATTAACCAGAGTATCGATCAAACAACCAGATCTTACAAAATAAATTAACGATTACAAAATAACGATTACATAAATACGATATGAATAATAGTATCGATCAAAAAAAAATGAGTAAGAATAAAATAATGAAATTTATTTGTTCAAATAAAATGATAATCAAGAAATGAAAACTAGTGAAAAAAGAATCTTGCAGACTTTATATCAAACTCCCACGAAAAGAAACATCGTCACATGTGCAATTTTCTTATTTTCGCTTTTTCGATAATAAATATTTTGCGTTAATTGTATGAATAAAATAGATCCATTACTGATCTATAACCCACATCTTTAGTTTATGTATTAGTTTTTTAACCAAGAAACTAATGAACAAACAAAACCTATCTAAAATAAAATAATGAGTAGGAATAAAATAGATCAATTACTGATCTATAACCAAGAAACAAAAATGAACAAACAAAACCTACACGAGATCTCCTTATACAGATCGTTTTGACGGCACGTGTGGTAGAGATAGTTGAAGAGGAGGTCGCGGTGATTATTTTGGTGGTGGTGGTGTGGCATTGTGAGTGGCAGTGATGTGGTGGCGGCTAGGGTTTAGTGAGAGGCGGGAGAATATTATGGGGAAGAGATGAAATGAGTATGATGAAATGAGGAGATAAGAATAAGATTGGGTTGGGCAGAGGAGGGAGTATATTATTTAGTGGGTAGTGGGTATTTTATATATATTATAATCTTAACAGGTCATTAACAGGCTAACAGGTTTCTGACCTGTTAAGACACGAATATTAACAGGTCTTAACAGGTCTGACCTGTTAAGACACGAAACCTGTTAAGGTCAAACACGAAACCTGTTAAGAACAGGTCGTTTCGTGTCGTGTTAACAGGTTTCGTGTCAAAATTGCCGGCCTTAATTGTCATCTGATTGTGAATCTTGATCAGGATCTTTTTGGCTATACGTGGTGATTTTGAAGGTGCAGTCTGATAATTTCATGTGTGATTTTGTTGTGAAAAATGCCATAAAATGCAATTCTAATGATTCCGTAAAAATTTGAGTTTAAGAAATTTTTACGCCGAAAATTCCCCGAAAAATTTGAATTTTGGCCAAAAAATTTGAATTTTAGGCCAAAATTGTCACACTTGTACCAGAATTTGAATCTCGCGTAAAAATGGACCGTTAAGTCTCCTGTGAAAATTAAATTTTACTCAAGTTTTCCGCCAAAATACTCTTTCTTTTTTTTTTTTGCCAAAGGTTGTCGATATCGCAATTGGGCAAAGTATCTCGGACAGAACTGCGATGGATATCTCGGACAGAACTGCGATAAGCTGCTCAGACTTCAAATGCGATAACCTCAATTGCGATAAGTGTCTGAGTTGCAACTGTGATATGGTCAAATGCGATAGAGCTGAATAGCGATGTCAACTGCGATAAGGCCAAATGCGACAACTATCGCAATTCTCATACAAGAATGCGATAAAACACTACGAATTGCGACAACTCGCTGGCAGCAATGAATTGCGATAAGATGCACTTTTACCCACTTTTGTTGACTTTTAGCTTCTAGACCATGCACTCCCCATACATGTCAGTCATGTTTCTGCCACTTTTTCACTAACTATCACTGACTTTTACACACTTCAATAATGCACTTCAATCACTTAAAATAATCAAAGACAATTCTTATACAAGAAATGTTTTGATTTCTACGATCAAAAATGAAGAACAAACCAAAATCTAGTATCCACCAACTGATTTTGAGTGTAAAACTGAAGAAAATGACATAACCAAGTCGAATAACTTCAAAAACAAACACAACCTTTGATCTTCAGCATGTGTACGATTTCAAGATAAACAAAAAAAACTTACGTTTTTATGACAAAAACGCAACTTTTTGTTACTGTGAAAGAAAATCCGAACACAAGCAAGATAATACACACCAAAAATCACATTTGATACCTTAAAAACACCATGTTAGCCACCCGGTTAGCTCTTGATACCAATTGTAGATGTCAATATTCACGACATGGAGGTGGGGAAACACTAGATAACGATTAAGCATGATCTTATTAATAGATTGGCGGAGGTGTATATGTATTCTAGAGAGAGAAGTCTAGAACACACACACACCTCCAAAAGAATAACCTGTGAATCCCAAACCCTCCTACACAACTAGGAGGGTATTTATACAAAGATATCTTTGCCCTAATGGCAAGACTAGTCCTCGTATTTACTAACAATGCAATTCCCGACATATGACAAAACTTTAAAGCTAACACATACAAAGCAAATAGACATAATACCATCAAAAGAACAAAGACGACAAAAAGGATATACACAAATAAAAGCAGACGCCGCAAGAGAAAACGGAAAATAGAATAGATAAAGCGCAAAAGTGACAGGGGCACACGAGTAAAACATACAAGCATAAAATTAGAAAAAACACAAAAGGGCAAGGGCACTAAGAGAGAGGGGCTATAGGCAACTATAACCAAGACCTAAAGAGAGCGGCTAAGATCTAAGGAGGGCAACGCTATGGAGGCCTATAGCTAACGGGAATGCAAAAGGAACATGATAGGCAACTAAGCGCCTAATAAGCCTAAAGGGGACAAGCTATGGGACTCTATATCTAAAATGCAAGAGGCTGAGTTTTGTCTATCTCCCACTTTTTTTTCTACAGAAAAATGAGTGGTTGAGTTTCGTATAAAAACTTTTGGTATGTAAATCGCAAATTCTAAATGTACAAAATATGTGAGTATGATTAATGAGTACCTGCTTATTAGGTCAGCTGGAAGAGCCTCGTGATCAAAACGCCACAGTTTATCATAGGCATCAGAGCAAAGTTCCATAGAATATCTTGATGTAGAAAATGTTGACTCAATGACACCATCAGCATTAATTAGGTGTTTTCGAGCTAGAGCATTGATTTGCATTGTGAATCGAAAATGAGGGAACAGTAATCGGTAAATAGGATGCACTTGGCTAAGATTATGGTGGGTAGAAATTATGTAAGGCTCCGATACACAATGAGTTCTTAACCTGCAATATTAATAAGAATCCCAAAGATTCGAAGAAAGGAATTAGCTTAGTATTGATCAAGTGCTTTTTCATATTGACTCGCACCTTAGATGGCAAAACATATGAGCATGTAAATAATATATGATGGCAACTAACCAATGGCTAACAAGCTGGTGATAGCCAGAATCATGGGCAAGGACATGAGCCTTTGCTAGCTTCCATAGCCACGCATCCGTAGCATGGGCAGTGGGTTTGTACACGTGCTTCCACTGTGGTTTATTATCAGACTGGGGGCGAGTCAACTCAATTGCTATTGGCATCAGTGTGCCATCAGGGGTAAGGTACAATAAAGTTCTTGAACCATATAGAGTTGTCCCTTTGATCTCTCTTGTTTTATTAACATAAGGCAAGAGTAGATCATGATATAACATGAATAGTTTCTTTTGTGCATAAGCCTGCGTGTGTGTACAGCTATACATTTTTTCACCATTAATAAAACTTCACACAATCATAAGGGGTTAATTTAACTAAAGGATTTCACGCTTTCATAAAGTAATCAGCCTTGCATTACCTCATCAAAAGTCATAAAACCCGTAATCTTTTTTTCTACATGATCCTTCGTGATTTTTGATTCAGCTGGTCCATAAACATTGGGGTTCAATTTACTCGTCAATGGCCATTCCTAGACACCATGCACAAACACAGTCTTGAACAAATTAAACTTACATTCCAGTTCGCTTTTAAATAAATATACAAGCTTTACGATGTTGCACTAACTTCACATTCCACAAGTAAAAAAAAGGATACTGCTTAAAAAAATATATGCCTCGAGAGTTATAACTATACTTACCGTCACCAACTGTATGCTACATGGATTGACACCAGCAAGCATTTTTCGGTAAAATTCTTCATCATTTGACCAGGAAAATGAGTCCCCTGCGATTAGAATCATATACAGAAACTTAAAACTAACAAACGAAGCACAAATATACAAAATATTCCAAATGATTATGCTTACTATTAATGATTTCAGGACTAGTAAACTGGATGATGGTATCTTCACCCTCTACAATATTTTTAATAAATCTGGGTAAAAAATTGTGAGAGGTAGGAACAAGAACACCTTCATTGTATAGAAAATTAATATTTCTGAATAAAGGAAACCCTTCTTCTTTGTCCGTCACAATTGAATCTAAAGTTGGTATATGTGAGTAGAGGTGGAAATTTGTGCCCAAAATAAAAAAAATGGGCTAAATTTGGCTACTATGTAAAAGATTTGGGCACATTTAGTCCCATCATTTTTTTGAAATGAGCACATTTAGCCCATTAAAAAGTTAAATGGGCACAACGGACACATATTTTCTCTCAATTAGAGAACATTATAATCGTTTTTTAAGAAAAACTTATATATATTATATATTTAATTTTTTAAATATAAATGAGGTATATTTCATCATTTTCGGTATTCTATAAAGCGATATATATAACATGTGCCTGTTTAGCCCGTGTCCGTTTAAGCAGGTGCCCGTTCTAGCCCGTGCCCGCCCGTTTTGCCACCTCTAATTCTAATTTTCCAAACCGAACTGAAAATCAAAATAATCGAAATAAAGCAAGAATCGACAAATTCGGTTTTAAAAAATTAGAAACCCATGTTTGTGGTGCGGTTTCCCTTACTGCCAAAATATCCACAGCGTCCAAATCCGCCATATTTAGAGAATAATTCTTTTTTATTAGAGAAAATTACCCAAATAGTCCATGACATGGTCACTATTTGCATCTATTTTTTATTTTGGTCATGCTCAACTGCTCAACTCAATCATTTTCATGACACGTGTCTTTGCAAGCACAAGTGTTAGATAATGATATTTTTTTTCTTTTTGCTTAAATAACAAATATACCCTCAAACACATACACAACACATATTTCATTTTTCTTATCTTTTTTTTTTCTCTCTCTGTCTCTCTTATAACAACCAAAAGATCCGGCCAAAAAAATAACCTCAAGAACCATCACCTCCCGGCCGCCACCATCATCATAAAAAGACACCACAAGATCCGGCCAAGACCATTGTAAAAAGACACCACAAGATCTTTGGCAATTGTTACTATTTCTCAAGAGATGCCAAGGGCGCTAGGCACATTCCCTATTACTTATACAACCTGTATTTGTGTTAAAATGTTAATATAATAATTTATATTCATCAAATACAAAAGAACAGAATAAATAATACTACTTATACAAACTTCATCGCGATATGGTTCAGGAACACGATAGTTGTGGCTATGTTATTGTGCCCGTGTCCATTCCTTAAGACTTGTTTCAATTTTTGACAAAACCAAGTGGAACTAAGTTTCAATCATCGCCCTCTAGAAGGTTGCAACATTTTAATGTTTTAACATGATTTACACTGTGTTCTTAAGTTTTTATTTTGAGGAAAGAGTATAGTGAATAAAAATATAGAAAGTAGTGAGGAGAGAAAAATTAATATATTTAATTGAGTCTCAACTTAAAAAAATAAAGGGCAAATTTCACCATAAAAATTATACCACTTTATTCTCTCAACTTTCATCCCAAATTTGGGATGAAAGTTTTGATTAAAAAAAAAATCATTTCCCCCTCTTTCTTTTTATCTTCCCTAAAAAAAACTTGAAAACACAATATATTTTTGTTTTCTTCTCTTTCTTTTACTTTTACTCCAAAAATCAAAACTTGAGAACACAGTGTTACTTTTGCAATTAAAATCTAAGGTATAAAAGTATGGCCGAAAATTCTATAGTTTGAGGAAGAAGACATGAGGGTATTTAAGTCATTTTTTTTAACACATAGAGATGGTTTGAAAAAACAATTATGTGAAAAAACCACCCCTAGAGTTAAAGGATAGGTTGTAGGTAATGAGAGATGGTGGATCACCTTCACCAGACACCATCACGCGTAATGCCCCGTTACATTAGGTCACCACCGCGCATGGTCGGGTGGTTTTAGCTAGGGTTCGATGATCACCACCACCTAACGAGTGCACACATTTTATTCTCAAAATTTTATAAAATACACCCTCCCAACGGTTATATGTTGGTAAAATAAAATAAAATAAAATAAGAATTTTTTTTTTATTTTTAATTTTATCATTTTATTAATCTATAAATACCCTCATACTCCAATTTTATTCACGACTTCAAACATCATCTTTCTCAAAATCTACACAACTCAAACAAAGATATTCTCATTCCTCATTTTTCAAATGGACTCTAAATCATTCATGTTCACAGACGACGGAAGAAACACTAGTTAATATTATGAACTTGGCAATTTTAAAAAGAGCGGCATTTGTAATGTTTAATTATGAATGACAGTTTAGTTTGGTTTTTAATTAAATTTGTTTAAAAATAGGTTTGATGATGACCATTGCAAATGTTTGATGATGGGCTGAATGATTATGTAAAACTGAGTCATTGATGCAAAGATGATGGGTTTAATGACCATTACCTCAGGCCATAAATATGAGGTGGAAGGCAAACATGGAAGTAAGACAACGCCTCTCTCTATGTTTCCTACCTGAACCTTCTTTCTTCTTTCTATTTATCAACCAACATACTTTTTTGTAATTTCTTTCAAGTCTATCTTTGCACTTGAATTCTAGTTTATCTCAGAAAGGTTTTCATGCAATAAAAGTTGTTCTTATCCCCATTAAAATTAAGGTCATTACATATCCTCTTTTTGCCAATTGTAATGCTTCATGTATTTGTTTAGGCAGGTGATTTCACACTCTAAATTGATTTACACACTCTAATTCTTTGTTTATTGACATTTATACCCTTACAAGGGTGAATGTAAGTAAAAGAGATGTAAATGTATAAATGTCATAACACAAACAATTTGAGTGCGCAAATTATTTAATGAAGTGTGCAAATCACCTCCCATTTGTTTACGACCTTCATTCTACCTCACATGGAATTACATTTGTGAAGCTGTGATACCAAATTCATTCTACCTCACATGAAAATCACAATTCAGAAATCCTACAAAGCAACCCAATAACCATAGCAAAACCAGCACACATAAAAAATAAATAAATAAATAAAGGAAAAAAAAAACAATCTTCAAAAACAATAAGAGGATACATCATATATATATATATATATATATATATATATATTATATATATATATATATATATATATATATATATATATATATATATATATATATATATATATATATATAAGTCTTTACAAATAAAGATCTGTTGCTTCTAGGGATACAAATAAATGTACCCAAAAAAAAAAAAAAAAATAACCTCATAACAAAAAAAGAATTCGTATAATCATAGCAGACACCCTCTAGACTATATTTATGGTGTCATGAATAAAGAGGAGTGATTTTCGTTAGAAATATCATTAAGCTATCATGTCACCTGCTATAGTAAACTGGATTCATCAGCTTGCAGGAACCATGGAAATGAAGAAAAAGAAAAACGAATGTGAGAATATTCATTTCCTGATGTTTTATTTACGACGTCTATTTGTTACCATCTCTGGGTTGCCTTTCCTCATCATGGCTGCAAATTCGTTGTAGTTTATTCTCCCATCCTACACAATTTATCGTGAGTTATAAATATGAAAGAAAATAAACATATAAAGATAATGATAAGTTATTATCTTTGAAATAGGAAAAAATAACATAAAAAACTTTATATTAGAAGCTCAAAGAGCATGAAAGGCATTGGGACTTTGGTAATGGATGTGCACTATGCATTAAACAAAAGATGACATAATTATATACAGTCTAGCGCATTAAACAACAGATTGAACTCTAGCCTAACTGGCTGGCTGACTTAGGAGGGAACAAGTTGTGGCAAAAATACCATGGTTTGGCCAGTTTATTGGGGTTCTGTCAAACCATGCGCTTATATAACCTTGTGTGGATAACAAATGGCTACAGCTATTTGATAGGGAAGTCGGAGAACTACTACCTTTTAGCTTTAGAATAAGATGGGTTCAACTTTCTTATATTCCTTTTGTGTACTTTATCCCATAAATTTTAGCGTTTGACTATGGTTGCTTTTGGTTTGTTAACGCGATCACTACATGGATGTGGTTCACTGTGTCTTGGGATGAATATGGGTATCAGTTATCAACCCACCACATTTGATGGGCTTATTAGATCCCCAATTTTATGGGTTTGAACCCAGTTCTTGAATAGCTCATTTATATGATTCTCATTCACTCATTCCCACGGCCACAATCCAAACACGCTCATTAGGGGGGAGTTTAGTTAGTATCTAGGATAATCACGGGTATGGGTCTAGAATAAGGCTAAAATGGCGGGCCTGATACCAATTTATAATACCCTTATGAAACCCCCAACACTTCTACTAAGAATGTAGGAATGGAAGATTCCATTATTTCCTTACTCCTAAACCAAACACTAATCTAATTGTCTTTATATTGTAGATACACAGTTGCCCTTTGCTAAAAAAATCAAATGCAAATCGGCTTTCAAAGTAAAATTTATATTTTATACATAAAATTGTCATATATACGACTACAGTACTGTTATGTAAGTGCATTTAAACATAGAAAAAACAGGAAAAGTTTGGTGTTATATTTGATAAAGAATCACATGGTGATCTTGAATTCGGGAAGGGGAACAAAATAATAAATTAAAAAAAAAAAATCCCATGGTTCAGACTTAAAATATATATACATGTTCTCAAAAACAAGCGTATATGTTGTATGGGTCGGTTGTTTGATTTAATGTTAATAAACATACATGTTCTCAAAAACAAGCATGTTTTTAGGGACATACTTGTTTGATATGTAGCAAACATGAACGTACTAACTACATAATTTCTTATGTTTCCTTTTTATTACACATGTATGAACACTTGGTAAAATACATATATGCAACTACTAAAACATCTACAAAACATTAATTATATAGTATTTTTAAAATTGTGTTTAAACTATTAACCATAGATGGTCTTTGAAAAAAAATAATACTTACACATACTAACTAAACATACATGTTCATGAAAAACAGGTATGTTTTTAGGCACACACTAAATAAACATACATGTTCATGATATAAACTAGTGTTTTGAAACATGCATGTTTGAAACAATTAATGCTATGAATCATACATGTTTTTATAATTTTAGTGAAACTTTAGATATGAAAGCACATATACTAAAGTCATACCAACATTAAACAAAAAAACAAAACATACGTGTTCCTGGAAACATACATGTTTTGTTCAGACATAGCTATAAAATTTAAGCTTATAAAACATATATGTTCATTAAAACATACATGTTCATTAAAACCACATCAATTACTGACTTGATTAAAAAGATACCAACATGTTCTTATGCGTTTCTCCAAATCTAAATCCAAAAGCTAGCAAAATACCCATAAACAAAACACAAAAGATAAGTCCTAATGACATATTGTTTAGATCAGTTTCTAAATAGATAAATCCATAAACATGTCATCAAAGATATACGAGAACATTGTTCATAACTTATTCCATTCAAACGCCTCTCAGCTATAATAAACATATATATAGGGGAGCTTTATTTTCAGAACCCTGTTAAGTGCGGGAACTGCGAGAACCCACTTATTTACTACTAATAAAGCATAATGTACAAAACATCAATGCAAGGTGGTTTTTTTGTAATTAAAAGGAACCTAAATTGCTGGAAACATTAATGAAAAGGGTACAATAGGTATTTTAGATTATCTCATTAACTGCATGGCTTGAAAATCAGGATTGCTTGTTATAACAAAACCGAAATTGATTTTTTTTAATTATAAAACACACACAGCGATTACACATACAACCCTAAACCCCAAATTCTAAATAGCGGCTACAATCAAAATTAAAAAAATCCGCTTTGAAATAACAATAACATCAATGGAAGGTATGATCATGATTGTTCTTTTTTTGTTAATTTTTTATGTCGTAGATGGTTTATCGTACGTTTGGTATTTGTGAAGGCAGTCATGTTAATATTTTGTCTTGATTGTTTGATTGTTGGAATAAGGTTAGTTAATATTTGATTTTTTTTTTTTTTTTATTGTTCGATTAATATTTTGTTTCATTTAATTATTTTTTTTAATTAAAATTCATTTAGAATTTTTGGTAACAGTAATGTCAATGTTGAAATATGTGGATTAATTGTTATGATTTAATTTTTTTTGTTTTTTTAAATAATGAACGAATATCTGGTAGTTTTTTTTTATAAGAGATAGTATGACATTGGTGTTTTGCTACATAAATGTTTCTAATATCTGGTAGTTGTTTAATAAGATATTGATGTATAGCTCACATTGTTGTGTTGAAGTAGTAACAGGGGTGTTTGGTTGTGGATGTTAAAATTTTTGTAACAAGGGTGTTTGTCATAGATGAAACAGGCGTGTTTGGATGTGAATAATCAAAATTTTGTAACAAGGGTGTTTGTCATAGATGAAACAGGCGTGTTTGGATGTGGTTAATATATCAAGTTTGGTATGTTGAATATGTAAGGGAATGTAGCAGTTTTGTTAGGTTGTGGATAATAAACAAGTTGTAACAGGGGTGTTTGGAAAAGGATGTAACATGGGTGTTTGAACCTGGGAATAAGGGAAACACAGACGCAGACATTTCGTCATAAAGTGAACATGGGTGTTTAAGTTAGTGAACATGTGTGTTTGAACATGGGTGTCCAAGTTAGTGAAATGGGTTTCAAATTAGTGAACATGGGGGTGCAAATTAGTTCAAAACACAAAAACAGCATCACAAACTGCTATTCGGTTTTCAAATTATTGAACAAGTGTGTTTCAAGTTAGTGAACATATGTGTTTGAACAAGGGAATATAGTGACTGTCTGAACATGTGTGTTTGAACATGGGAATATAGTGATTGTCTGAACATGGGTGTTTGAACATGGGAATATGGGAAACACATATCAATTATAAAGTGTATATTAAGAGATTTGTTAATCTGATATGTATTTGACAGATGTGAGTTCAAAGAAAGTAGACAAGGGTGAGAAAGTTGCATTGGCGAAGAGGAAAAAAGTTGAATCAAAATGTAAGTGTAAATTGTGATATAATTATAAAGATTGAATAGTATATTTTTATATCAGTTGGTTTAATAACATACATGTTTTACTATAGGTGATGAAAAGGACGAGGTTAAGAAAATAAAAAGGAAGAAAGGAGAAACCTCTAAAGAAGTAGTGACTAAACCGTATGTGTTCCAGAAGAAAGGAGAAACCTCTAAAGAAGTAGTGACTAAACAGTTGGAAAAATTGAGAAAAAAGTATGCTGCGCGACTATTGCTTTTGGAGTGCAACATTCATAAGGATAAGATTAGTGCATATCTGTCCGATATGAAAGCTGCGAATGTTGCTGTCAAGACAAGGAAAGTCCCGCTGAGAGGCGTTTGAATGGAAACAGTTATGAACAATGTTCTCGTATATCTTTGATGACATGTTTATGGATTTATCTATTTAGAAACTGATCTAAACAATATGTCATTAGGACTTATCTTTTGTGTTTTGTTTATGGGTATTTTGCTAGCTTTTGGATTTAGATTTGGAGAAACGCATAAGAACATGTTGGTATCTTTTTAATCAAGTCAGTAATTGATGTGGTTTTAATGAACATGTATGTTTTAATGAACATATATGTTTTATAAGCTTAAATTTTATAGCTATGTCTGAACAAAACATGTATGTTTCCAGGAACACGTATGTTTTGTTTTTTTGTTTAATGTTGGTATGACTTTAGTATATGTGCTTTCATATCTAAAGTTTCACTAAAATTATAAAAACATGTATGATTCATAGCATTAATTGTTTCAAACATGCATGTTTCAAAACACTAGTTTATATCATGAACATGTATGTTTATTTAGTGTGTGCCTAAAAACATACCTGTTTTTCATGAACATGTATGTTTAGTTAGTATGTGTAAGTATTATTTTTTTTCAAAGACCATCTATGGTTAATAGTTTAAACACAATTTTAAAAATACTATATAATTAATGTTTTGTAGATGTTTTAGTAGTTGCATATATGTATTTTACCAAGTGTTCATACATGTGTAATAAAAAGGAAACATAAGAAATTATGTAGTTAGTACGTTCATGTTTGCTATCGTATCAAACAAGTATGTCCCTAAAAACATGCTTGTTTTTGAGAACATGTATGTTTATTAACATTAAATCAAACAACCGACCCATACAACATATACGCAAAATAAACTAAACGATCATAGTGTAACCCAAAAAAAGATCATATCTCCATTCCGTGTTCATAATTCATATTCCAATTCCATGTTCACATCTTACTAAACCATAAAATGAAATTCAGTTACTAAATCCAAAAGGTAAATCCCAAAAAAACCATAAGACATATTGTTTTATGCTAAACAAACAAAACAAGTGAAACGACTAATATATTTTTATGATGCATGTGGAACTTGTCTTGTTTTCATAGCAACTTTTAAAGCTTGCTTCTCTGCCAAATCTGCCGCAATCTTGTCCTTGTGTACCTTAATGACCCTACGAATTTGTATAAATAAAATAAACTGAAATTAATTTACTAAATTCTGATTGGACAATATGGGTTCTCGCAGTTCTCGCACTTAACAGGGTTCTGAAAATAAAGATACACTATATATATATATATATATTCCAGTACTAAATGCTTGTGTAAGTTTACTAATTTAATACAGTAGGATAAAGCCCAACATTACTAAGCAATTTTTTATGGTTCTTTCGATTGGATGCCATAAGGCCCCTCAACCAAATGAGTTATTATCATTTCTTATGATCTCACAAACATATTGATCATCTAATAGTTCATTCAACCACATATGATAGAGGTGGTGCTATACTGCTATTATTAATAATTATGTGAACTTAATTTAAAGATAATTAGACAGAAATGATATGATTATGAGAGTCAAAGTAAGAGCATACATGGTCTGTGTCAACTTCTGCAATAATCTCCTTAATAGTTTTCTCATCACCCATATTGTACTTCTTCAAAGCATGGTCCAATTCTTCCACGGTTATATATCTGCATTCAGCAAAATGATCTACAAATGTAAGCATAAAATAACCAATAATTTACGTATATGGTGAAATGCTAATAATTCAATTTTATCAACATAAAATATAGTTTAAGAAGATATTCTGACCCACTCTTGTCCTTATCAAAGTATTCAAAGGCTTTATGTAAGTGGTCTTCCCTTTCCACGCGGTTCAAGTGCATTGTAGCAGAAATAAATTCAATATAATCTATTGTTCCATTGCCATCAACATCGGCCTAAGAAGAAACAATGTTACCAATATATATCACTTGACTACAAGTAGGTGAAAAGGGTATATATTATACATGGAATTAAAATCAGAAATTTGTAGAGTACCGCTTCCATCAATTGCCTCACTTCTGACTCAGAAAGCTTGGTCCCAAGTTTAGGAAGACCTGCTTTCAGTTCTTCATAGGTTATGGTACCGCTGTTATCTGTATCCATGGACTTGAACGTCTCTTTCAACCCAATAATCTCTTCTTCAGAAAGACTTTCTGCAATTACCTAACTCACAAGAGTGGAAGGCTAAATCAGAAAGTGGTGCCAAGTTCGACCCATTTATTTATGAGTGGGTTGATTCGCATTATGGTTTATCTCCAACCAGTCAACGAACTTTGGACCAGTAGGTCAAATGGATCGCAAGTCACCAAAAGTGTAAAGAAGGTGATGAACTTTGACCAATTTATTTTTGGGACACACTTTATTTGCATTCACAAAAGGCTCAAACTTTTAATAAGAAAACCTGTTTTCTATAGCCACTTTCGAAAAGTTCAACACTGCCAACATTACCAACATGTCAGCTGCCACATCATCCTTTTCGACAAGGTAACATGGGTGAGAAAAATTGTGATGACCCAAAACAGAAATAAGATTAAAGTTGTATCCCTAGTTTATATCATTTTTAATACATAATACCTCCAACATCATTTTCTTCAAAAATTAGTTTAATACTGCAACGAAATAACTATCGTAATCATATTTGGCATCTTAAATAGCTATAGAAAGAAGTAAAAAATTCAGAAAATTAGTGTCGAGGATCAACCCAACCGGCCATTGCAAAAAATTACCCACTTTGACCAGAGCACAACCCGCCCCTTTTTCCACTTTTAATCAGAATAGTAGACATCTACAAAGGAAGATGATAGAAAGGAACAAGAAAACAAAATTGAAAATAATAAAAAATGGAGTTAAGAAGATAATGTTACCTTGAGAGCTACTTTTTTAAGTTTGTTCATTGCACGGAATTGTTTCATTCTTGTAAGCACAGCAATGTCAATTGGCTTATCTGGTGCATCACCATCTTCTCTCATCCATGGATGATCTACATTACAATTAGGTATAAAACATAAGGATCTAAGACAAACTCACCTGACTAGAACAATACCGTTTCGTACTTTCTTACAAAACTGGGCTTGTGTGCACCTAATTCATAAATCTAATGTATTTAACAAGATTTAAAACTTACTTAAAACTTCAACCTCCATAAGCCTTGCCTTAGGATCAGACTGTAGCATATTCTTGACAAGATCTTTAGCACTGCTTGATATGCTTGGCCAAGGATCATGTAGGTCCCAAATGTTTGTTAGTCGAATGATGAAATTGCAATATGATAAACTGAATAACTAAATTATCTAACCATTGTAACATTACATATGTTCAAGTATTTATACTACACGAATGGTTGCCATGAACCATTGTGTTCATTCGAATGGGTCTCATCCAAACGACACACCCTTTCAAATATTTGTAACTAACTTATTTAACTAACATAACCTTTAACTAACTTAACCGCTATTCGGTTATAATCTTTTATATTAACATCTTTGGTCCTTCGAGTTTATAAGTAGAAGCAATGTCGAGATTATTATCCCACATTCTCCTCCTTAATCTTGATCGTTGCTTCGTCCTAAGTCTTGAACTCCGAGCATCTGTCGCATAGTCACGAACTTTAGTCTTGGTAAAGCTTTTGTTAAGATATATGCTCTTTGTAGTTCTCCACTGACGTGCTCCACATTGATATGACCATTCTCTACGCATTCACGAATGAAATGATAGCGAATGTCTATGTGCTTGCTTCTTCCATGAAAAACTGGGTTCTTTACTAGTGCTATTGCTGATATGTTGTCAACTTTCAGCGTTATCCTTTTTTCTTGCCATCCAGTTAATTCACTAAGTAGTCGTTTTAACCATAAAGCTTGACATACTGCTCTAGTAGCCGCCATGAATTCTGATTCACATGATGAGAGTGCCACTGTTGGTTGTTTCTGAGTACATCAAGTAATAGGTGACTCTCCAAAATAAAATACTATTCCAGTAGTTCCTTTTCCTCGATCGTGTTGATTCCGTAACTACTGTCACTGTAACCTGTAATCTTGCAGCCGCCTTCTTTCTTGTATATTATTCCATGCTCCTTTGTTCCTTTGATATATCGAATTACTTGTTTCACTGCCTTCAGGTGATGATCCTTCGGGTCTTGCATAAATCTACTGAGTAGTCCGACAGAGTAACTAAGATCTGGTCTTGCATAAATCAGGTGATGATCCTTCTTTGTGTGGCCATCTCAAAGTGGACGCAAACAGGGTTACTTTTTTGCTTTTACTTTCAGATAGTCACTTGATTGGAGAAACTTAAGAGAAAACGTAGATTTTTTTTTTCCTTTTTTTTTTTCTTTTTTTTTTTTTTTTTTTTTATATATATATATTTTTTTAAACACATAGAGATGATTTGAAAAAAAAAATTTAAGTTAAAGGATAGGTTGTAGGTAATGACAGATGGTGGATCACCTTCACTAGACACCATCACGCGTAATGCCCTGTTACATTAGGTCACCACCGCGCATGGTCGGGTGGTTTTGGCTAGGGTTCGATGATCACCACCACCTAACGAGTGCACACATTTTATTCCCAAAAATTTATAAAATACACCCTCCCAACGGGTATATGTTGGTAAAATAAAATAAAATAAGATTTTTTTTTTTTTTTTTAATTTTATCATTTTATTAATCTATAAATACCCTCATACTCCAATTTTATTCATGACTTTAAACATCATCTTGCTAGTTAGTTGGTACTTGGTACACTACATTAGGTTTTTGTTTTGATTTTGATGAATGATTATATACAGAATGTAAAAAATTTGGGAAATATGTAATTTACTTGAGTTTTGTTGGTGTTCTTGGTTTTTATTTTTAAAAATAAATGTAAGTTCAAGAAAATATTCGACTAGGAAAAAGACTAGGGCATTTTTGTCATTTCAACTGGTCTTGGACGAGCCGATGTTCACTATCGGTAAGGGCCACCATGTAAGGCGATCTAACAACAGTTACAGCGAGAAAAGATGCAACTTATGCAAACCACAAGAACAAATGTGAAATTTATGCTAATACTATTAAAATGGTATGAGGATGTGCAGAAAAGCAACGATACGACTATTTGTTGTGTTAACTGTTACAAAGAAGCCATCTGCACTGCATAAAACAATATGCAACACAAAATCATCAAGAAACTACCATAATTTGTCACAAAGATACATGTTGATCCTTTCAGTGCACAAGTTTATATGCAGAAACTAGAAAGTGCTTAAACATATGATCACTCTGCTGATGCAAGCTTCTCCTCATCTACATCAAAAGCTTTCCTTGCTTGTTTCAGTTCTTCATTCATTGACAGCAATTCTGTACAACGGTTTAGCTTGGGTGTGTCCTATAAACACATTTTATTACAATATTAGCACTTCCATCAACCTTAACCAAATACCATTATGGAAAAACAGAAACTTGATTGGATTTCTAGGATAATAAGTATGCCTGGTTAGAGGGGTCAAATTTGGTTTTAATTGTAAATGTGCAAAATACGTATAAAAAGGAGATGAGAATACCTTTCGGATCAAAAACAAGAAATCCTCAGTCAAAAGTTTTCCCCTCTTTGATGCAATGTCTTGGGCTTTATGCACCTGCATTCACACACACACACATAGAGCAAACTTTCGTCACATCTGAAAAAGGAAATCTGCACAAATAGTACTGGAGATCTGATCCAAGTTATAAAATTCTCACCATATCAGTCACATACTCTACCACGATATCCTCAACAAGAGCAACAGTCTCTGGCAATGGCTAGACACACAGAAATAATACCAAACAATGTCATTCTTTGATCCATATTGGTAATACTACAATCTCATATCGACAAAGAAAATTAATTTATTCAAAAAAAAAAAAAAAAAAGTGTGTTTTTGGGATTGAAACCTCAAACATAGTATAAACTTATAATTCATGCTACAATTGCAAACAAAATTTGCAAACCATGAATTCATGAAATCGTGTTACTTAAAAAGAATGTGAACTAACAAAATACAGTTTTATACCCAGTTAAGACCCACTGACATAAACAATGCAGCAAGAAACGGGATAACAAGCAGAAAACATAAATGTGATCAGGAACAAAAAAAGGGTATATACTTTCCATCTGAAAAGGGGATATGTAAACCTTGTTTTCTTTCCAGTTTGATCTTTAGAATGCATTGAACTTATATACGAGGTGTTTCCTCACAAAATTTCAATACGACTAGCTAAAGGTACAAACAGTTTATAATTACACATTGGAAGTCTTGTAACATTAAATTAAAAGCCAAATAAAACTACTGTGAGGCGAAAGTATGAGCTTACATTAGAATCATCTCCAAAACCATACATCATATGCTGCACTGCAATATAACGAAAAAACAACAAAGAAAACATTAGATAAATGCAGAAACACGAAAGATAAATATTAACCGAGAAAGAGAAGTGAGCACTGACAATCTTTCTGAAAAACACCACGTTTGCGCTTGAACGAGGTTTCTGATGGCTGAGATGCACTAGCTCTCGCTTTGTACATGGGTCCTATTGGTGTATTGCTCATCTTATCTGTGATGTTTCGAAAATCGAACTGCAACAAACAGACCACCAGAAATTAAATATAGAATGAGGGTTTCAAATTATTTATGATTTTATCACGAATACTAAGAATATCGGTACGCTCTAAAACCGGATCCAAACACATTTATATGCTTAATGCAGAATATAATTCTGAATAACAGAAGCAGAGTTTAAATATCTTGATACCCGTTTGTAGGAATTATATTTTTTAACATCTACATTGTAAGGTCAATATAACCAAGGGTGTTTGGATTAGCTTATATAAAGGTCAATAAGAAAGTAAGTGATATGATAGAAAATGGTGTTTGGAGGTGGATGGAACAGAACCTTTCCATTCATTCATACAATTCCAGTTCCAGCTCTAAATGCCAATTGTGAAGACAGGGTTGTTTGGTTGACTAATGATGGAAGGGAAGTTAAGTGGTCAGTCAAACAGGCTTGGAAGGATTGGAGGCATGGGAGTGATAATGTTCCATGGAGAAATGTTGTTTGGTTCTATGGATAGCTATATTGGGGAGGTTGACTACTCAGGACAAATTAATCAAGTGGTATCCTGGGAAACAAGTTACTTGCCCTTTATGTGAAGAATGTCCAGACTCCCATGAACACCTATTCTTTGAATGCCATTACTCAAGCAGGATATGGTGTGAAATGAAAGAGATGATTAAACAGAAGGAGACGAGTAATAAGTGGAAGCAACAGATCTATAATGAGTATCCTGAGAAAAATTGCAGTAGCTGCTTGTGTATACTTCATTTGGAATGAGAAAAGAAGCTACAAAGACCTGTTGGCAGTTATCACCAACAATGTAAGAATGAAGATGGCAAGCTTTGTTGGAATATGTGAATCATAATAATACCATAAACACATAAACACAAAGATCACGCAGCGGAATGGATCTACATAACATATAATTAATTAACATAAATTTAAATAGACGCGTACCTTTCCGATTCCTAGCAAGAACAAGGAATCACGTGCTCCAAGAACAATATAAACCCTAATAGGGTTTTAGGATGGATCGACAAGGGTAAGTAACACTTCCAAGATCACAAGCTAAAGTAAGCTTGTCACTCGTTCCTGTACACACGTATTACTAGCGTCTCAATGTGAAAAGCTAGGTTCAAGATCACAAATAAAACATCACAACAACTAGGGTTTGATGTTCTAGATAATACGTGATCGAATCAAGACACATCACAATTCGTCAACATGAATATAAAAGGTGATCTTATATTCCTGCACATTAATATGTACGCACAGTACACATATTAATATAGGACATGCACATGCAAAGTACATTCCTTCCTTTTACTGTTTGTGATTGTCAGTAGGTAGGAAAATATAGTATCGATTGAAAAGTCAATCGGTAAGGGATTTTGTGTGTCATCCGATTACATTGAGCAATGAGGGGCTTATATACACTCCAAACTTGCTCTCCAAGTTTGAGTCTAACACCACCTCAAGTTTCAAAAAATCGACATTCAACCCCCTCCTTTTTCCTTGTTCGATCATATGAATATTTGTGATTTAATAATTAATCATAAATCATTATATTAATTATTAATACATTGAGACTCATACGTAATGTGTGCAATCCCGAAGTCTCGGGTTCGAAACCGGACATACAAATATTAATAAATAATCCATAAACTCTAACAAGCTTAACTGTGAAAAGTTCAAGACAAGTGGATGAAGTGTGCAAACAGTGGCAAGTGACTATGAATAGAAAGAAAGATGATGAGACCATCATAATGCCTTGGAATAATAATGATTCTGGGTGTTTGGGAGAAGGTCCATGATCCCCTCAAACAGGCCAGTTGATGGAAGCGTAATGGTCTTTTTGGGCTCCTCAATCAACTGTTTGTTTATGTGAGGATGCAAGCTACATAAAATTATGATTGTTGACCCCTCAAAGTTGAGTTAGTAGAGTCATAATGTAGTTTCCTGCTATGGTATTGATTGGGGGTGCCAGCCATGATGAAGCCTATTACTATCCTTGAGTTCCAAAGTTTGATTAGCTTTGAAGTAATAGGCCCTGCAGTCATGGTGGGGAAGCTTCTTGGGGCCTCTCCTATCATTTGAGTGATGCCATGCCTTGCAGTCTGATGTACACAATCTCTGTGAGGATGCAGCTGCATTGATTGTTGACATTGGATTGCTTGGCCTGGAAATGTAGCTCTGTGTGTGGATGCCTCTGTGGCTCTGGGAGTGAGCACAGGCAGGGTGTTTATAGGGTGGAAATGTAGTCAATGCATTTGCTAGGCTAGAAGAATGGTGACCTGTATAGTATAAGCATGGCTTTCTCATTTTGTCTGTTAAGGGCTTGTCCTTGCAGACTTGGAAAGCTTTGTATGCCATGATTTTATTCATTAAATATAACTTCACCATTTTCACAAAAAAAAAAAAAAAAAAAAAAAAAAAAAAAAAAAACTTATGATAAGCAAATAGGCTAAATTAACCCAAACACCTTATTTTATATGGCTGAGTGACGGTTCAATTAAGCATACATACACGTTTATAGTGCTCGTATAAGTAATCAAATATCACACTTGTCAACGTCACGTTCGAGCAATTTTCTTAAACCTTTAATTATAAAATTTTATTTATTTTTTTGGGTTAAAATTAAACATTTTTAAAAAAAGGTAAAAAATTTGTTAAAAAGAATAAAAGAAAGCCATACAGACTTCCACTCATATATTTTTAAAAAATTACTCATTTAAGCAAATATTCAATGTAAAAAAGAATTAGGAAGATAAGCAATAAATTAAACAATTCTGTAAGTAAAAACACAATCAATCAAATTGGTAACTTGGGATGCAATAAAAAAAAGGGTTTACCGCACTTGAATTATTTTTGGAAAGTAACTTATGGATAGAAAAAACTGAATGATAATTGACCGCACTTGAATTATTTTTGGACAACACCTATACTCTGATGCTCAAAACAATGTGAGTCTATGGCTAAGACCCAATCTTATGTAGTTTGTTTTCGGCTGAATTTTTTTTTTTTTTGGATACATTCTAACCAACAAGATTAAGTAAGATTACTATAAGTGTCTAGCAAAATGGATTTAAATTCATCAAAACAAGAGGTGCATTTAATTTACCTTGCATCAAAATGGATTAATAAGACTCAACAGCTTACTACAAACTTCTTCTTGTTGTTTAGTTGTTGCTGTATTGATTTCATTATTTTGTTGATAAAATGCAGATTTGAAAGATCTAAACCAAATGAGTTATTGAGATGCCAGAAACAAGATCAACAATAGGAACCTCCTCTGGTTAGTCGTCAAACTCACTTGTCATCATTTGTTTATCTTTAAACCTATTTGTTGTTGTTGTATTGATTTTATTTTGTTTGATAAAATGCAGAAATGGAAGATTATTTAAACCGAACAAGAACAAGATCAACAACAGGAACCTCCTTTGGTTAGTCGTCTAACTCAACTTCATTTATTTATCTTTAAACTTATTTGCTGATTCTATTATTTTGTTTTGATAAAATGATGCAAGGTCTAAACAAGTACAACGACTTATTGAGAACCACCACCACTTAAGAAGAAGAAGAACCTTTGGTTAGTCAACAAAACGTCAAAGTTCGAGTTCGGGGTTCGACCAATCTTTTTGTAGATACTTTGGAGCCATTAGGGCCCGAGAGGCGACAAATGTTAGAAGATACCCTATACCACAAACTCTTGGTGATGGACCGGAATATCCAAAATAATGTTATCATCAAAAAGTTGGCTGCTATGTTTAACACACAAGACCATAGTATCGAACTTAAGGGTGAAAGGCATGTAGTCACATCTCAAGATGTCATTGAAATAATGGGAACTGAAGATGGGGAGGAGGAGATTAAGATGTCTGGGAGAGGTCAAAAAACACATGTACTAACTTGAGGGAGCTCAAGAAAGACCTTGTAAAGATAAGACAAAAATTGATCTGCATGGAAAAGGTTAAGACAAAATTGAGGGAGAGCTTAGATGAGGATACTGTGAAACGCGCTTACAGGTTATTAGCCCTGCGATACATCGTTTATCCACCATCAGATCGTGATTACTTGCCAGAATCCTGTTTACTTCTTGTTAAGGGGACTAACATCTTTTCTTCTTGTTAAGGGCACTAACATCTCGCACAAGATCTAAACAGGATTCTGGCAAGTAATCACGATCTGATGGTGGATAAACGATGTATCTTTACAAAGTCTTTCTTGAGCTGAGTTAGTACATGTCTTTTTTGACCTCTCCTGGACATCTTAATCTCCTCCTCCCCATCTTCAATTCCCATTATTTCCGTGACATCTTTAGCTGTGACTACATGCCTTTCACCCTTAAGTTCAATACTATGGTCTTGTGTGTTAAATATAGCAGCCAACTTTTTGATGATAACATTATTTTGGATATTCCGGTCCATCACCAAGAGTTTGTGGTATAGGGTATCTTCTAACATTTGTCGCCTCTCGGGCCCTAATGGCTCCAAAGTATCTACAAAAAGATTGGTCGAACCCCGAACTTGAACTTTGACGTTTTGTTGACTAGCCAAAGGTTCTTCTTCTTCTTGGGTGGTGGTGGTTCTCAATAAGTCGTTGTACTTGTTTAGACCTTGCATCTTTTTATCAAAACAAAATAATAGAATCAGCAAATAAGTTTAAAGATAAATAAATGAAGTCGAGTTAGACGACTAACAAGAGGAACCTCCTCTTGTTGATCTTGTTCTTGTTCGGTTTAAATAATCTTCCATTTCTGCATTTTATCAAACAAAATAAAATCAATACAACAACAACAACAACAAATAGGTTTAAAGATAAACAAATGATAACAAGTAAGTTAGACGACTAACCAGAGGAGGTTCCCGTTCCTGTTCACTACAACAAAAGAGAGGAAGGGCGACAGTGGTTTCGGCGGGGACACCATTGTCCCCGCCGAAACTCGCTAAACGACAAAAAATTGCTGAGCTGGCGCAAAGTCTCGCTGACCAGTTATAAAATTTTCAACGCGACTTTTCCGCGGGGACATGTCCCCGCAGAAAGTCTTTAACATATTGGCCAAAGTTTGACCAAAATTAGAGCGCTTAATTCTTCCCGCGTTTTTTTTCCCGCTCTGCCTTTCGGCGGGGACATGTCCCCGCCGAAAACAATGATGTATATTTTTAATTTTTCGCGGGGACATATCCCCGCTGAAAACGTTAAACATTTTGGCTCCAAAAAGATAAGTTCATTACCGCGAAAATTTATTGTCTTTTGGCGGGGACATGTCCCCGCCGAAAGTATTCCCGCCAAATTTTCCTTTTACCCCGCCAATTTTTTACTTATATATATCGTATAATGAATTTATCACAAAACACGTAAATTATCACAAAAAAACACACATAACAATGGATGGTTTAACGCCGGAACAGGAATGGTCAAAGGCTTTATCACACGAGCTCCTGTATAATGAAATTATACTTCATTGGGGCTGGGAAATTTTTGATGAATATGGTTCTTATGCGAACTGTGCACCGTGGCAGAGAGACAAGATTCTGGAATGGTTGAGGAGAAAGCCATACTATAGAGAGTATTTGGAAGAGCTAGATGCTGCTGAAGCTCAAGTTGCTGCTGAAGCTCAAGCTGCTATCAAGGAAATGAGAGCAAGGAAGGGAAAAGATGGTGCGAGTTCCAGCAAAGCGGGAAGTAGCCGCAAAAAAAAATAAACGGGTTGTTTCGTTTGATCTGTTTCGTTTGGTTGTCGAGTTGTTTAGTTTGAGTTGTTTCGTTTGGTTGTCGAGTTGTTTAGTTTGAGTTGTTTCGTTTGGTTGTCGAGTTGTTTAGTTTGAGAACTCTTGCGTGTTTTAAATAAAATGTTTGCCTTAGTGTTTGTTAATTGTGATATTGTTTCTTCAAATAAGGTCATAAACCCAAACACCCTTTTGGTGCAGGAAATAAGCAATCCCAAACACCCCTGTTTGGACAGCATAAACCAAACGGCCCTTGTGGGCTGTTGTTAACAAAACAACATAAACCAAACGGACAGCATAAACCAAACATCTCGGCTCGTTCGTTAAACATCTCGTGTATAACCATAACACCCCTGTTTGGATAGCATAAACCAAACGGCCTTGTTTGGACAACATAAACCAAACGGCCCCTTATGGTTGAATCTTGATGGACACTTAAATTTTCACAGCAACAACAACATCATCAGAAGTAATTTTATTAAACAGCATAAACCAAACGGCCATGTTTGGACAACAACAACAACAACAACAACAACAACAACAACAACAACAACAGCAAAAACAACAACAACATAAACCAAACGTCCCTGTTTGGAGAACAACATTACATATGAAGATTGTCCATGTCACCCAACAGCTCACGGAGTATTGCAGCCGACTGACATGCGTGGTCGGGGTCGTCGTGATTCGTTGCCATTTCAAGTCTTGCCTCCAGTACCCTTACTCTTGTCTCAAGCACCTGCTTTTGTGCCTCCAGCATGTTTATCCTAAGATCTTTTTCATTACAGTTTGAGCACCTTGTTGGTGCAGATCCAGAACCGTGAGATGTTGAAGCAGGCGAGGTTACTCGTAACTGCTCATCAAAATCACTCTTCCACATAAAGTAACCACATCCATGATCTTTTTGTCTTGGCTGCCACATAAATAATGTAATTATATGATTTTTTGTATATTTACATAAATAAGAAATGTATAATTGTTCACCTTCGAAAGAGGACATGCATAATATTCCAATCCAAATGTATCTGGCTGATGTGATGTTCTTTTTTTTATATTTCCTGCTCCACAATTACACATAAAAGGATTATATCGATCCATCTCTGATTTTGCAATTGGTGTGAAGATAAGAGGTTTGGTGTTATCGGGTGGTGATGAGGGATGAAGGAGGTGATGTTGTTGCAGTTGTGGATTTAATTTGGTAGTAATGTGGGATGAGAGAGTGAGAGAATATAAAGAGGATTTTGGTAGTTGTGGATTTTGTTGCAGTTGTGGATAAGATATTTTTGATATTAAAGAGGATAAGGTATATCATTTATTGGCGGGGACATATCCCCGCCAAAAGAATTTACGAAAATGGTAAACATCTCGTGTACAACCGTATCATCTCGGCTCGTTCGTTAAACATCTCGTGTACAACCATAACATCTCGGCTCGTTCGTTAAACATCTCGTGTACAACCGTATCATCTCGGCTCGTTCGTTAAACATCTCGTGTACAACCATAACATCTCGGCTCGTTCGTTAAACATCTCGTGTACAACCGTATCATCTCGGCTCGTTCGTTAAACATCTCGTGTACAACCATAACATCTCGGCTCGTTCGTTAAACATCTCGTGTACAACCATAACATCTCGGCTCGTTCGTTAAACATCTCGTGTACAACCGTATCATCTCGGCCCGTTCGTTAAACATCTCGTGTACAACCATAACATCTCGGCTCGTTCGTTAAACATCTCGTGTACAACCGTATCATCTCGGCTCGTTCGTTAAACATCTCGTGTACAACCGTATCATCTCGGCTCGTTCGTTAAACATCTCATGTACAACCATAACATCTCGGCTCGTTCGTTAAACATCTCGTGTACAACCGTATCATCTCGGCTCGTTCGTTAAACATCTCGTGTACAACCATAACATCTCGGCTCGTTCGTTAAACATCTCGTGTACAACCGTATCATCTCGGCTCGTTCGTTAAACATCTCGTGTACAACCATAACATTCTCGGCTCGTTCGTTAAACATCTCGTGTACAACCGTATCATCTCGGCTCGTTCGTTAAACATCTCGTGTACAACCTAACATCTCGGCTCGTTCGTTAAACATCTCGTGTACAACCGTATCATCTGGCTCGTTCGTTAAACATCTCGTGTACAACCTAACATCTCGGCTCGTTCGTTAAACATCTCGTGTACAACCGTATCATCTCGGCTCGTTCGTTAAACATCTCGTGTACAACTGTATCATCTCGGCTTGTTCGTTAAACATCTCGTGTACAACCATAACATCTCGGCTCGTTCGTTAAACATCTCGTGTACAACCGTATCATCTCGGCTCGTTCGTTAAACATCTCGTGTACAACCATAACATCTCGGCTCGTTCGTAAAGTGACATAAATAATTTAAAAGTTTAAATTAATAAAATATGATTTAGAAATTTTTTAGTTAAATTTAAAAGAATTAATATTCGTTAATTACCTTCTGCGGGGACATGTCCCCGCAGAAAGGTTTTACCAAAAAAAAATTAATTTTCCCTCTTATTATTTGCTTTATCTCGCCAGAGTTATTTGCGAAATTTTTATTACTTTCCGCGGGGACATGTCCCCCCAGAAAGTAAAAACTAAAATTTATCCCTTTTTTAGATCAGATCTAACACTTAGGAAAAAAAAAAAAAAAAAAAAACACACACACACAAGCTTCGATCTGCTACTGCTTCTCTTCTGCTAGATCCACCACAGCACCATCTCGACCCACCACAACACCACCATCTCCATTACCACCACCACCACCACACTCGCACCACTGTGACATCTCTACCACCACCACCACCACACTCGCACCACTGTGCACCATCTCCTCCCCCTCCTCTCCCGGCCGTTTAATTCTTTCCTCCGCCTCCTCTCCCATTTAATTCTTTCCCCCTCCTCCTCTCATTCCCGTTTAATTCTTTTGGTGAGTGAGTAATTTTTTTTTTTTTTTAATTTTTTTTTCGTTATATTTTTTTAATTTTTTTTTTAATTTTATTCTTTTGGTGGGTGAGTAATTTTAGTTTTGTTAATTTCTTTATTATTATTATTTTTTTTATAAGTTAATTTCTTTAATTTTTTTTGGTGAGTAGCTGCTGAGCCGTACCCGAAGCCGAGACCCGAAGCAGAGAACCAAAAAGCCAAGACCACGTAACCGAGGTATTCTGTATTTTTTTTTTTTTTGTGTTTATATGTTACCGGGGACATGTCGCCGCCAAAAGTTTATATTGATTAAATTGTGTTATGAGTTTATTTGATTTCGGCTTATATAACTAGGACATGTTATGAGTTTATTTGATTTCGGCTTATATTTCATAAGCTTCAATTTTCTTGCTTATTTGGAGACTTGTGGGCTTATATAAATATATTGTGATATAATAAACTTTTATAAGCTCACAAGTCTCTAAATTAGCCGGAAAATTAAGTCTTATGATATATAAGCCGAAAAACAAATAAGCTCATAAGCTACAAATATGTTAGTATCGAATGGTCTAAGTAATTTTATATATGAATCATTATGTTAGCTACGAATATGTTAGTATTGAATGGTATTTGATTGTGTTAGACTATTATAAATGATTTTAGGAATTTAGTGATTAATTTCGGAAAGTCCCCGTCCGAAGTTAATCATCCCATAGAAAACCCGTCCGAAATTAATTTATTAGAAATTAATTTCGGAAAGTCCCCTGTTTGGGACTGCTTTTTGAATGTTTTGTCTCATTTAGGATATAACTGCGTATAATTGATTTACTATTTGTGAAATTTAGACAGTGTTTCCCCTTTACTCCTACGAATATGTCTTTAATGCACATATTTGGGGAGTTGAGGGGAAATGCTGCCGAAATTTTTTCAAATAGTAAATTCAGTTATACGCATTCATGTATGAGACGAAACATTCAAAGAGTGGGTTAGGATTGCCTTCCATAGTTGGATTAGGTGAACAAAACGCACAACTCGTGATTCCACCTTTATGTATTTATGTGTAGATTTTTTTGAACATGCTTAATTGTAAATAATTATTTATTGCATCATTAAAACGCAGTTATGCCAATTGATAAGAGTTGGGTCTCTAAACCTCGTTCTAGCCGCGAATTTCTAAAAGGTCTTAGAGATTTTTGCGAGTATTGCAAGTCTTTTGTGAATATTGATGGGAATGTTAAATGTCCATGTAAATATTGTCATAACATTGGTTGGGTAAAATACGAAGAGTTGTTTAATCACATAATGTCATACGGTTGGGACCAAAGTTATACGAAATGGTATAATCACGGTGAACCGGATGAGCAGACTTTAATCTATACTTCTACCGCCCTGGATAAGAATAGAGAGAAATGAAATTCAGTACTTCTGATGTGAATTACTATCTACATGCATAACATTCACAGTTATCCTTTTTGCATTCTAATTAACTTGTGTGAAATTAAAGACAAAAATAGTTTCCACCAAAACATGTTTTATGGTAAGAAAGGTTTAAAAAACTGTTAAAAGAGTTTTTTTAACATGTCACTTAAGTTTTCTTAACTCAAGTTTTCTTAACTCAGTGGATGATGATCACCCTTAAAACATTATATTATTTTAGACAGATAACAATTTCTTTCTCCAACCTATGTGGGACAGAATGTTTGTTCCACATTGTTGCTTTCCATAGCACGTTGGGTTGTTTTAGAAGTGAAATGCTGCAAGTATTCCTTCATTCACTTATCATGTTACGACCTTCTGATCCACAAACTTACAACACAAGCAAGTCAAAAGGCACAATGAACACGTTGCAGATAGCCATACAACATCATCATAATCTAGAAGCCCGGAGCAATAACAACTTACACGTTGGAGCAGTACTTTCATTTGTCTTAATCTTTTAACCCATGGAGCTATGCTCGCAAGTGCGTCGGCATAACCATGGAATCCAAATTCTCGACTCTTATTTATACTACAAACATCTTGAATATTTAGGTTCTTTAAAATGAACTGAATTTCATTGAAGCAAGTAATTTCTTCCATTTTTGTCTTGTACAATCCATTTGACTCCACAATTTTATCCCAAACTTCTCCTTTGTCCTTCAAAAAATCTGCAAAATCAAGCTTTCCGTGCTCATCAGATGGCACAAGCTCAAGATCAAACACATCACAGAGAACTTTCCATAACATTTTCCATGCAAACACTTCACCATTTATGCAGTTAAATGCTTGATTATTTGCCTTGTTTGTCGCTGAAGCCCATATATTCAGCATATTGTTATTTGTGAAAATGAGTTTTTTTCAGTATGGATCAATTATATTCCAAAATCTAACAATACGTATGCTGGATTATATTCCTAAAAGTTGTCTCCCAATATCCATTAATTCTGCCACACTTTTGTGACCATCATGTACAAATTCCAAAATCTAACAACATGCAGAGATGATGGTCGGGTTATTTGAACTCGATTAAAAGATTTCTTACACCTAGCTCACATATCCAACATACTCGATCATGTTTATATCTTAAACACGTGAAATAAACAACTTATACAATTTCAAACTTGTTATTAATGATCATTTCCCATCCCAGAATCAGAACTTAAAGCAGCTATTTTGGCACTTGATATTTATAAACAAAAGCAGTAACGAACCGGCCATAACTAGCTGCATAATCCAATACCATTCATTTGAATCCTATCAAGACACAACCCGGTCTTGTCCGGATATTGCCGGGTCTAACCGGATCTTGGCCGGAATATCCGGGTCTTGGCCGGATATAGCCGGGTCTTGGCCGGTTATAGCCGGGTCTTGGCCGGAATATCCAGGTCTTTGCCGGATATAGCCGGTTCTTTACCGGAATATCGAGGTCTGTTGTTCCCTTTACACGCTTAGAGTTAACTAGAAAGTTAATCTATTCGTGTTTATGACTAATACAATGTTATGATTAATTCTAACAGATTAATGAAACGTAAAAGTAAAAACACATAAGTATTTTTCAACATTTAAATTCTTATTAGAAATGAATCAAAGAATCTATTACCCAAGTGTTTTGCGGAACAAACACTTGGGATTGAATAGACAAGGTATGGTGGTGTCTCCTATCTAAACTCAAGCTTTGCTTTGAGTGGTAACAATTCGACCCACTGAGCTATCTCAGGGATACGTTACTCTTTGTAGGAGAGAAGTTGCTTTGTAAAAGTCTAAGCTTTCAATGTACAAAACACACTCAACTTCTCTCCCCTCTGAACCTATTTATACATAAGTATAAAGAGTAAAAGTGATTAAAATATTACAAGTTGTTGAAGCAAGCGTGTCTGACAATTACAATAGTAATTGTCATTTCCAAGAACCAATAGGAATGGGCTAAAAGTCTTTAGAAGTGGTTGGTCTGACACTCCATGACTTTTAGCCGTCTTAGGGAAGGTTTCTTCCTGACAAGATAAGATTTGATCTTATCTTAAACTCTTCCCAGATCTTCCCGCCTTTCTTTCAGGCTTTAGGTTCTTCAGTACACGCCTTCATTTATTAATCACAATTGTTGTTGAGGAGACTGGGGTTCAGTGAGTTCTTGTCCAACACTCACTGAACCATCATCTTCTTCTTTGGCTTAAGTCATACTCAGGGAGTACCGCCTTCCTAAGTAGTGAATCATTCTTCTTGAATTCGCCTTAAGCATCCTGAAGATGACTCACTGAGAGACTGTTCTCTCAGTGACTTGAATTGTTCTCGGTTTAAGTTAACACTTAGTTAATTTGTGTTCAAATCTTGTTTTAAGTATTCTTGGGTATTGACGGACCCAACAATCTCCCCCTATTTGAATATAAATTATTCCTAAGTGTTTTGATCAGTAATGAGTGAGCTAATGACTTCTACTCATACTGAATGTACTAGAATGTAAATAAGGACACTGAAATAATAGAAACATCATCTTATTAATATCATTACAAGTCCTATCAAAACTAAGTACAAAAGGTGGTGGTGGTAGTCAGGCAGACTCATCAGTTCAACTTAATCCCAAGGGCTTCAAGCTTAGGCTTCTTTGACTGCAGTTCTTGTTGGTTAGGGTGCTCTCGGATTTTCCTTTTTAGATCTTGAAAAAACCTCGCATTTTCAGGAGTTTTGAGTGGGGAGGCCATCATTAGAAAGCCAAGCATGGCTTTGATCCCTGATAGATCAATATCACTCAATCTCTGAAAGGCTTGGTCACCGAACTCATCAATGAAGAACATACCTCTCTCAGGTTGTTCAATGACCACATTGTTCCTGAATGGAACACCTTTAGGGAGAGCCCTATTACGGTCAAGACCAGGAACCTTGATCTCAGTCTCAGCTTCAATCTTCTTTCTCTTTCTTGAAGAAGACTGAGAAGGGGCAGGCTGTTCAGCTGAAGCAGGAAGAAGAGATGGAATACCAAGTTCCTAAGGTGCTGCTGCCAATCTTTCATACCTCAGGCTCAGGGACTTCAACAGACCAGGGACCACAACATTTGATTTTTTCGCTAATATTGGACCCAACTCATCCAATTCAGTGATCCCGAAGTCAGCGAATCTGAAAGGGGTATGAACATCAAAGTTTCTCATGTCAGCACCTCTGTAGACAGTAACAGTTGCAGGCGTGGTGTTTCGATGAATCTTGACATCAGTGATTGGTTCTGGTTTCAACCTGTTTTTCATGATCCACTGATATCTCTTAATCCTGTTTTGCCTGATCTCTTCAGTCCTTTTCATTCTTTCTTCCCTTTCTTTGCCTGAGGGCAGCCATTTCAGCATTCTGAGCTTCCACAAAGCTCTTGCCACCTTTCCTTTTAGCAAGGTCTTTTGCCTCAATCCCAATCTTTCAGCCTCTTCTCTCGCAACCTGAATGAGAGCAAGCTTGTTCTGCCTTTCATCTTCAGCAGCTTTCTTTGCTGCCTCCTCTTTCTCTATGTGAGTTTGAATTTCAGCATGAGTGAGAAGTTCCATTACCCCATTGATTTCATAAGGAACCCTGACTGGTTCATCAGGGTCTGGCCTTCTTTCCTTGGAGGCAGGCACCAAGATTGTGGGCTTAGGCTCAGTGGTTGTGAGAATGCCCTTGCCTTTGTCTTGGTGGGATGAAGATGTGGTAGCTTCAGGATTCTCCCCCTCAGTGTGAGAAGGAGGTTGTTCTTGTTCAGGTTATGGAGGTTCTTCAGTGACTTTCTCCCCCTCAACTGTTGCTTGACCCATAGTGAGAGCAAGAGTTGGTGTGCTTACTGAAGTTGAGGGAGCTTGACCTTTGAAGGCCTGATAGAACTCAGTCATCATGGACTTGATGTCTGAGGTGTCCTCCTGAAGAGTTGAGACCTTAGTCTCAAGAGAAGCCTGAGAAGCCTCTAATGCAGTCATCCTTGGCCCAAGATTCCAAGCCATAGAGGAAGAAGATGATGCCAAAGAAGCCATGTGGGACTCCATAAGACTCAGGGAAGATCGGATGGAGTCCACTGAAGAGTTGAGTCCCTGAAGATTTGAGGATCTCAGCACAGTTACCAGCTCAGTCAACTGAGAAGTTTGATGCTGGTAAGTTTCTGAAGCCTGAAGAACTTTTTTGTTTAGCTCTGGGTCATCTTTCACTGACTCTTGAATAGTTTCAATGCTCTTTTGTAAGTTGGTGAGAGACTCGTTGAACAGTTTTAAATTTGAATCAAGATTCGTCAGGGAGAAGGAGATAGATGACATGTGCTCATTTTCATCATCATGATGGGCTTCCACTGATTCCTTCAGGTTGACATAATGAACAGCGGCTTCAGTGTGCTGGTCAAACATTTCTTCAGTCAGACCTTGGAAGAGAGCCTTGTTGGTCTTGAGCAGGAACTTGACCAATTGTCTCTCAGTGAGAGGAAGAGTGTTGTCATACTTGGTGAGGATGTTGTCAGTATCCGAAGAACCAGCCGCTTGAGGTTCTGATTCTTCACTTGGATGTGGAGATGACTGATGTGATTGTTCAGGTTGTTCAGGTTGTTCAGAGTGTTCAGATTGTACATCAGTTTCCATATCCTCACCTGCCTCAAAATTTTCTTCTTCACTCTCTTCCTTGAGCTCTTCATCAGACTCAATAAGAGCCTGAAAGTCCCCCATGGACTCAATACCCAAAAATTCAACCGGCTCCTCTTCATAAGAAGACTCGCCTTTGTTTTGGCCAGGTCCTGACCCCGTTGTCATAATAACTGAGTGGGTTTGCTCAGCCTGACTAGCCATAATAACTGGGGTAATACCAGCCTGGCTTTTGGGGGCAGTTCTTGAGTGAATGGATCCGCCTGAGTGGGTGATGGGTTCCATATCAGCGGGTTGTTTCTTTCCCTCTGAGTCTTTGTCCCCCTTAGCGCCTTCAACTACTGATGGGTGTTTTCCAGTAGTATCACTAGGAACTGATTGTGATAATTGATGGACCCTCTTCCCATCAGGATTGTACAGTCCTTTTGGGGATTTAGGATCCTTAACTCCCTGAGATCCTGAGTGTGATTGATCAGGAACGTTAGCGGGATGTGATTGTTTGTGGGTCCCCTTCCCAGTAGGATAGTGCTGTCCTACTGAGGATTTAGGACCTTTTTCTCCCTCAGGCCCTGATTGTGATTTATCAGTTCCTTCATCGGGATGTGAGAGGTTGTGGGTCCCATTCTCAGTGGAGTAGTGCTGCCCCACCGAGGATTTAGAACCCTTTTCTCCCTCAGGAACTGATTGTGATTTGTCAGTTCCTTCATGGGGATGTGAAATGGTGAATGTTCCTGATCCCTCAGACTTGTGTATGTCAGTGGGAACATGTGGAAAGGGTTTTCCCGAGGACACTGAGGATGATTGCTCAGTGCCCTCCGTTGGCCTTTGTTTTGTGGTCAGGAGGGTCTCTGTAGTGGGTGTCTCAGAGGTCTGGGCCACATTTAACCTCTTTTTAAGGTTGAGTTGGTTTTCGGCATCAGTCTCAGTGGCGAGTGGTTTGGGTTTAACCACCATACTGGACTGACCCTTCTTTGTCTTCTTCACCTTCTTTGTAGGTGAAGGTACTGGAGAAACAGCGTTCTCCTCCTGAATCACCTCCATCATATAGGTGGTCAGGGCAATGGGTGTTACCTCAGGGATGCCACTAGAAAAATTGGTCTTATGCAAGACGTCAGGCTTTGTGCCTTCGATGTTAGACCTTTCATAGTCAGAACCAAGAAGGTCCTGAAGCACACAGGAAATAAACCTAGGGTAAGACAAATGTTTTTGCCTAGATTTTCCTGAGAGCTTGGCAACGAGGTCTCGGAAGATTATTCCTCCGATATCAATCTTTGTACCCTCCAGGAGGCTGAACAACATCAATTGTTGTGATGAGTTCAATTGCTCCATTGAGGATTTATTTCCCCCAAGGACCTGAATGACAAATGTCATCAGGATCCTCCAGACTGGGTGAAACCAGGTTTTGACTAGTGGAGCCTTCTCCAATAAGGCTCCAGCAGACTGATCAGGACGTCTGAGGTAATGAGGTCCTATAAGGATTAATTCATTCTTGACCTCTTGATCAGTGGGATTGGGCTCAAAAGCCTCAGCAAAATCAAGACCTGTGGCCTTGATGAAGGTGTTGTAATCCAGGGAAAGGGGTCTTTTCTCATTCATCACTGTGAATGTGATGATGGATTCTTTGGTGTCTTTTGGGCTAGTAGCCACAGCAGTACACCAGAATTCCCTCAGGTAGTCATGGTAGATGACTGAGGGGGTCTTGGTAAATGCCTTTGCAAGAAAACAGTTTTGAAGATATTTCATAACGTTCTTGTAGGCTGGGAACTTTTGTGGATAGGAAAAGTTTCCCACCACATTGTTCTTGGTGAGGTCTACACCCTCCAATGTGAAATCCACATTAGGGGCATATGTCACAGCTTTAGAAGAAGCCATATTTGTTGGTAAGTCTGGTAACAAGGATGGTTTGGGATTTCTTAAAGCTAAGAACACACACTATTAGTTTTGAGAGAAAAATGGGCAGAATTTGCTTAAAATTTCTAATAGACGTGTGTGTGTTCTTTTTGGTTGGGGTATTTATAGGGAAGTGAAGTGGAGGGTACTTTAGGCATTAAGTGGATTTAATTTATTCAAAAAGAATTATTGTAAACTGTTTTGAATAAAATGTTTTAGGATCCGCATTTAATGCCAACACTCCACTTTTCCCTGGTTTGGCGCAACAGTCAAGGTGAACAGTTGAGCAGTTCTGCAAAAGTGTAATTTGCAAAGATGAGTCATCAGATATCTGTAATGTGATTGGAGAGATATTTAATACCAAGTGGGAATGTGGTGGCCCAGAGGTGGAAGCCAGAAAGGCAAAAAAGAACAAATATTCTTAAATTAAATATGAGTTCAGTTACCAACCTCGGACATTTACTAACTAGATACTTAGAGCATTTAAGTCAGTATTTAATGTCTCTTGAGGACCCTGAATGACTTGTCATTCAATGAACCTAATTGTCAGGACTTGGGTTTAGTCACTAATGGTTCTTTTGATCAGGAACTTGGGTTTAATTCCTGAGGATTAAGGATTCAGGAACTTGGGTTTAGTTCCTGAAGTTCAGTGACCTTTCTCACTGAAGAACACATTGAGTCAGGGATTCAGAATTTACACATAATTGGATGGAGTCAATCAGGGGACTGATTCTCAATTTCCAACATTCCTAGTTCAGCTTTCAGTCTGGTGAAAGTTGGTTCATCCAATGGTTTGGTGAATATATCAGCTAGCTGATATTCAGTAGGAATGAAGTGTAATTCTATGTCACCATTCATGACATGGTCCCTGATGAAGTGATATCTTATATCAATGTGTTTTGTTCTCTGATGAAGAACAGGGTTATTTGAGATGGCAATTGCACTTGGTTTCTCCTAAACTAAGTTAGCCATTTGGTTTTGCAACTTTGCCTTTTAAACTTTGTAACTAAGTAAGCAATCTTCTAACCTATTCTTGTGCCTTTTAAGCTTTGTCAAAACCAAGTAAATAACTGCATCATTTTTCATATGATCTCCTTGAGTAAAACAGTTTATCAAGCAAGTGCCGTCAAAACAGGTGCCACATTTGACATATAATGTTGACGTTTTGTAAAATTTGCCACGAGCTTATCTGATTAATGCTTGATTGATCAAGCTTAGAGAAATTAGATGTACATAGGAAATAACCTGGATATTCGTAATTGTGGGTGATGAAAGTTTCTTAGGAGCCGGTGATGAGGCAATAAGCTTGTATCTGTAAATAGAAAGAATAAAACCGTCATTATCCATATCACAGAATGTACTAAAAACAATTAATGGACCTTAACAGTAAACAGGTTAAATCACAAAAAGACAAGTATCAATGTGTCACAGAAACATGTGACGACTTGTAGAAGTGATGAAGGCTATGTCTATGTAATTGGCTCGTTGTAAGAGGAAGGCTAATTGTGTAAATATAAACTAAGTTTCAAGGTATATAATACAAATATCAACTTTAAATGTTCCATGTTTGTGAAACGATACAGAAAGGACATACAGTCGATTATGTGAGGGGTGTAGTAGTTAATAAAAACCAAAGTTGAAATCCACACAAACTGTTAATTAAACTACAAGTCAATAACGGTAAAAATGTTGCATTTGAAGTCTACAGTTTTAAATAATCATCAAGGTAAGGTAACAATGACAAAAAGTTGATTCACATAATTTCAACAGCTTTTATTCGAGAAAACCAGGGAGCAATGGTAAGCATATAGCCATATACTAACCCGCCAGTAGTTGCTGTTGCAGGCTGACCAGCTGCATCATTTCTCTTGATATCAGCTAACACTTTATCTAAATCTTCATCTTCAAAGGCAAAATACACAGGATACTGTAAAATAGAAAAATAATTAAAAAAACAAGATATAAATAGAATGAAACACTGTAATAATATTAACTGATCTAATTTATATGCACCATATAATGACTAGTGACGAATCAAAACTGCTAGCGAGCTCTTTAAGCACCATATCTAGATACTGTTTCGTACTTAAAATCATACATGAACTACACCTCAGTATCAACTGCTATAAGTAGATTACAGAAACGAGTGCCAATTGAAACTTAGTTGGAGAATAGAAGCGAAGGGGAATTATGAACATAGAGAGAAGGGGAAAGGGTTACACAGACGCATGTTAAAAATAATACTAGTTATGCATAAAAATGTGCAAACTCACATTGATAGTAGCGTGTATTAGCTTCTGCTCTAAATCAACCAATTGTTTCTTCAAATTCTCCTTATCAAAACTATCATCATGTCCACCAACAGTTTGACTCCTCTCAGGACGAAGAATTTGAGGAAGTAGAAGTAGTAAGCCCCCCAAAGGCTTTCCCTGTTCGATGTATTCTGCCATATCGTCAACAATAGTTAAGCACTGGATCAGATTATTATAAAAGATACATAGACCCCCAAACTTGATACATAAAAACTGAATTCCAGTACGTTAAATTTTCAAACACGCAGTCCTTTAAGCACAATCCGGGTAAAATAAGATCCAATTTGTGGGTGAATAGGCACCATTGATATGATAGTATAAAAGATGTGTGTTCACAAGAGTTTTTATAACTGTCACAATTCCCGAGCCACTAAAATGACAATGTCATTCACAATTTTCATAAAATGCTGCAAGGTGAGTATTTAAGTAATTTGGTTCCATCTAGGGATGGCAACCGGGCGGGTTTGGGGCGGGGCGGCCATCCCCGTCCCCAAACCCGATTACCAAAGTTCTCCCCAAACCCGCCCCGATCCCCATCGGGGATCTAATCGGGGCGCCCCGTTGGGGCGTGATGGTCCCCCAAACCCGCCCCGTATTAATCGGGATCTTATCGGGGTGTCCTCTTTGGGTACAATTCTCGACCAAAGCCGTATCATTTCACATTTATTGTTATTTTTAGACCGTTAGCAATAACGAACCTATTAATAATCAATTATAAACAATCCTTGTTAAGTTTTCAAGGATAGTATTATACATAAAAATGATAAATTATACCGTCAAAAATTAAAACTTAAAAATATGACATTAAACGAGTTTCTATAATCACAATTTTTCATTCTTACAAGTATAAAAAAACTGAAAATATTAGAGTAATATTTTTCTATTACGTAAATACTAACAAAATAATATATAAGTATAGATATATTTGTATATGTGTATATATTAATCGGGCGGGGCGGGGCGAGGATTTCCCGCTCCCCGCCCCAAACCCGATTAAAATCCCCGTTTAATCCCCAAACCCGCCCCGTAACCCGATTAGCATTTCCCGCCCCGCCCCAATTAGTTTGGGTTTCGGGTTTCCCCGTCGAGTTCGGGTTTTTTTGCCATCCCTAGTTCCATCAAATGTACTCTTTTGAACTTGAACCTTGCTTCAATATCTAACACTTATCCAAAAAAGAAATACATGTATCTTTGAATTTGTTCCTGAAAGTTGACTGTTACTAGTTGATGCAGCATTTTTAACGAAGCCCTGCCCAGTACTATGTTAAACACACTAGAAATTGCATCCTTCAAAGAAGTGAAGTCAAAGTTGGGTCCTAAATTGTTTTATATCCTTCTTCTAGTTATTATTATTATTATTATTATTATTATTATTATTATTATTATTATTATTATTATTAGAGTAAATTTCATACTTGAAAGAAGTGAAGTCAAAGTTGGTGAATTTCATCTTGAGAAAACACCAAATCTAATCCTCAAAAAGTAGCATACAAATCAAGCTAAGCAGTCGAATCCAATAAGATAACCGCTTAAACAAATCGGAGTTGGTTTGTATCTAAAGAAAGACGATGGAATGAGGTAACGGAAACAAATTAGTCAAAATAAAGATATGTATATATATAAAGTCAACACATTAGAAAAGAATCAAATATGCTTTTCCTGCCTTACAAGCAGTATCCTGCTACTTGAAAAGATGTGTGTTCACAACTGCTTAAATGTTTTTATAATCCTATCCATATTTTGAAGCAAATCCTGAGATTTTACAACTCTCACAATTCCCCTATCACACTAAAATGACAATGTGATTCACAGTTTGACAACTAGTTTTCATAAAACGTACACTAGAAACTCCTTCAATAATACCTAGCATTTCCACTAGCATTCAGAAACCGAAGTTGACTGCTACTAGTTGATGCAGAGCATAACAAGATGGTTTATAATCAAAGAAGCAATTTCAATCCTTTTAAACACACGCATCCTTCAAAATACTGAATGGTCCTAAATTGTTCTATAACCTTTCTAGTTATTTTATTATCCTCTACTCCAACTAATAATCCTAGTTATGCAAAAACAACATGGAAAATTATATAAGTCGTGTGAAGAAAAGAAGGCAAGCAGCGTCTTAAGCTTTAAGTAAGATTAGCTAATCTGAGAAAGTTACTTTGATGTTGGTTCTGTAATTAGTTATTGGCGTTACGATACCTTCCAGTAGTAATCCTAAATGTTAATGCATGTAAAATCCTACATCGTATACGATAAAGACTCATCTTGTAGCAAAACAACATTTTGAAGAATGAAGAAAATGCAATAGAAAAAATGCAATAGTAAAAAATGTATAATCATGAATCAAACTGTCTACACAAACCCTCATAATGCCCTTTGGATCCTCATAAGCTCCTTTCAACTCAACTATATTCCTGTGCCCAGTTAAATGATAGCATTATTTGCACCTCACGTCTGACGTCATCTTTGTTGATGAGTTTCCGCATCGCGATTGACTTACACGCATATTGCTGGTGCGTGGTTTTGTGTGTGACGGGATGCGTGACTCCGAATTGACCGCTTTGAATGCCCCGTTTGTTGTATATTATCAGTTACATTTCCGACATCTGTGTGTTAATTATGTTACACACTTTTGGTCCGGTGTTTTGAAGCCACCGGAAAAGGAGGGTGTTTGGATTTTGTTTTGGGCATCTAAATTTACGTGAAAATGGTTTTGTATAGAGAACAAAAATCTGTAAAGACCATTTTACCCTTCCAAGTGACATAAATGGTCTATATGGGTTTGCGAAAATTGCGTTCACCGTCCTTACGTTAAATATTTCTGAAAAATTAATTTCGAAAAAAAGTTTAAGAAAAAGAAATGATTTCACGAAAATAAAAATTTTCTAAAAAACCTTTTTTCAGAAAAAAAAAAGTTCCGAAAAAAAATTTCGGAAAAAAAATTTCTAAAAAAAAGTTGGAAAAAAAATTTTGAAAAAAAATAGGTACGTTGGACGCAATTTAGTGTAGCGACAGAGACCATTTATGTAATTTAGTGTAAGGACGGTGGATACAATTTTCAAATAAGCTAAGGTAAAATGGTCATTACAGATTTTTTTTTTTTTTTTTTTTTTTTTTTTTTTTTTTTTTTTTTTTTGTCTTTATGACTTAAGTAGAGTAATTTATGAAACTTTTTTACTCACTTTTTACCCATTTTTTGTTCGATACGCGAAACCGATTTTCACGTAAAGTTATATACTTTTTTAAAGATTATCCCCTTTTGTTTTTGTCATCTAATTTTTGTACAAACTAGATTTTCTAATTGATGTCACTTATTGGTTTTTGTAAATCAAGATTTGGTTTCTTAAGTGGGTTTATAGTCTCCTGCAGGGGTGAGCACAAACTGAACTGGAAATCAAAATAATCGAAGTAAAGCAAGAATCGAGAAGTTCGGTTTTAAAAAATTTGAAAACCATGTTTGTGGGGCGGTTTTCCTTACTGCCAAAATATCAACAGCGTCCCAATCCGCCATATTTAGAGAATAATTCTTTTTTATTAGAGAAAATTACCGAACTAGTCCGTGACTTTTTCACTATTTGCATCTATTTTTTATTTTCGTCATGCTCAACTGCTCAACTCCATCATTTTCATGACATATGTCCTTGCAAGCACAAGTGTTAGATAATGATATTTTTTTGTTGTTGGCTTAAATGACAAATATACCCTCAAACACATACACAACACATATTTCATTTTTCTTATATATATATATATATATATATATATATTATATATATTATATATATATATATATATATATATATATTATATAGGGGGGCTTTATTTTCAGAACCCTGTTAAGTGCGGGAACTGCGAGAACTCCAATTTTGCATTAGAAAACATGCATGTTCATATAAAACATGTATGTTTTCTTACATACACCTTAATACGCATGCATGCGTATTAAGGTGTATGTAAGAAAACATACATGTTTTATATGAACATGCATGTTTTCTAATGCATAATTGGAGTTCTCGCAGTTCCCGCACTTAACAGGGTTCTAAAAATAAAACCATTTTGCATTGATTTGTTGCACTTAACAGGTTTTTATTTGAACATGTATGTTATGCATGTATGTGTATTAAGGTGTATGTAAGAAAATATACATGTTTTATATGAACATGCATGTTTTCTAATGCAAAATTAGAGTTCTCGCAGTTCCCGCACTTAACAGGGTTCTGAAAATAAAGATACACTATATATATATATATATATATATATATATATATATATCTCTCTCTCTCTCTCTCTTATAACAACCAAAAGATCCGGCTAAAAAAATAACCTCAAGAACCATCACCTCCCAGCCGCCACCATCATCATAAAAAGACACCACAAGATCCGGCCAAGACCATTGTAAAAAGACACCACAAGATCTTCGGCAATTATTACTATTTCTCAAGAGATGTCAAGGGCGCTAGGCCCGTTCCCTATTACTACACCACGACCTGTATTCGTGTTAAAAATGTTAATATAATAATTTATATTCATCAAATACAAAAGAACATAATAAATAATACTACTTATACAAACTTCATCGCGATATCGTTCAAGAATACGATAGTTGTGGCTATGTTATTGTGCCCGTGTCCATTCCTTAAGACTTGTTTCAATTTTTGACACAACGAAGTGGAACTAAGTTTCAATCATCACCCTTTAGAATGTTGCAACATTTTAATGTTGTAACATGATTTACACTGTGTTCTTAAGTTTTTATTTTAAAGGAAAAGTATAGTGAAGAAAAATATAAAAAATGGTGAGGAGAAAAAAATTAATATATTTAATTGAGTCTCAACTTAAAAAAATAAAGAGTCAATTTAATCATAAAAATTATGCCACTTTTATTCTCTCAACTTTCATCCCAAATTTTCTCAACTTTCATCCCAAATTTAGGAGGGAAAAAAAAAAAAATCATTTCTCCCTTTTTCCTTTTATCTTCCCTAAAAAAAAATGATTTCTCCCTCAACCACACATCTATTGGTCCTGGTCAATGTTCAAAAGAGTAGGTAGTAGTCTCTCTCATATCTTCACAACAACACACAATTTATCAACTGCACCAAAAAAAAAAGAAAAAAAAAAAAAAAAAAAACACATCTATCATTATCCATCAAACTTTGAATACATTTCTTATACGAGGAAGAAGATCATCGATCAAGCAATTTTACAGGTATTTGCTCTATGTTTTTTGTTAACAAAACAAACATCAGTTTGCAGCTTCATCAATATTACTCACATGCATTTATTAAAGCAAAATATCGGGTTACATGGTAATCAACCATTCTAAAAGTGTATATTCCATTGCCATCCCAGTTTCAGTGATTTGGTCAGGCCGTTGTCATTCAACAACAAGATTGAATACATTGAATATAACAGACTCATACGCTACAGGCATGACAACACTAAAGGAGCTTTGTGGACACAATGCATATAATAGCTTCTTCTGACCTGGTTCATATGAAGTCCAGAATATCAGACCAGATTATTGCACTTTAAGAGAGATGAATTACACTGTAAACTTGTAGGTAGAGCCGTAGAGGTAACAAGCTAGGAGGGTCAGGTTACATAAGAAGTAACATTGAATCAGGTTGACCCGTGCCCACCTTTGTCCTCTTTTTTTTTTTTTTTTTTTTTTTTTTTTTTGCTTTCATTAATAACTACTCCATGTATTAACTGTGATCACAAAAAATATACTTATTGTTAAAATATTGATATAAGTTTCTGAATGAAGCTTTAAAGGCTATTTACATAATATAAAAATAAAATTTGGTGTTTTTTGACCAGTTAACTCATCCCCTTCTTTTATTTGACCCGTTTTAGATAAAACATAACTCACACCAATGGGTCACACCTGCTAGCATAGCTTTAGGAGGCACTTAAAAACCAGTTTATATGATTTGAAATAAGAAAACTATTTTTAAGTAATTAGGATTTTGAAATATCTCGTGGTATTTTTTTATTATAAATGCAGTTGATTGATATACGGGTTTGTAATATCACTACAGGTACAATTGGGGGCACTTCATGAACTGTTGTCTTTGTTACATTTGGATTTGAATGGTCTTATGTTTGATCCCAGAAATCAGTGCTATGTCTGACTTTCGGACTTTGACCAGGTCCTCTTTTATGTAAATCATTTTTCATTTTTGAGCCTACTTGAGCCGAGGTGAAGCAAAACTTTAAATTTGGCTAAAACTTGAAAGTAGGCTAAAGTTCTGCGAAACAAATTACAAGGTGAATCAGAAGGCATGACTGAATTGTTATCCAGAAAAGGTAACACCCTTTTTTCTCGTCTATAGTTCATAAGAGCAAGTTAGAAGCAGAAGACAGTGGGCTGCTTTTGTCATTTGTTGTTCAGCTAGATCACAGTTTACAAGACTTGCAGAAATAGTTTTGAGTTCTCTTTCACAACTGCAACAACATATGAGATGCATGGAAATGCATGGACAGAGTAGTTAACCAAAACGACCCATTTATACCAGAAACTGCCTTTTCTTTTTCGTATGACACCCATAAGTCAGGCTTGAGGCACGTGTAAGCCTCTTGGTGCTTGCCTCATAGTGCATATACCAAAAATCAGGTATCAAGTTATAACGCAGCATCTCAATGTTGATGTGGTCCACCCAGTCAATATCTACTCGAGAAACACTTTTAGGGATGTTAGTAGGATATGGGTCTAGCTTCTTTGCATTTCAAGTTTTTGTTCACTAAAGAAACAGATTACTACACTATATGATTTTTAACTTTTTTGTTCAATTTGTCAAGCACTTGTGGCTAGTACTGCATTCATCTTGAAATGCTACTATATGCCTGTTAGGAACACGTTTTTATATATTTACAAGTCTTGTTCATTTATAATGTTGCAAGTTTAATAGGATTATATTGTTTGTAATTATGGACCGGTCCATTAGTAATCCATGGACCGGTCACATTAGAAAGTCCATGTTAGTAACATGCATGGGAATATTTCTAGAATGATTCCCCTCCCATTGCCTATAAATACAAGGCAAGGGATACATTATTTGTGTTGGTTTTTCATGTCATGTGCGGAAGCTTTGTTTGTATCACGTTTGATTAATTGAAAAGCCTACCATTCTTATTCTTCTCTTCTTATTTCTCTTCTCTAGTTTAGCTTATTAGCTTATTGTTCTTCATACGTAGCTTATTAATAGTGTAGTAGTACGTGCGTATTTAGTCTTATCGTGTGTGTGTTTGAGATCTAATCGTGACCTACAAGTGGTATCATTCGCCTAGGGATTATTAGGATAGTGTGTTTGAGTCGTTAGTTTTGTTACTTACGTTGGTTTTATTGTTTTTTCGAAAAGTTTTGTTCACATTTCAACGTGAAAAATTTCGTTTTTTGTTGGAAATAGCTTTGATTTCGTCTAAACTTTCACTAATCTTCACATTTTCTACGTTAAAAAGCTTCATCTTCATTAAATCTATTGATTACTAATCGTTTAAGGTCAAAAACAATCGAGTTTATTGGTTATTTGAACGTTTTGAAGTAATCCGTATTATTAGCGTCTTGAAAAAGTTGATGAAAAGTGCTAGTTTTTGATCTCTGAGTGAACTTCGACAAATTAGGGTTTTATCGCAGTTGAAGGGTCTTATCGCAGTTGGCAATCAAGATAACTTAGGGTTTTATCGCAGTTCAAATCAAGAAAGATTAGGGTTTCATCGCATTTGGGAGATCTTCAATTATCGCATTTGGGACTCAGTATTAGACTTTCTTGTATTAGAAAGTAGTAATACTTCGACTTAGTTGCTTCTCTTCTCTTGTACAAGAGTTGAGAATTTATCGAACTTGGATTTGTGATAAATCTATCGCATTTGCCATAAATCATCGCAGTTTGATATATTATCTTATCGCTGTTGGATACTTTATCGCAATTTGCAATAAATTATCGCACTTTAAGATAACATATTTAACTTGTCATTATTTATCGCACTTGATAGTTTTATCGCACTTTCTACTTCGTTATCGCTATTGAAGGTTATCGCATTTGGTGTATTGTCCTTATCGCATTTGGTGTACTGATCTTATCGCACTTGGTGAACTGTCATTATCGCACTTGGTGAACTGTGTTATCGCATTTGGTGAACAGTACTTTATCGCATTTGGACAAAATCTTTGATATATAAACCAACTTAACTAACATCATCAACACATATCTTAATTATCTTAAAAGATCCAGATATGTCTCAACCACCTCATTTCAATTACTACTACCAGCTACAGCAACATCCACAACAACAACAGCAATTTCATCCTCAGTATCAACAAAAACAAGCATTCGTACAACAACATCAATTTCTCTCTCCACCACAAGTGTCCCCACAACAAATCATGCAACAGAATCAACAACTGCAGAACTATTCTTCCTATTCCAGAGAACCTCATTGGTTTAACAAGATGTGTGAAGCAATTAGTAGTCAGCAATCACGTCATGAAGCTGGAAGTCAAGAAACTCCACCAATGTTAACTCCGGGTAACTACGTGCAATGGGCTAGTAGATTCCTCAGATTTGTTGAACTGAAAAAACCCCATGGTCAATATCTCAAGAAGGTAATTGAAGAAGGACCCTATCCTATTCCAGCTACTGTGGTTCCCGCAACTACAGAGAGAGAAGAAACATCCACACCCATTCCGGTTGCAAACTACACAACAGAGCAAACATTACAACAAGAAGCAAACCAATTGGCTATGTCTTTCATACTTCAAGGGATTCCCAATCCTATCTATCGAAGTATTGATGCTCAAAAGACAGCCAAAGATATGTGGGAACATGTTCATCTTCTCATGGAAGGAACAGAGTTAAACCAGGAAGATCTTGAGTCTAAATTATATATGGAGTACACTCACTTCATAATGGAACCAGGGGAAACCATTGAATCTTACTACCACCGTTTCACCAACATCATCAATGACCTTGATCGTCATGATATAAAGTTACCGAAGATTGCTGTCAACTCCAAATTCCTTGGTTGTCTTGGTCCTGAATGGCAGAAGTATGCAACTTTTGTCAGGCAGACAAAGAAAATTGGTGATGTCAAATATGGACTCATGTATGATTACCTCAGACAACATCAATCAGAAGTGGATAAAGAAATTGCAGCACGAGGAGGTTTCACACCCGCACCAACATCAAACTCACTTGCTCTCGTTGCTCAATCTAACTTCTCTTTACCACAACAGGAATTTGGCCACTCATCGTATCAACCAAGTCCTCCACCCCAACCTCATAATCAAATCATTCCTTATGAAGCACCTCAACAATACTCTGATAATCAACTGGTTCCATACAACAACACCGATTCTATGATGTACTCAAATGCAGATTATGATGAAGAAGAGGATGCTTTCAACTCTCTGAATGAAGCATTTGGATTGATTGCTAACGCATTTGGCAGATTCACAAAATCCAACAACCGTCTTCGTTCATCTTCAAATACAAGGAATCAGGCAGTTGTTAATGATGGCAGAGTAGAAATTCAAAACAGGTCTTCAGGTAGATATGGTTCGGGAAATCGTGGATATGGTAATCAAAGGGTTCAGTCAGGAGGAAATAGATTCAGTACTGCAGGGTCAAACAGAAACAGTATGGGGAATGTTCAGAGAGGAAATTCGAATGTTGGGAATAGTCAGAAAGGCATTGCTAATACGTCTATCACATGCTACAATTGTGGGGGGAACGGTCACATGGCAAATGCTTGTCCGAAGCCAAGAACAATGGGCAGTGCTTATCACAAAGAGGCTCTTCTGATGGCACTCAAAGATGAAAAGGCTGCTGGAAGGTTGACTCAGAATGATCAAAGTTTTATGGCTAATGTGGAATCTGATGATGAAATGGAAGATTTAGAGGCAAATGCTGCAGTCATGCTTATGGCTAATATGCAAGAAATGAACATCTCCGAGTCAGGCCCGGTATATGATACCGATGGTCTTTCTCAGGTACCTGATTCTACATGTCTCATCCATGAAATTGCTTTACCAGCTGCATCTTCATCTACAAATGAAACGTTTGATCAACATGATTCATTCTCATCAACATTCGATGATCAAATCAATACGGTTGTATCATTTGATGATGATGATACCGTTGTTTCATTTGATGATCCCATTGATGATGACAATTGTGATCATATTAATCAAACAGATCCTTTGACTGATCAAGATTCGGAATTACAGGCCTTGTTATTGACCACCCAGTCACAAATAGAAAAATGCAATGACATCAATCAGAAGCTCAAAGATAAGATTGCATTGTTAACAAAGGATAATGAGTGTTATCAACAACAACTTTCGGGATATCTTAAACAAGATAAACGTGAAAAAGGTTTTGAAATAGCTTTTCAACAAGAATACGTAAAAGTTCAAAATCTAGAAAGTCAAGTTCGTGAGCTAACCGTAGCCAAAGCTGAGCTTCTCTCTCAAAAAGAAAAGGATCAATTTGAATTCAAAAAACAAATTGATGCTTTAAATTCTGAATTGTTAAAAACTCAATCTGAGTTTTCTGCATCTCAGAAGGATCTTCTTGAAGAAAAGCAAGCCACTAGGAAACGTGTTGACTCCTATCTTGATCAAATTCTAGATTTGGAAACCAAGCTCAAAGAATTTCAAAACGTTGTGTATAAAACGGGTAATTCTGTAACGCAAATTCAAAAGAATGTTGTGAAACCGAGTCATAAAGGAGTAAGTTTTGCACTTGGAAGTGACACACCCCGTAATTTACACAAAGCACTCAAAGACAATCCTAAGTTGTACAATGCAACATTTCTGTTAGATGATTCCTTTCAACGTGTTGTTATGTACTCTGTTGATGAAGAAACTGATTCTCTTGCAAACAAGATTGAGGGTCGATCAGATTCCCAAACAAAATTTTCAAAGATACATTATGATTATAATGCACGACCTCATTTGAGCAAATCATTTGTCCCTCCTAAGGACCATCCAGAACAAACGTTAACATACACAAACATAAGTGCTCCTTCGTCTACAACTTCTAATCCCATGACTGCTGTCCATTTCAAAGATTGTCTGACAAAGGATCTTGCTGATCCACAAATGCCTCCAAAATGTCAGGTTCTTCGATATTTTCAGACATTTATGGACGACATTTCTCGTTTGGAGTGTGAAATTGAGTTTAGTTCTCAAATTCCTATCTCATCTTTTCTTTCTCCTGTTCAAAAAGAAAAGAAAGAGATTCTTCAAAAGAAAATTCTTCCTCATGTCAGAAATCTGAAGAAATGCGCAACAAAATGGGAAGAGGAGTTACAAACGGAAGTAGCATCTATGAAAACCATTTTCAAAGCTAAAGATGACAAGATTCAACGTCAAAAACTTCAAAGGAAATTTTTAGCAACAGAAAATGATCGACTCTTGGAAAAAGTCTTGTGTTATGACGTAGTGTCTGTGATTATGAATTCGCTCTATGAATCTGGTAATGCTTTGCTTGTGAAAGATCATGCTGTGGATAGTAAGATGTTGCGTATGGAGATTAATAATCTGATAAATGAGAATGAGATTCTTCGACAGATCAATACTGATGTGGAAAACAAAGTTTTTCATCTTCAAAAAAGGCTTGACTGGTGTCAAAAACAGAGTGTTGAATTTGAACTTAAATTTCAAAATCTTTTAGCGTCTTTATCATTTCAAAACAGTCATGTTCCGGAAAAGTTTAAGGAAACAAAAGCTTTCTTACGAGTTAAATTGTTTGAAAATGAAAAAGAACTAGATGACATTCTTCAAAACAGAAATGACACAGTCCGCCTCAACAGAAAGTTAGACTCACAAAATCAAGAGTTTCAACACGCCATTATTGATCTGCAGAAGAAGATCAGAGTTTTAGACAAAGGCAAAACCAATGTTCATAAGATTGCCCCAGGGATGTATGTAGTAGACAAAGACCATACCCAAGCATCTGAGACAATCACTAATTCAGCTACTTGTACTTCCACAGGACTAGAAACCACATCTAAGGTCAAGACTCACAAGAAACAGAGGAAGAATAGAGTCAAGAAACCTAGGAAGAAGTTATCTAAATCTGAAGAAGTTCCAGTTAGTAGTTTGAATAAGAAAAATGTAACATCAGGAATAGAATTGCACTTATCTGAGTCTAGTTCTAAGATTGATGTAACAAATGATGAATCTTTAAATGTTAATGAAGATGTTTTGGTTGATGCTACTTGTGTTTTTTGTCGTAATAGCATACTATCTGGTGATCATACAAAATGTGTTGCTAAAACTCTGCTGACTAAGAGAAAGAAACGAACTAGTCGCGCTTCCTCTAGGCTTAAAAACATTGCAAAGTCCATTTTAGGAATGCCTCCACTAGATGTTTCTGAGGAGAGAATAGAACAGCCCAAATCCAAGACTAAGAAATCACCCAGTGCATATCTTAGGAAAAAGGCAGAGACTAGTTGGACCTGGCAACGCTGGTTACAAAACACTTTTGATTTTAAATGGTTACCTAAAGTACTAACCTCTTGTGTAACTAACCCAGCGGATCCAACCGTTATCAATTCTCCACCTGTTTCCAATGATTGTAATGCAGGTGATTCAAATCGTCCTTTGGATTGTTGATAGCGGGTGCTCCCGACATATGACCGGCAATCTCAAACTTCTTCAGAACTTCATTGCTAAGTTTATCGGAACGGTCAGATTCGGGAATGATCACTTCGCTGCAATTATGGGCTATGGGGATTACATTAATGGGAACATCGAAATCAGCCGTGTGTATTATGTTGAAGGCCTTGGTCATAATTTGTTCTCAGTGGGACAATTCTGCGATGGAGACTTGGAAGTAGCATTCAGGGAGAAAACGTGCTTTATTCATGATCTTCAAGGCAACGACCTCATGAAAGGGAAACGCGGAACCAGTCTGTATACTATCTCCCTTGAAGGCATGACTGCGTCTACTCCTATTTGTTTACTCTCCAAGGCTCATCCCACAAAGGCTTGGTTATGGCACAAAAGACTGTCTCATCTTAACTTTAAAACCATCACTGACCTTGCCAAGAAGAAATTAGTTGACGGTCTTCCAAAATTCAGATATGCCAAGGATCACTTGTGCTCTGCTTGTGAACAAGGGAAAAGTCATCGTGCTCATTTTCCTCTCAAAACAGAACACAGCACAGATCATGTCCTACAACTGCTTCATATGGATTTGTGTAGTCCGATGCGAGTTCAGAGTATTAACGGGAAGAAGTATATCCTGGTAATAGTTGATGACTACTCACGATGGACTTGGGTCTATTTTCTGCGGACTAAAGATCAAGTTCCTTCTATCCTCATCACGTTTCTCACCAAGATTCAAGTTCAAGTCCGCAACACCGTCCGCATCATCCGAACCGACAACGGGACTGAATTTAAGAATCAAATCATTCGGGAATTCACTGAGAAACAGGGTATTGTTCATCAGACTTCAATAGCTCGCACTCCAGAACAAAATGGTGTAGTTGAAAGACGAAACCGTACGCTCGTGGAAGCAGCTCGAACTATGTTGATCAATGCTCAATTACCGGATTATCTTTGGGCTGAAGCTGTCAACACTGCTTGTTATACTCAGAATCATGCTATGATCAACAAACGACACAACAAAACACCATATGAGCTTATACAAGGAAGAAAACCAAACATCAACTATTTTCACGTCTTTGGAGCATTGTGTTATCCGAAGAATGATAAGGATGATCTTGGTAAACTTAAGGCTAAAGCAGATATTGGGATATTTGTAGGATACTGTGAGCACTCCAAGGGTTATCGAATTTGGAATCGTCGGACCAGGGAAATTCAAGAGACCATACACGCTAATTTTGATGAACTCACTGAAATGGCTTCTGAGCAAGACCGCTTGGAACCCGTAAACAACCGTCTTAACTTCCCTGAATCTTCGACTGCACCCCTACCTTTTAATAGGAAGGATCTGGAAGATCTGTTTGCACCCATGTTTGATGACAGTTTGGTTAACCGTGTTTCAGAGGCTTCCACAAGTTCCGCTGCTCCACAACTCTCTAAACAAGCACCTGATCCAACAGCATCTACCTCTACTGTAGTTGCTGCCGATGCACCACAACCTGAACCATCATCATCAATGGATACAACACCTCAACCTGCAGTTGAAGATTCATCCCCCACTTCTAATCCGGTTTCCACACCATCAGATTATGACGGGAACGCATTCTTCAATCCATTTGCTCCACCACCAACCATTCCAGAATCAGGAGAATCCTCCTCGAGCAATATGGACCCGTCAGATCATCATAACAACATTCAACATTTTCCATCCACCCACAAATGGACAAGAGATCATCCTTTGGTAAACATAATTGGCAATCCTAACAATCCAGTCCTCACAAGACAAAAACTTCATTCAGACAGTGAACATTGCATGTATGCACTCACTGTTTGTCAATCTAAACCTAAAAACATCAAAGAAGCCCTTACCTACGACAATTGGATTGAATCCATGCAAGAGGAGTTGGAACAATTCAAACGTTTGGAAGTTTGGGAATTGGTTGAAAGACCAGATGGAGTTTATGTGGTTGGATTGAAATGGATTTGGAAAAACAAGCTAGGTGCAGATGGTACAGTGATTCGTAATAAGACCCGACTGGTAGCAAAAGGATACAGCCAAGAAGAGGGTATTGACTTCGAAGAATCATTTGCTCCAGTAGCTCGAATAGAGGCAGTTAGAATGTTTCTGGCATACGCAGCCCACAAGAATATCACAGTATATCAGATGGATGTGAAGACGGCATTTCTCAATGGACAACTCCGAGAAGAGGTGTACGTGTCACAACCAGAAGGCTTCGTGGATCCAGATCATCCTAACCATGTATATCGGCTTAAGAAAGCCCTTTACGGCCTTAAACAAGCCCCGAGGGCATGGTACGACAAACTGTCCGCATTTCTCCTTGCTAATCATTTTACCATTGGAACTGTTGACCCGACTTTATTTATACAAACACACGGGGACGACATTCTCATCGTACAAATTTATGTGGATGATATTATTTTTGGTTCAACCAATAAAAAATATTCAAACGCTTTTTCTAAACTAATGAAACAAAACTTTGAGATGTCTATGATGGGTGAACTTTCTTTCTTTCTAGGATTGCAAGTTCATCAATCACCCCATGGTATATTTCTAAGTCAGTCAAAATATGCTCAGGAAATCCTGAAAAAGCATGGTATGACCAGCTGTGACACCTATAATACCCCAATGTCCTCCTCATCCCCGAAGCTAGATGCTGACATTCATGGGACACTCATTGATCCTACGAAGTATCGTAGTATCATTGGCTCGATCATGTATCTCACAGCTAGCAGACCGGATGTTGTATTTGCCACTTATCTTTGCTCCCGATATCAGTCTCGACCGACTGAACGGCATTTGTCAGCCGTTAAAAGAATCCTTAGATACATAAAGGGAACCATTAATTTGGGGATCTGGTATCCAAAGGATTCTGGGTTTGAACTTGTTGCATTTTCAGACGCTGACCATGCAGGATGCTTAGACACACGCAAGAGTACATCAGGGGGAGTTCAATTCTTGGGTGACAAGCTCGTCTCTTGGCAATCAAAGAAACAAGACTGCACCTCACTGTCTTCAACAGAATCTGAGTATGTAGCCATGTCTGCTTGTTGTGCTCAAGTCATCTGGATGAGATCACAACTAATGGACTACGGTTACACATTCAACAAGATTCCGATGTATTGCGACTCCAAGAGTGCCATTGCCATTTCTTGCAACACTGTCCAGCATTCAAAGTCCAAGCATATTGATCTCCGGTACCATTTCATCAAGGAACATGTGGAAAAGGGTACTGTTGAATTATACTTTGTGGGAACTGAACACCAACTGGCAGATCTGTTCACAAAAGCCTTGCCTCATGCAAGATTTGTGGATCTGGTTCACCGGATTGGTATGAGATGTTTGACGCCAAACGATTTGGAAAAGTTTCTTAAAAATAAATAACCAAGTCAAACATTTCCAAAACTATCTTTGTAAATAAACATTTCAAAAAAAAAAAAAAAAAAAAAAAAAAATGCAAGTACAATCTCTTATCCAACACGGTGTTTTATTTTTTACAACGTCTACAATTATCTTTTAACACGTGTTGAGGGGGAGACATAATTTTTTACAAAATCTTTAAAATTGTACTTGCATATGTTTTTCAGAAATTACTGCTTCACAAGTTATTGGTGATAAGATGTTAAGATAGAAATGTAGTGTGCCTTAAATGTGATAAATGAGACTTAGTGTTAGCTTGATGGTGGCTTAGGACTAGGATTTCAAAGTTTCTAAGGTCAAGGGACTAAAGTTGATATTAATGCAAAATAGTTAAAAAGATATTAAATATCACAACATTAACTTCACCGCAGTTAATTCAACCTGTCATCTTCACCAACCGAAATTAATAACCCTCACCCACCATCATCAACGGCTATCCTTCAACCTGCTAATCCGAACAAGATCTTTGATTATTGTGAGTGATATTATGTTTATACTATTATTATAAAGGATGGTTTTGAACGAAAACATGATCCAACGGCTAGAACATCCAAAATTGAGACATTTAGTTTTAGGGTTTGCGTTAAAATTGGGAATGTTGATTTAGAGTGTTTGTGTTGTAAATGGTTGTACGATAATACTTTTACAATGATAGTGAACCCATATTGCATGCTTAATCACACCCAGAAACCACAAATTAGTCGAATTGATTTTTAGGGTTTAAGCAACGATTTGGGGAAAACTTAGTGAATGTGTTATTGTGTAATGTGTTTACTGAAAAGTTGTTGTCTGATGTTTAATTGAAAGTTTCCATGCTTGGATCATACCCAGAAACACTTTAAGTGATTTGATTAAGTTTTAGGGTTTATGAAGAACGTGAACAATAGCAGTTTGATTCTTGCGTATGTGTGGTTAGTTTTTGTTATAACTTAGTCCAAATGCTCCCAATAGTCATCTAAGTTGATTGTGAATATCTGTGGACACATAACATAAGTTAAAATGAATCACGATAAAGAATTTGAGTGTTTGTTCATCGTAATAAATCTATCGCAGTTGAGAAAATTGTTCGTAAACTCTTGTATTAGAGTTTATCGAAGTTGGCCAAAATTATCGCAGTTGTGATAGTTATCGCAGTTGAGAAAATTATCGCAGTTGAGATTTTTTATCTTGATTGGTTTAATTATCTTAATTGATATAATTATCGCAGTTGGATAATTATCGCAGTTGGATGATTATCGCAGTTGGATGGTTATCGCAGTTGTGATGATTATCGCAGTTGTCTAAATATCGCAGTTGGATTCTTATCTTGATTGGATATTTATCGCAGTTGTCATAGTTATCGCAGTTGTCTTTAATTATCGCAGTTGTCTTTAATTATCGCAGTTGTGATCTGAAATAGAATTTGATCAAATTCCTTAGGTATATTCTTTTATATACTTATTGAAATTTATCAAATTTTATAGAATTTGGCTAATTCTTGATAAATTCTTTGACCAAGCATGTAACAACTAATCAGTAATACAATAGGGTGCCATGTGTTGTTCTTTAAACCAACAATTTTCTAACAAAACATGCATTCTGTATATTTGTATATGATTGTTGATTCAGAAACACATCAATGGCATCTTCCCAACAACAACCACTTCCTGCTCTTACCAAAGAAGAAGTCTTCCCTCGTGGGTATACTCTGGAAATAGGGAAGAACAATTCACGGGTAGAATTAGACAAGATCAGATGTTCTGACCCAAGTTGTCAGATTGCTGTAGAGATTCTCAAAGCTCACAAATGCAGGGATATTCTTGACAGCTCAGACACCATTCCAGAGCTATATATTCATCAATTCTGGGATACCTTCACTAAGAGCAATGATGACAAGTACTTTACTTGCACACTGGATCGGAAGCAAATCAGAGTGACACCTGCTACACTCAGAAAAGCCTTGAAACTTCCAGAAGCACCTGAAGCTGCTGCCCGATTCCACCCAACACCTTCAGAGTCAGAGGTCATGCAATTCCTGGAAGATATTGGTTATGATGTTCAACCTGATACACCATTAACCACAATCTCCAAGGTTAATGCCAGATACATTCCTCAACCCTGGAGGACTATCTTCTTCATCATAACACATTCAATAACTGGAAGAGATAGTGGTTTGAGCATCCAAGACTGTCTCATCTTCAAGTCTTGTGGGGATTTCTAAACCAAGAACCTATTGACTTTGCTGCTCTTATTTGGGACGACATCATGTACTTACAGCGTAAAATGTTCAAGAAAATCCCATTTGTTCGATTCACCAAAGTTCTTATCAGCTATCTACTTGATCAACATGAAGACCTTGATAAGCGTCCTACAGATCAAGAAGTTCATGAGTATAGCATGGATAAAACATTGGGCAAAGTTTATTTTCCTAAAGAAAGCACGCGAAAGCAAGGTTCAAGGTTGCCAGAATTTTTGATGCCTGATGAGGTAAGAGAAACAAAAGCTTATCATGATTATGATCTAGCATACCGTGAACGTCGTGTAGGTCTTGCCAAGATGGTTGATGAACCTAAGTCTTCAAAGACTCGTTCAAAAGGTAAGACTAAGACAAGAAGTGCCTCAAGTATCTCTAAACCAAAAGCAAAACATCCAAGATCAACATTTATCAAAAGGAGAGTACCCAGCAAACCACAGCCAAAACCAGAACCAAATAGAATCATTGATGAAGACACAGAATCTAACTCTGAATCATCTGAATCAGAAGAAGAACATGTCTTTATGACTGAAGAAGAAGCTGAATTTCACAATAAGATCTCAAAGGAGAATGCACAAAAACAAAGTCTCAAATCATTGAAAGCAGATGAAGAGCGTAGAGCAAAGAAAGTATTGGAACAACAGAGAGAGTATGAAAGAACACATGGAGTTGGAGGATCACAAAATGTTCCTAAAGCAGTTTCGACCCAAGACGATCCGGTTAATCAACCCGGAGGGTCTGGAGCTGAATCAACTAAGGTCTCTTCACAGCAAACAAGTTCGGTTAATCAACCCGACTTGGGAGCAACAACTCAGGAGGAAAAGGAAAAAGATCAGGATAGCGACATTGTTTTATCTGACAAGGATATTTCTGATTCTATGTTTGATGACAATCCCGAGGAACAAACACGTAATGATGATAATGAAGATTGGAACTTAGAAGAAGAAAAAGACATTCTGGGAGATCAAACAATTAAAGCAGCCGAAGATCTTGAGGAACAAAGAAGACAAGAGGAAGAAAAGAAACGTAAGGAGGAGGCTCAAGCTAACCTGGAAGCAGATAGCTACCTTCGTTCTCACACCCCAACACCTCCTCCTTCCCCTCCAAAGGACACAGCCAAACCTGCACTGACTATGGTTGTTTATAATCCACAACAGCAGCAAGAACAACCACCAGTTCAGCCCTCGTCTGTTTCTTCACCCGAGACACCTCCTGGGTCACCACCGAAGAATCCAACACCTCCACCCTCACCTCAAAAGGAATCAACTACTAAATCTGATGAACTAATTCCTTCTCTCACTCCATCATCTTCACGATCTTCATCACCAAAATCAAAACCAAAAGCAACTGTTTTTGAAAACATTCTTAAGGCCTTCAAAGGAAAGAGCAAGAGAAGAATCATCCATGTAACCAAAGTCGAAGTTGTGTCTCCTGCAGCAAAAAGACTTAAAAAGGCTGTAAAGAGAGCACAAGCTCAACGAGACAACCAAGCTACAACTAAATTGGCTGAAATGGAAGACCTAGTCAAGAAGTTGTCTCAACAAATGGAAGAAATGCAGAAAAGCAAGAAGCAGATAGATGAATTTCTTGATTTCAACGTCAAAGATCATATGACACGCAAGGCAAAGAAATTTGTTAAGCAATTTCTTCCTGATCTTCAACAGAATATAAATGATCATATTGATGCACAACTTGACGAAAAGATCAAAGAAGCTGTCTCTTCTTCTTCACAACCCAAACCACTTCCTGAACTCTCCACTGAGTACATCGAGCTTGTGCTTCTCGACCGACTCTTTGAGATCACCTCTCCATCTCCAGAAGAAGTTAACCTGATTACAGCCCTTCAAGCACATATTGAGAAGAGATCGTGCAAGGAAACTGCTGATAAAGGAAAACGCATTCGAGAAGACGATGAGGATGATCAGGACCCTAAACCCGAACAAAAGAAACACAAAGGCGGGTCAGGGATTCACATTCAGGAGCCAACGGAACATAAACCATCATCTCAACCTCCTAAACATCAATCCTCTGGTCCCACTGAAACCAAGCATCACCATGAGCAGTTTACAACTGAAGATGTGGAATTCCAGCCACACGATGATCAACCCCATTCACCATCATCATCACCAAAACCAAAGCCATCCAAGTCCAAGCCCTCACACAGCAGAAAGTCATCTACTGGACCAGCAGTTGTCACATGGCTGGATAATGATACGGATGTGCTAGGAAATGAATGGTTCGATCATCTAGCGAGCGCTCAAGTTCAGACTGACGAAGTTTCACGAGTTGAAGACAGTACCTTTGCTGTTACTCAAGAAATTAAAAGAACTCTTAATGTCAAGAAGATGACCAAAAAGGAACTTCGTCGGATCAAAAATGATGCTTTCCTTCTTCTGAAGAACAAATCCAATAGCGCAGCAGAACTCGAATATCACCTTGAAAACATTGCACGGGCAATGTCAAGTGACTTCGACTGGGCTAGTCCAGACGTTGTCAGGCAAGTTGGCAAGAATCAACCATTCATCACTGATTGGACCAAGCCACTGACCGTGATTCGAAGACATCATCACTCGGAAATTCCCTTTCAAATGTTCTTCAACAAAGATCTGGAACTTCTAAAGAATGGAGCTCAAGGGACGACAAAGTACGCTACATCTATCACTTTCACACCAGCCGCTCATTACACACAATCAGCCATTGAAGAAGCAGCTATTAACAGACATCTGTTTGTTAAAAAGCTCGTCCAATATGATCGTGATGCTGAGCTAGGGATTCATCACTGGTATTCTAAAAGACAAAGCTGGTACAAGTACAAACTTGTCCTTCAGAAATCAAAAGAACCAGTTTACAGTGACCTCAGAATATTAGCCGTCATCAACGTAAGCGGATCCAGAAGATGCGATTATATATTCCTAGAAGAGATCACAGTAAGAAGAATCGATAACAATCTTTACAAGTTCTCTGAGGCGGATTTTCCTGATCTAAGTCTAAATGATATCGAAGACATGTATCTGATGAAGGTCCAAGGCAAATTGCAGCATCTGACCAACGAACTTCGATATGCACTTAGTACTTCTCTCTGTCATTACATCAGGAGAACCATCATCAAAGAACGTGTAGAAGATCTCCAGCTTGGTGTGGAAAGTTATCAGACTCAGCTTAATCTTGTTGAACCTCAGTTCCTTCTACACAGCAAAAAAGACCCTCAGTACACCATGCTACATCGTCCAACTTTTGGGTTCGTCTACAGAAGCACAACTGATTTTCATCGTTTCATGGCACTCAATGAAATTCATAAGTTCTGCGACGATACGTTAAAGAATGTACGTGATGGGCTAGCTAATAGAGTTCGAGATTCGATGTTGGAAAAATCAAGAAGATGGAATTCAAAGGAGCTGCGACAAGTCAAGGAATTTATTCGGAAGATGGAAGAACGGTTATACCATCGGGATCAGATGAGGAGGCTAGAGAGCTATGTTGGGGGTCGTCCGCCATTCGCCATCAGACTATTTCAGCGAACTGATCCAGTGTTCACAACTTTTGGTAAAGGTGGATGATGTAAGAATCAATTCTCAAATTTCATCATATCATTCTTCTTTCCATAATTGGCCTGTATATTACGGCTTGTGCACACATAACAGTGTACAACCCGGACCCCAAAGAAAGGACCCTGAGGTATGCTTCAGTGCCTCAATCCTGAAAAAGGAGCGAAAGCTTCTTACTTATGAGCAGAACTAAAACCTGAATGTTTTTCCAATGATTTTCAAAACATTCTGCTCATAAGGACAAGTATTCCCTCGTTAAGGGGGAGTATTTGAAAAATATAATCTTTGTTCAAAGAATTATAAATGTTCTTGAAATTCTTCCCTAAAACTCAAAAACAGCATATTTTAATCATAAACGTTTTCCAAAAACATCATGAGTATGCTATTTTTGAGGGGGAGAAGAAAAAGATGATTAAAATATGATGTCTCATCTGCTGGAATTTCGTGTGCTCATACTCAGAATTGACCCTCGAATTGATGAATAGGAAAGTCAGTAGTCGAAAGGACATGTCCCGGACGGGTAATAATTTCAAGCCAGTTTATCTGGTGATGTAAGCGTGTCTCGCAAAGGACGTGTCTGAGTAGAATGTACCAATTTCGAGCGATAATCTTTGAATCTGATCTGGACGGGTAATAATTTCAAGCCAGTCTAACTGGTGATGTAAGCGTGTCTCGCAACGATCAGGTTCATTGAAAGTCAATCAATTCAAAAAGTGCCAACTCTTTTCGGCATGTGCAAATTTCAAAATTTAATATTAATGAGCACATGTTGAGGGGGAGTATTTCTGAAAATCATCAAACTCTCAAGGTGTCAACAAAATGTCTTTACAATTATCGACACTTTGAGAGATTTTCAAAAGGTTTGGTATATGGCATCACTAGGATAGTCATGGAGTTATAAGGTGACTAAGGTTAGGAAAAACCGTCCTATGATCCGCCAGAGCCGGAGGGATCTACCCAAGGACAACACCAATAGTTTAGAACTAGAAAGTCCTAGGTATGATATAAAAAAAAAAAAAAAAAAAAAAAAAAAAGGGAGAAAATGAATGAACGGAGAAAGAAGGGGTTGAAGAATTAAAAAGAAAAGCAAAGAAAAGGGTGAAAAGAAATAGCCCTCCATTTATTCAACCTTAGGGCAGACACCGGGTTCAATTCATAATCTACTGGTTGATGAGCATCACCGGTATTGAAGACTAAAGACGTCATGGACCCAGTGACGCACTAATAAACCTTCTAAGCCACTCAGGTGTCTCTCAAAAGACACTTGTTTCATTCACACGGAGAACCCTTCATAATCTATCGACCTCTCATTACGAGAGTGTTGATATTGAAAAGGAGGCAATCTGCTCCATGCCTCCGATGACCAAACAAATGTGCACTGATTGAGTCTAGAGCCATGAGATTCATTAAAAGATCTCTTAGGTACACCTAGAATTACTCTGTTGTTCTACATCATGGGCAGCAGATGTAAATTTAAGAAAGTGTCCTTCGCAGATCTTAGCAATCTGCCAAGAACATTCATGAGAAAAATCACAATTGTGATTATCAATGATTGAATGGAAATCCTTCCAGAGCAACATCAAACAACTCTGTCAGCAGGTCACTTCGGTAACTCCTTGTGGGTTACGCTTAGTGTTTGCTCCAAACGGTCTACAGTCGTGGGGTGATCTCCAGCGACTCACTGAATCGTAGGTGCACTTCGGTGTGTCCGTGTAATCCCTTTCGGGGGAATCCGGTTCAGAACGGTCTGGGTTAGGATTTGAGAAAGTCTTCACACTATGCTGTTGATGATCTCAAGTCTGAGCCTGTAAGTACCGGTTGGTTCGTGCTGATGCTGCTGTTGCTGCTGCTGCTGAGGAGCTGGAGTTCGACCATCAAGACTCCATCATGTTCATATGTTGAAGAAATGTTATCTCAAAGACTCTGTGACATCACAAGTTCAACATATGATAAAGTCAAAAGTTCAAGTACATCAACCTTTCACAAGTTTAAGATTGAAACGTGAGAACATGTTGCAGTTAACAAGTCAAAGATATATGAACATGATGGAGAAGACGAGAAGACGTTGGAGATTGGCAGAAAGAGACAACATCATATCATCATTATTCAAGAACAAAGAAACAAAGATTATAAAGACGTCGGAAGCCTAAGAAGCAAAGAAGACGTCAGGCAACATTGATGATCAAGACTTAGGGGGAGATTGTTAGGAACACGTTTTTATATATTTACAAGTCTTGTTCATTTATAATGTTGCAAGTTTAATAGGATTATATTGTTTGTAATTATGGACCGGTCCATTAGTAATCCATGGACCGGTCACATTAGAAAGTCCATGTTAGTAACATGCATGGGAATATTCCTAGAATGATTCCCCTCCCATTGCCTATAAATACAAGGCAAGGGATACATTATTTGTGTTGGTTTTTCATGTCATGTGCGGAAGCTTTGTTTGTATCACGTTTGATTAATTGAAAAGCCTACCATTCTTATTCTTCTCTTCTTATTTCTCTTCTCTAGTTTAGCTTATTAGCTTATTGTTCCTCATACGTAGCTTATTAATAGTGTAGTAGTACGTGCGTATTTAGTCTTATCGTGTGTGTGTTTGAGATCTAATCGTGACCTACAATGCCACCTGAGAAAAGGGTAAACTTTGCTTTGGTGGTCTATAATATATGTGAAATCATTTTTATGTAAATCATTTTTCAGTGCTATGTGTGACTTTCGGTCTTTGACCAGGTCCTCTTTTATGTAAATCATTTTTCATTTTTGAGCCGACTTGAGCCGAGGTGAAGCAAAACTTTAAATTGGGTTAAAACTTTAAACTGGGGCAAAGGTCTGCGAAACAAATTACGAGATGCATCAGAAGACATGAATTGGTATCCAGACTAGGTAACACCCTTTTTTCTTGTCTATAGTTCATAAGAGCAAGTTAGAAGCAGAAGACAGTGGGCTGCTTTTGTCATTTGGTGTTCAGCTAGATCACAGCTTACAAGACTTGCAGAAAGAGTTTTGAGTTCTGTTTCACAGCTGCAACAACAGTGGGAAGAGCATGTCTCTTTGCTTCTCGACAGTAAACATAACGTAAGAAATAGCTCCATGGTTATCGCTATTAACTTAGTTATTAACTTTCAGTGTTGATTTACCTTTACTTTAATTAACCAGAATACCGCAGTCTTAGAATCAAGGATATAGAACGTAACAGACTCATACACTTCAGGCATGACACTTGAAAATGTATGTTCTAATCAAACGTTTTTTCTTCTGAGCTATAATTCTGAGTAAACGTAAAGGTTAACAATGGAGAATAGTAGCGAGTGATTGGCATTTAATAATCGGACTTGTTATTGTAAAATTGTGGGAGATAGCTTATTCTGTGTTGCATTTTGTATGCATATATGTGAAAACGCAGTTATTTTGTGATATCCAGAATTCAATAACTGAACAAAAGCAGATGCTGGCTTTATCTGCTCAACAACATCAAGAGGTACCAGTATATTCTTATTTTAGCTCAAATACTTTCAGTTGTATTACCCTTCTTTGTACTTTAGTGTAGTCACTGAATATTTTCTTTTCACTTTAGTGTAGTCACTGAATATTTTCTTTTCAACAAATGTTATATAGGGAGCACATAAATTTTTGGTGTCTTCTCATGATATCTCAAGGGCAACAGTTGATTTCTCCAACAACCTGAGTCATATAGCTACTAAACTTATGGCAGTTGGTAAGGAAAATCGTAAAATTAGATTTCAACAGCTAGCAGCAATTGAGAAGAACTTTAAGGTAAATTGATAAACGAGGCTATATTATATCTTTAGAATATATAATAACGTCAAAGCTAAACATCTAAGATAATAATTTTCAGTCTGACAGGAAGATGCAGCTAAAGAAACAGTTGGTTGGCGATAGAAAACATTGAAATTCAATCTTGTGACCAGGTTTTTGAGAAACATTGTTGAAGAACTACTGAAAGTCAGACATTGTTGCCTTGGAGAGTGGTAAACAAGACATTAATATCTTAATGCTACTCCTTCATCCCAAAATTTTATTGTCCACAAATCTAACTAAATTCGTCCCAAAATAATTGTCCACTTCAAAAAGTGATGGTTTAAATTTAGCAGTACTGTATCTTAGAATTCTAGGACAATAGTTTGGGATGGATGGAGTAACTTTATTTATTATCTTTTGTCTAGACTTTTTGACCTATTATATTCTGTTTCCCTACTCGGTTTTGATGTTTACCTTTCTTTAATGCTACAATAGTTGGACACACGAACTTGATGTGCTCTGTTACATAGAGGTCAAATGGGTTTGGGTCAAGAGGGGTTGGCTGGGTTGACCCTTTTTCCATCTGTTGTTTGGTGGTTTAAAAAGTACTAAATGCGGACTTTGTGTTCATTTTGGAACAACTTCATTGTCCTAATAGTGTAGGCTGACATGAATAGCGTATTTTGCTTATGCTTTTTGGTTTAGCTACACAGTAGATATGCTATCACTTTCCGCTCTTTTATTGTTACATACGGAACTTCAGGAGTTAGCTTGCTTTACCGACAGCGTTAGGAGGATGTTTACATATAAAAAATGATTTTTTTTTTTTTTTTTTTTTTTTTTTTTTTGCATCTTTGGCCTATTTGACCAATTTATCCATCCCTTCTTTTGGTTTGACCCGTTTGAGATAAAACAGAACTCACAACGAGGGGTCACACATGCCAACCCTAGCTTTAGGAGGCACTGAAAAAGCAGTTTATATGTTAGTGTTAATGCTTATGAACCAAATGTCTCTTTATAATTGTCGTTTTAATTATCAAGGTTTAAGAAAGCTGAATTACATTGTTGTGGGTCGAAGATATGTAGTTTACAGTACAGGTCAAAGCGGGTTTCTTCGGGTTGACCTGAAACTATTTTTTATTTATTTATTTCTTTTTCATTTTTGGATATGTTTATTATATCTACATAACATAAGTATATTGTTACAATGATAATTTAAGTGTTGAAGGAAGAAATATAGGCGGTTGTATGCATTCAAAATACTTTGCGACCTATTGGCCTGTTCCAATTGTAGTTAATTTTAGCTTCTTTTACCTGTTAGAGATTAGTAATAATAAAGTGACCACCCTAATAGTAGGTGTCACTAAAACAGCAGTTTACATGGTTTGCGTATAATTGAATAATGATGAATTTGTAATTTCACACGGTGTGTCCCGACATGAATGCCTTTTGTTGACTTAAGGGTTTGTAATATACCTACACTATTGGGGCAATTGACATGACCTGTCATTTCTCTCTTGCCTCTTACAGACTTTATAGGAAGATAGGCTTACACACCGTGTTGTTGTTGTTTGTATATTTCACAATGTGTGATGGTTGACATATTCACCCCAAAGGCAAGGGATTTTATGCGACATTCGTGTGCCATGAGTGCATAAAAGGTATGTTTGTCATATAGCTTATATGTATAGTATTTACGCCATTTAATTCTATGCTTGTATGCATATTATTTACAGCATTTAATTTTATGCTTTAGTGGGGCGAGGAGTGTATTGTAACACTAAACCATTGTAGCATTCAGGATGTTCATTATACTAAAAATAAGTTCAATGTTTTGCAATTTGCTTAATGGGTACCTAACATATAGCATTACCCCCATTAAACAGTTGCCATTAGCTTAGTCTTACTGCAGACTCAGTTTTATGCTTTGTAGCTGGCTTTCATTCACCACATGGCTTATTTAGTTTGTTCAACTTAGAAGACGTTTAACATCACATACTTAAGTTATGATAATAATTGTAGTCTGGAAAACCATAGTTGCAGGTACCTAAACCTTTTGGTGAAAAACATCAAAAGAAAATCCTTCTCTTTTCCAATGCTTATGTAAACATGCAACTGGTCGAGCATATCTCACTTGAGACATTTTCTCACCAATCTTAAGCATGTACTCAGAGGCTAGTTTGTTCATTTTAATGATTACCGCTTGAAAATATCCACATCTACATATGCATATGAATCATCAACCATTAGATGTTGGTCTAGCTAGCGCGTTGAAAAGTGTACTTCTAATTCATGAAACCTCCTGAATCCTTGTATTCATTAAATCATGGTTATTATTCGTATATATAATTCTAAAATCATATTTGACACTTGATTATTTGAATTGTCATGGTGAGGCAGCGATCCACTGCTATAGAAATGATAAAGTCCTTCAAACGAAGCCCGGTTTCACTTATAAATGAATTGTTAGTGAATAAAGACCATTTCTTATCCAAACAACTACTCCCTCCGTCTCAAAAAAATTGTCTACCGACAAAAAACATACAGTTTCATTACAACTTTTTCTTTTTTAATACAACTTTACCCTTTATAATTTCTTTAATGTTTTTAATAATAATTTCAAATAAAGGTAATATGATAAACTCGATCTAGATGTCTAAATTAAAATTTTCCGGTAATATGTTTGCAAGCCCTCAACGTTAAGTTATAGAGGTGAACTTTTCTGTTTATTAAGCCCATTATTCATGTTGCCGTCGGCCCAATTCTGTTTTTGCCCTCAGCCCCAATCTTCGTCCAAAATAAAAGCCATTAAAATTCTATCGCATTAAATAGGGGTGCTCACAAATTGGGTAATATTTTTATAAACCGAAACCGAACCGAATTAAACTTAACAAAATTTGTCAAAACTGAACCGAAGCCAAATGAAGTTGGTACATTTTTTCAGGGTTTGTTACAAATATGACTTCAATCTAAGACTTAAGACTTGCATCTATCGGTATTTAATTACCCCAACAAAATTGTTTATCATCACAAAACTATAATGAATCCAATAATGTTATCGCTATGCCCAATATAAACGAAACCCCTATTTCTCTTCCCACTCACAATCTCAATTACCAAAACTAAATACACTATATTATAACGTGTGTTTTTACACACGGTCTTTTTGCCCTTCGGCAGTAAAATATTTGCCAAACAGAAAGAAAAAAAAAAATCAAAAAAACTAGCACACCCGGCCCAAAAACCACTCTAAACTATGCAACAACTTGCGAAACTCACCCTAACCTTTTGACTATTTACGACTTTTTTATATAACAAATTTTATTTGCCAAATATCTAGCAGATATCTAGCGATTTCACGATTAAAAAAAATACAGTCGAAAGGTCTTTTGATGATGAACAAAACAAGCCCAATATTGATATGCTTTTGACTATGCACGATTTAATAAAACAATGAGAAGTTAATATATATAAAATAAAAGAACTTTATAAAAAAGAATGTCCAAAACGGCTACGTGCAAAGGCTTAGCGGCTCGAGTGATGTGCAAAGCGGCTGGTCCTGACAGACGTACTCGTCCTGATGGCGCCTACAAAGTACGAGCTGCAAATAAACAGAAGTCGACTTCAACGTAGAGTGCGGCGAGCTCGGGTAGGAGTCAAACGAGTTCTTTTTTGGGCCAATTTTCCGAAAAATATTCCCAAAAAGCGGATGTTCAAATATCCGCGTACGAGGCGAGGAGGGAGAAGGATCGGAAGACGTTAGAGATAGAGGAGATGAAGATTCTGATGATAGATCCCGACCAAACCACACCAGCCAAAGCCGCTATCATTCGCTGAAGACAAAAATAAATCATGAAAAAATATCAAGTCAACAACGAGGAAGACGAGGATTAAGTTTATGTTCAGTATCTGTTATTAGTATTTGTTGTATCGTCATTTTAATTCCTGTATCTTTTTTTTTTCGTATCATAACTTTATGTTTAGTATGTGTTTAAATTTGATGTATTGTATTTTTATTTTTATGAAATAAATTTAGTTTATTTGGGTATTTGAATAAAATAAATAAAAATAAACAGGTGTGGGGCTCAAATAAGGAAGTTGTGGTATGTTATGGGGATGAGGAGTTGTAAGTTGTGATAAATTATGGTGACGTGGCACCCCGTCATCACCTTCTCGTCTTAGGGAGATGTCTCGAATGTCAAAAAGATTAGGTAGTAGATTAGGTAGCAGTGTTGAATGTCAATTAGGTAGTAGTCTTGAATGTCAATTAGGTAGTAGTCTTGAATGTCAATTAGGTAGTAGTCTTGAATGTCAAAGAAATTAGGTAGTAGTCTCTCTTATACATCATACATCATAGATCTATCAACTGCACACACAAAAAGTCACACATCTATCATTTATCTATCAAACTTTGAATACATTTTTTATACGAGGAAGAAGATCATAGATCAAGCAATCTTACAGGTATTTGCTCTATGAATCATGCAAGTTGTGTGTTTTTTATACCATCTATGTTGCTTGAAATGCTTGTATACCATATATGGTTTCATTTTTTAATACACTTTATGTTTTTTGGTAACAAAACAATTAACATGATAAATCCAGTTTGCAGCTTCATCAAATATTACTCACATGCATTTAGTAAAGCAAAATCTCGGGTTAATATATATATATATATATATATTGTTCAGTAGTTAAGTTTATATTAAGAGGCTTTTAGTTAAATCCTCTTTGCATCCGTATGAAAATACCAAACTCACAGTATTTCCAAAAATAATTCCTTGTGACAGACCCTTTACTAGACTTTCGGTACTTATTCAATTTATTGACTTTGGCAAATCTAGAGTCTGTTATGCGTTGTGAATTCTAATATTAATATGACTAAATATTAGTAATTAATCTTGATTGAGCGTGTTAGGGATACATGAATTTATAGGACATCAAGAAAAACAAGTCCAAACACTTTTTTTTAGGGCTGTTCAAAAAGCTCGCGGCTCGTGGCTTGCTCGAAACTCGCTCGAAAAAAGCTCGAAAAAAGCTCGCTCGAAATCGGCTCGTTTATAAACGAGTCGAGTCGAGCCGGCTCGGTTTGTAAACGAGCTGAGCCCGAGCCAACGTCGGCTTGGCTCGTGGCTCGCTCGTTAGCTCGCTCGTTGGCTTGCTCGTTAGCTCGCTCGTTTGGCTCGTGTATAATATTTTATATATATATATATATATATATATATATATATATATATATATATATATATATATATATATATATATATATATATATAAAACTAAACTTTAGTTATATATAATATAATATATACAACTAGATGAAAGAGTAATAAGTGTTTGGAAATGCTATTTTGTTAACTTCTAGATGAAAGAAACTCAAGTCTGTTATTTTGTTAATTACTTTGATGGCCATATTGCAGAACTGCAGAACTAATTTTTATTAGAATTGAATTAGTATTTGACATTTTGACCTGGATTAAAATCGTGTAGCTTATTTTTTGTTTTTTTTATGTTAAAGTATATCCCATTCAATGTAAACGAGCGGGCTCGACGAGCCACAAGCTGGCTCGAGTATTTGACGAGCCGAGCCCGAGCTCAACTTTTCGGCTCGTATAAATAAACGAGCCGAGCCGGCTCGGCTCGATTTTTAAACGAGCCGAGCCCAAGCCTACCCTGGCTCGGCTCAGCTCGGCTCGTTTACAGCCCTAGTCCAAACACTTTTTTTTAAGCACTTGATAACTGTTTATTTATTAACAAAAAAGAATAGATTCAACAAACTAATCCCGTAACTGATTCTCCCTTTCTTTTTCTCAACAGCAAAATGGTGGATGCTTTAGTAACTGTGGCTGCCGAGGCAATACTAAGTAAGGCTTTGTCCACAGCTGCAACCGAACTTGCCCTTGCACTGGGGTACAAAGATAAGCTGGCGGAACTTCAGAAGACGTCAAAAATGATTCATGCGAAGTTAAGTGACGCTGAGGGGAAAAAGAGTACAGGTCTCGTGATGGAGTGGCTAAAACAGCTAAACGATGTAGTCGGTGAAGCTGATAATGTTTTGGATGAAGCTCACTATGAAATGTTGAGGCGTGAGGTGAAGAAACGAAACCAGGAACGAAAGATATTCTCATTCACAAGTTTGAAAAAGTTTTCATTTGGTAGAGAAATGGGTCATAAAATTGAAAACATTAACAAAGAGTTGTCTCAGATTTATGCACAAGCAAACAATCTAGGACTTCGAGATGAACAGTCTGAACCAGCTGGGAATAGCTACGACCGGGATACTGTTCCATACCTGGACAAATTCAAAATCATTGGGAGGGAGAATGAAAAAATAAGTCTTGTAGGGCTCTTAACTAATTTAAGAGGAGAAGAACCTACCATTGTTCCCATTGTGGGAATGGGTGGCATTGGGAAGACTACTTTGGCTAAGTCGATATACAATGATCCCAAAATCAAGCAACATTTTGATGTTATGGCTTGGTTGTGTGTGTCGGTTAAGGTCAAAGTTAATACACTTCTCACAAATATCTATAAGTCTCTTGGAGGAAAGGAAGCTGAGTCCCTTACGAAGGTTGATCTAATTGAAAATCTTCAAAAGAAGTTGGGATCCAAAAGATATTTGCTAGTTCTAGACGACGTCTGGGATGAAGACTGGGAAAATTGGGATGACTTCAGGAATTATATGCTACTAGTGAAATCAAGTCATGGAAGTGGCATTATTGTCACTGCACGAAATCTCAACATCGGTAGGAATGCTACCACTATTCCTACCAATGAGGATTCGTATGCTTTAGAATGTCTTTCAGATGATGATTCTTGGTCCATGTTTAAAGAAAGAGCATTACCACCGTCGCCGGAATTTGAGGATATAGGACGTGATATTGTTACAAAGTGTCGTGGTTTGCCCTTGTTGGTTGATATACTAGGACGCATGTTGCGTCGTTACAATACTGACATACGAAAGTGGTTGTCCATCAAAGGAAGCAAGGTTTGGGATGCAGACAAAAGCGGCAGAGTTCTAAAAATCTTGAAATTAAGTTTTGATAATCTCCCAAATTCTATGGTAAAGCAATGCCTTTTATACTGTTCAATCTTTGAGAAGGATGAAGTCATCGGCAGGGAAGAACTTGTCCAACTTTGGATGGCTTTAGGGTTGGTTCACACAGATACGGAGACAAACAAGGAGATGGAGGATGTGGGAAATGATATTTTCCAAATTCTTGTAAACAATTCCTTGTTTCAAAACGTTGAAAAGTATGAAGATGGTGATTATGAGTGCCTGATGCATGATCTGGTCCATGATCTTTTGTTATCACTTTCGAGCCATGAAATTTCCCGTTTGGTGGTGAGCGATGATGTACAAATTCCTGCTGTAAAACATCTCGCTCTGCAACGAAGAGGTTACGAGAATTCAGTGTTTGATATATTCAAAGAGGATATGGAAAAAACTAGAAGTCTGCAGACATTGTTCTTCTTGCGTGGAGATGCGAAGAACATTTCACTTAAATATTTCAAGTGCTTGCGTATCCTAAAGTTGAGTAGATCAAGGCTAGTAGATGAGGTACCTGAGTCGGTCGGAGAGTTGGTGCATCTTAGGTATCTCGATCTGTCATTTATCGGCATCAGAACTCTTCCAAAATCTATTGGTAAACTTTACCATTTGCAAACTCTGAAGCTGCTTTCCTACATTATAGAATTCCCACAGGAAATGAGAAATTTGATAAGCTTGCGCCATCTTGTGTATGATGATTCATATGTTCGACCACCAAAGGATGTGGGGCTATTGACTTCTCTTCGAACATTGCCATCCTTTCATGTGGGTCGACATAAGGGACGCCAAATAGAAGAGCTAGGCCATTTGAAACACCTTAGTGGGAAGCTCAGTATTTGGAATCTTGAAGAAATTGACAGCAAAGAAGAAGCTCTCAAGGCAGATTTACATGGGAAACAAAAGTTATACGAGATTGAATTCATTTGGAGTAGTTTTGATGAAGGTGGTAACCGAAATGACAAGGATGTATTGGAAGGCTTGCAACCTGCTGCAAATGTGAAAAGCTTAGAAATTAAAAACTATTCCGGTAATAGTATTCCAGAATGGGCAATGAAGATGTCATCTATTCGAGAAATAAGATTCTACGGATGCAGGGGATTAAATGAAGAATCAGTTTTGCAGGGCTTGCCAAAGGAAGCAACACGTGTTCAATTAAACTATAAATGGATAAGAGGTGGACGTTGAGGTTTGTGTGTATTGTGAGCACCAACTGTTTGTTTAATTTCCTCATAGTATATATAAGTTTAATCTTTATGTCCATTTATGTTGCATCGTTTAATTACGTGATTTGATTATTTTAATATTACACAAATGAATTAGTGTACTTTTGTCATTTTATAAATTATGTTTCAACTATTCCCTCCATCTCAATTTAATTGTCCATATTTTCTTTTATAGATGTCTCAAATTAATTGTCCACTTTCCTTATTTAGTAAAAACTAGAGAATCTAGTGGAGAAATATTCCATTTTAGTGGTTGAAAATTAAAGTGGCCCCACTTTTATTAAACTTAGCAATTTCTCTCTCATGACAATCAAATTGAGACGGAGGGAGTATTATGCTTCTATAAATTAGCACCTTGTTATTAGATTATTTTGTTTAGAACGTGTCTTTTTTATTTTTGTGAAATCGATTATATCTCATTTATCGTCTTACATAACGTATATTAAGGTTTTGTGTTATTTTTATAACATTAACTATAAGAATCAAAATGCTTGTGTCTCGATGATATTTCATGTGTAAGAATGCTCTCCAACCAAATGCTTGTGGGTTCAATTCATGCTTGTGAGATTGATTTATTGCGTAAGATGTTTCTTAACTTTCCAAAATTATTGAATCTTCTATGAAACCTTTTGCGCTTATTAATTTCTATAATCAATTACTTGTGGCTATATTAATAAAGATTTTGTTGTATTTTTTCGCCGCGCTTATAACAAAATAAACATTTGAACTTTATGTTACAAAAATAATAACATCGTCAACATACTTACTAATAGGGGTGGAAACGAGCCGAGCCTGCCAGAGCTCGAGCTCGGCTCGTTTATATTCTAGAAAGCTCGAGCTCGTTTCGAGCCTAATATTTGAGCTCGAGCTCGACTCGTGAAAATTTTCACAAGCTCGAGCTCGAGCTCGGGCTCGACTCATTTGTATGATTTTTAAAGAAAACAAAGTTAAAATGGAGCTCGGCTGGTTAATTACATAAAGCTCGAACTCGTTTACTACTTTTAAGCTCGTTTATACGTATAGACAATATATATACGTATATATTTCTAGGGCTCGTTTAGGCTCGCGAGCCTATTCGAGCTTTTTTTATAGAGCTCGAGCTCGAGCTCGAGCTCGATTATTAAATGAGCCCAAAATTAGGCTCGAGCTCGGGCTCGAGCTCGTTTAGGCTCGGCTCGTTCGATCTTTTTACCGATCCGATCCCGAGCTTTTCACGAGCGGCTCGGCTCGTTTCCGCCCCTACTTACTAATAATGTATTGAGTATTCAGTAAGTTAAAAAGAAAGAAAACTAATTTTTATTCGACAATTGTGTGCTTAAGGGAAAACCAAATTTTTGTATTTTTATGTTTATTAAATATAAAATTATATTTAGTAAATTTATTGATATAAGAATAACTTATATAATTTCAAACATATGAAAAAGCAACCAAAGTTTAAAACAATGTAAATGTAAATTGAGTTAGAATTGCTTCTCAACTAAGAAGTTTTGATAAATTATATTATATTATATATATAAATATATATATATATATATATATATATATATATATATAGATGACTAATATCAAATACGATTTATTATTTGAACCAGAACTTTCAATTGATCTTGAGTTTAGAAGTAATGTATAAAAAAAGATAAGGTGCCATAGATGAGTTTGAACTTTAGACATGTTGAACTATAAGCATGTATCTTATCATTGAACTAAAGCAACACTTCAATTTTAGTTTACTAAATATATTACATACAAAAATGAAGAAAAGCTTATGAATAGTAAACTTTGGTTCATGATTATGTATATTGTTTAATGTTAATTCATTCATATGCTTCTTTGTGTAGCCATCTGAAAGTGGACGCAAATAGGGTTACTTTTTTGCTTCCACTTTCAGATAGTCACTTGATTGGAGGAACTCAAGAGAAAACATAGAACTTTTTTTTTTTTTTTTTTTTTTTTTTACACATAGAGATGGTTTGAAAAAACAATTATGTGAAAAAACCACCCCTAGAGTTAAAGGATAGGTTGTAGGTAATGAGAAATGGTGGATCACCTTCACCAGACACCATCACACGTAATGCCCCATTAGGTCACCATCGCGCATGGTCGGGTGGTTTTGGCTAGGGTTCGATGATCACCACCACCTAACGAGTGCACACATTTTATTCTCAAAATTTTATAAAATACACCCTCCCAACGGGTATATGTTGGTAAAATAAAATAAAATAAGATTTTTTTTTTTTTTTTTTTTTTTTTTTTAATTTTATCATTTTATTAATCTATAAATACCCTGATATTCCAATTTTATTCACGACTTCAAACATCATCTTTCTCAAAATCTACACAACTCAAACAAAGATATTCTCATTCCTCATTTTTCAAATGGACTCTAAATCATTCATGTTCACAGACGACGAAAGAAACAGAAGTTAATATTATGAACTTGGCAATTTTAAAAAGAGCGGCATTTTTAATTGTAATGTAATGTTTAATTATGAATGATAGTTTAGTTTGGTTTTAAATTAAATTTGTTTAAAAATAGGTTTGATGATGACCATTGCAAATGTTTGATGATGGGCTGAATGATTATGTGACATTGAGCCGCTGATGCAAAGATGATTAGTTTAATGACCATTACCTCGGGCCATAAATATGAGGTGGAAGGCAAACATGGAAGTTAGACAACGCCTATCTCTATGTTTCCTACCTGAACCTTCTTTCTTCTTTCTATTTATCAACCAACGTACTTTTTGTAATTTCTTTCTAGTATATCTTTGCACTTGAATTCTAGTTTATCTCAGAAAGGTTTTCATGCAATAAAAGTTGTTCTTATCCCCATTAAAATTAAGGTCATTACAAATCCTCTTTTTGCCAATTGTAATGCTTCATGTATTTGTTTAGGCAGGTGATTTCGCACTCGATAAATTGATTTACACACTCCAATTGTTTGTTTTTTGACATTTATACCCTTCCAAGGGTGAATATAAGTGAAAGAGATGTAAATGTATAAATGTCATAACACAAACAATTTGAGTGCACAAATCATTTAATGAAGTGTGCAAATCACCTCCCATTTGTTTACGACCTTCATTCTACCTAACATGGAATTACATTTGTGAAGCTGTGATACCAAATTCATTCTACCTCACATGAAAATCACAAGTCGGAAATCCAACAAAGCAACCCAATAACCATAGCAAAACTAGCACACATAAAAAATAATAATAAATAAATAAATAAATAAATAAATTGTATCATGAATTAAATACAAAATATATGTAACCAAATTATTCAAGAACAAAATACCTTGCAAACAATTTTCAAAACTTTTGTTTTGCTTACCTTTTGAAAGCCTTTCATAATGACTTTTCCGTTGCATATTTGATTAGGGTTGCTATGTAGATGCGTAGTTAATGATGTATATATAATGAAAAATTAATGTTACAATTGTGTGAATTATAGATATCTGTAAACTATTTTTGGAGATAAAAGATATCATATAATACATTCTAAACTTATCCTCATATGAATGAAACTGGAATAGGTATGCTATTCGGATTAAGCTTCCCAAATATTATCTATCATTCCTTGTGCTTTTAGATTTTAGTTTGTAGAACAAACCCATGTTCGAATCCATGCTCATGTATTTTTGAACAAATAAATTCCAGAATTCACAATCGGAAATAATGCTTAGGTGGCTTCATTGTGATGACATGGAATTAAAAGATGATGAGCTGGACTTCCACGTCATTGATGACGTCGTACACCTCCATATATATATATGTTATAGATATATATCATGACAGTCTACTTTGTTGAATTCGAGTTTTATGTTGTACGATGTCATGAACTGAGATCCGGAATATATAGTCTGACATTCGATTATCAAAGAACAAAATTTCTAAATAAATTGCCTGGAAAAGATTACAGAGGTTACATGTATCACATAACCAAAATTTTCTGCATGTTTCTGATTATAACAAATAATTAATCCTCAAGGTAACTACAAGTAAAGCTACAAGAGACCATCATGGTTCATGATGAGCACATCTAATCTCTGCAGTAACAACAAAGGTTGTGTGGCTCAATGACATCATCAAACTGATTTGACTTTGCGTGATGGCGGGCGGCGGAAAAGACTAATCAGATCATCAAGACCCTGTTGAAAGATATCGTGTGAGTGTTTTGTCTCCCAAATAATACCGCCTCAAATATGCAGTAAAGAGAAAGATGATACATACCCTGGTAGTTATCACGAGTAAACTGAAAAGGGTGATCAAGTATGATCCAAGACCGAGCAGCAAAAGCAAGTCAAATGTCACACTGGCGACCTACAATTGAGTCAAGGTGATTGTATGGTTAGCTTTGAAAAAGTATGTCCAGGTGATTGTATGTTTACTTCTATGGGTCAAACTGGTAAAAAAGTTGGAAAAAAGAACGAGGGGCCAACTTCACCTGATAGATCTGCAAGGTGCTAACCGTTGAATCATAGAAGGTGAACATCCCATCAAGTACGTCATGTTGCAAATTTACCTCTACAACATGATCTGCTAATTCCTGCAAATGAAGAATAAGACTGTGAGAGTCTGTCTAAATAAAGATATATGAGCTTAGTCCGTATTTCAGAAAAGTTATGGTCATTCAAGCAAACCCAAAAAGAACAAGGTCTAATTTAATCATGGCATGTGTATCTTCAGTTTCCTACTCTTTCAATATTAACGGGCAAGTAGCTGGTCATGTAACTCCGGCTAGAGGTCTTCGCCAAGGAGATCCTATTTCGCCTTATCTCTTTATTATGTGTGCAGAAGTGTTGTCATCAATGATAAGGAAATCAGTTACACAAGGTCGTATTCATGGGATCAAAGTGTGTAGGGGAGCTCCAGTAATATCTCATTTGTTTTTTGCGGATGATAGTATATTCTTTACGAGAGCTTCAACTACAGAAGTTATGAACCTGAAAGACATTTTGGCTCGCTATTGCAGGTCATCTGGGCAAGTAATCAATTATGAGAAATCAGAAGTCTCTTTTAGTGCTAATGTTGAGCCACATGTTCGTACTTAGATAATTGAGTCACTAGGGGTACGGGAAGTTACTGTTCAGCCTAAGTATTTAGGATTGCCTTCGGTTATTGGCAGATCAAAAAAGTTGGTATTCGAAGCTATCACTGATAAAATCAAGAAAAAGCTTAGAGGATGGAAAGAAAAAACCCTCTCGATCGGAGGAAAGGAAGTTCTTATTAAATCAGTTGCTCAGGCCATGCCTATGTATGTTATGAATATATTTCTTCTTCCTGATAGCTTGATTGATGATATTCATATAGCTCTTAATTGTTTTTGGTGGGGTGATGGTATTAAAGTAAATCCTATTCGATGATGTTCGTGGGACAAGATGTGTTCCTCAAAATTTCGGGGAGGTCTTGGTTTTCGTCATCTGGGAGCATTCAACAAGTCTCTTCTTGCCAAACAAGTCTGGAGAGTGATCACTAATCCAACAACAATGGCTGCAAAAGTGTTGAAGGCCCGTTATTTTCCAAAATCTAGTTTCTTTGATGCAAAGGTTGGCTACCGTCCGAGCTATGTTTGGCGTAGCTTTATAGCAGTCAAAGAGATAGTTCGAAGTGGCTGTAAATGGAATATAGGTGATGGTCATCGTGTTAATGTGTGGGAGGATTATTGGCTTGAAGATCATAGGCGTTTGGGTCCAAAACCGGATAATTGTGAGGTAACTTATGTTCGTTATTTATTAAATAATGATGGTGATGACTGGAACCGCGAGCTTGTAATGTCATTGTTTCCAACGAACATTTATAACAAAATTACAGCGTGCTTTATAAACCGATCGAGGCCCGATACTCTTTACTGGCATAACAGCCCTGGAGGGTTATTCTCAACTAGGTCGGCCTATTATTTAGCACTAGAATCAGCCCAACATTTAGTGGAAAATGTTTCTGATGAATCTACTACTTAATTGCGAGCTATCTGGAATGCGAAGGTTCCAAACAAAATCAAGCTGTTTTTGTGGCGTGCTTGGAAAAATTATCTTCCTACCATAAACAACTTACAAGCACGAGGGCTTAATTTAACATCAGTATCCTGTACACACTGTAATCAGGAAGGGGAAGATGTCATACACGTCCTATTTAAGTGTCCATCAGCGAAGCAAGTTTGGGATCGATGCAACTTTGATAGATTCTATGACATGGACGGGGCTGTTACATTAGATGATTTTTGCCGAGCGTTTTTGAGTAAGTTTCCTATGGAATGGGAGAATTTTCTAATGATACTATGGGGCCTTTGGATGAAAAGAAATAGACAATTTCATGGTCAAGTAAGAGAAAGGGAAACAAATGTTGAAGTTATGGCAAAACTTTTGCTTATGGATTACAAAAAAGCGAATAAGCACGATCTTGCAACAACACAAACTAAAGCTAAAGTAAAGTGGACCAAACCGCAAGATGACTACATCAAGTTTAATTGTGATGCGTCATGGCAAAAAGAGTCTGGTAAAGCTGGATTTGGTTTTGTTGCTCGCAATGATTGTGGGGACGTGCTTCTTTCAGGCGCTCGTGTAGAATGTTATGCAAGCTCTCCGCTGGAGGCCGAAGCTAAGTCGCTCTTATGGTCGATAAAACAAGCACATAATAAAGGTTACTCTAAGGTCATTTTTGAATCAGACTCTTTGTGCTTAGTTAATGCACTCCAGAGAGGTACTACTCTTCTTCAAATTGCGAGCATGTTTGCAAAAATTGTTTCTAACTCATTAAGTTTTAGTTTATGTAATTGGTCTTTTGTCAAAAGAGAGGGGAACAAGGTAGCGCATAGTATAGCTTCTTGGGCCTTGGAATGTAATGATGAGTTGATCTTAGAAGGTAGGGTTCCAGATTGTGCGTGTATATGGGCAACTGATGATGTACTTTCTTCTAATCGATAATTATAGCTTCTCTTTTCGAACAAAAAAAAAAAAAAAAAAGAACAAAAAGTAATAGAGCTCCATAGTCAATACCTTCTTTAATGCCGTGATGAATGCACTGTCCTTTGAGAGAAAAGGTGCTACTCGAGGTGTTCTGGACATAAGGTCAAGCCATGATCGTATGTAAGAAGGATTGACTGCCAAACTACTGTTATCAGCAAAAATATTGATATTCTTTCCTTGTTGACGATAAATATGCCTCTGCACAACAAAATTCAGATGATTGAGTTCACGTTACATGCGAACGAGTGAAAGGTACTTGATGTAATATGCATACGTGTGCAAAATAATAGTTTGATTTTGAATAGAACGTTTAGAACAATCTGCAGGTTCCAAAATAGACGACGTAAGAATAATAAAGAATATTAGTCTTACCGCTAGACTCTCAGCGACCACCTTTACACTCTTAACAACTGCAGCTTCATTGACAAACTCTCTGATGCAAAGGCAAAAAGTAACACAAAAAGCAAAACAATCAGTAAAATGATTTCCCTAATCATACGATTTATCTAGAGGGTAAAAATGGCAAAGATTCTGAATATTCACCTGTTATCAGAAAGACCTCCAGTACTTTCCAGTAAATCCGGTGGAGCTGAAAGTCCAGAAAGTGTTGCTGCAGTAACTCTTAACCTGGAAAACTGTTCATGTTCCCAAGCTACCTGCATGTCGTAACCTTTAGCATAAAGCAACCGACTTTCTAAACTCTGATAAGTCAATGTAATTTTCTACATTTACAACATCCGTAGTGACAATTTGGTGTTGTCTTAATCATATTACAAGATGAAAAAACGAATAAAGTGCACAACCGTAAGTTTGCTTACTCGGGAATTGGAAACATTTATTTTCTTGTGTTTTAGCCCAACTGTAACCCCTAATTCCTCTGCTACATTAGATAAACCCTGCACACAAGAACAATAAGACAGGAATATAATATTGAAAAACTTAAGGCACTAAAAAAGTAAGGTATTCCATAGAGGTGATTTGGGTTGTTTTATCTGGCACAGGTCAGTCAACATCGGCTTTTGATGAATGCAGCCTCCTAACGCATTAATGGTTCAAAAATTCAGAATTATTGCAGAAATGACATTGTTTCTGCAATCCTGATTGACAGATAATTAACTAATATTAAAAACAGGAGCCTGGACAAAAAGTGTTTGTTGGTGAACCCAACCCGACCCAGACCATTTTAAATCATAGTAAAACCTAAACGAATTACACCCAATCTGCCCATTTGGTCACCTCTAGTGTCTCTTATGATGTTTTAATCACTTACCTCAAAGATTTGCTTTACATATGCATTCTCTGGAGGTTTGGAAACATGAAGCCATAACCCGTTTTCCCCTGAGCCAAGACTATTCAGGCAGATAGCATAATCTATACTTTCTCGCAAACGTTGATCAAAACTTTTAAGCCACTGCAGAAAAAATAAAGCACATTGAGTGAACAACTTCAGAAAGAAAATAGTTAAGAGTGGATATGAAGTCTAAAGAGGAACACACCTTCTGAGTTCCATTGTAGTTATAAGGCCCGCCAGATGTCAACCCAAAGAGTATATTGTATCTTCCTCTTGTGTTAGGGTTGGAATATAAAATAGAGAATAATCTAGCAATTTCAAGAAGTGCCACAACACCACTGCCATTGCTATCACTTCCAACTGATAATGCCTATAAGAGAGAATGAAAGACAAAATTCAGTACAAGTCCATCGTTTAGGAAGTAATAGAAAGGGTAAGATAGGTAAACTACCGGAGCTGCACCAAATGTATCATATGATGCGACAATGGCGATAGTTGGAAGCTGGTTTGAATCACCATCAGCTTTAGATCCAGGCAACCATCCCTGAGAAAAGTTAAATCGATATCAGAAATCACCCAGCAAACACTCTTTTGTCCATTTTCTAAGATACACGCAACGCGTTCTATAAGATTACCCTAAAAGAAGTATGATTACAATAACAATCTACATTTTTAGAAGGTTGTAAGCATTAATATACACTACCAGCTACTTTCAGTTCGTTTGACCAACTTCCTTTTTGGCCAAAGTAACTTATGTGACCCGTTTGAAACTAAGCACAACCCAAATCAGCCCATTCATACGCAAAGGGGTCGAAATTTCCACCTATAAGTTGCATACATCTATTATCTAGATTTGGGGTTTTTGTATTCGAAAGTCGGGTTGTTTAATGAACTCACATGGTTCATTATTTAAGTTAGATTGATTTGGTTCGGCCTCCATAAACTAGAAATGTAAACCTGCAAGATTTAAACCAACTTGACTTTGTGGTTTCTCCTAAACTAAGTTAGCCATTTGGTTTTGCAACTTTGCCTTTTAAACTTTGTAACTAAGTAAGCAATCTTCTAACCTATTCTTGTGCCTTTTAAGCTCTGTCAAAACCAAGTAAATAACTGCACCGTTTTTCATATGATCTCCTTGAGTAAAACAGTTTATCAAGCAAGTGCCGTCAAAACAGGTGCCACATTTGACATATAATATTGACGTTTTGTAAAATTTGCCACGACCTTATCTGATTAATGCTTGATTGATCAAGCTTAGAGAAATTAGATGTACATAGGAAATAACCTGGATATTCGTAATTGTGGGTGATGAAAGTTTCTTAGGAGCCGGTGAAGAGACAATAAGCTTGTATCTGTAAATAGAAAGAATAAAACCGTCATTATCCATATTACAGAATGTACTAAAAACAATTAATGGATCTTAACAGTAAACAGGTTAAATCACAAAAAGACAAGTATCAATGTGTCACAGAAACATGTGACGACTTGTAGAATAAGATCCAATTTGTGGGTGAATAGGCAGCATTGATATGATAGTATAAAAGATGTGTGTTCACAAGAGTTTTTATAGCTGTCACAATTCCCGAGCCACTAAAATGACAATGTCATTCACAATTTTCAATTTTTCATAAAATGACAAGAGTATCTAAGTAATTTGGTTCCATCAAATGTACTCTTTTGAACTTGAACCTTGCTTTAATATCTAACACTTAACCAAAAAAGAAATAGATGTCATCTTTGAACTTCTTCCTGAAAGTTCGCTGTTACTAGTTGATGCAACATTTTTAACGAAGCCCTGCCCAGTACTATGTTAATACACCAGAAATTATCCTGAAGATGAACAGTTGGTCTAAGTTGTTTTATATCCTTCTTCTAGTTATTATCAAAAAGTAGCATACAAATCAAGCTAAGCAGTCGAATCCAATAAGATAACCGCTTAAACAACTCGAATCAAATCGGAGTTGGTTCTGTAATTAGTTATTGATACCTTCCAGTAGAAATCCTAAATGTTAATGCAAGTAAAATCCTACGGAGTACATCGTATACGATAAAGTAGCAAAGCAACATTTTGAAGAATGAAATATTGCTTGGATTGTATTTGAAAATAAAGAAAATCAATAGTAAAAATATGTATAATCATGAATCAAACTGTCTACACAAACCCGCAGCGGCGGCTCGTTCCGAATAATGCCCTTTGGATCCTCATAAGCTCCTTTCAACTCAGCTATATTCCTATGCCCAGTTAAATGATGCATTATTTGCACCTCACGTCTAATGTCATCAATGTTATCTTTGTTGATGAGTTTCCGCGTATGACGTCTGACTCCGAATTGACCACTTTGAAGGCCCCGTTTCTTGTGGAGTAGTATATTATCAGTTTCATTTTCCGACGTCTGTGTGTTATGTTACACCTTTTGGTAGTTCGGTTTGGTGGGTTTTTGGATTTTGTTTTTGTCATCTAATTTTTGTACATTCTAATTTTACTTAAGATGTCACTTATTGGTTTTTGTAAATCAAGATTTGTTTTCTTAAGTGGGTTTATAGTCTATTGAATCTAGTCATGTCTTCATATACGTAAACCACGACTATATGAACTAAACCCGGCCATATGACCCGGCAATTCCGGCCAATACCTGGCTATTCCGGCCATGACCCGGATTTTTCGGCCTATACCCGGTTAGTTCCGGGCAAGACCCGGATTTTCCGGCCTATACCTAAGCTCATTACATTTGGAATCAGAGCTCGATTATGGCAACAAGATTCTGTTCCAATTCAGTTATAATCGTCAAAATCAATCTGTTAAATTTCCGGCGAGTTAGTTTTCCGGTCAATTCCCAATCACAAATATGTCATTGATTGTTCTTATTCTATTAACCAACTACAATGGTTAACACTAGATCATCAGAAGGTGGAACTTATGATAACAATGGTTGTTTGACCACCACAAACACCGTTGACTTGAACACTACTCTGATTAACATGCAAAGATCAATGGAACAGATGAATGAAAACATTAGAGGGTTGTTAATATTTCAACAATTTGCTACTGGTGAGATCAATAAAATAGCAGGTGGTGAAGGAACAAGTAAGGTTAGTCTCCATGCATATGTTTGATAAAGCACTTAATTGGCATAAGCAATTCATTAAGAGACATGGTGAAAAAGTTGAATGGTCTTTGTATGAGAAAGAGGTGCAAAAACGTTTTGATTCCGTGTTTGAGGACCCAATGGTAGTGTACCAATACCAGTTTGAATCACTAATGAATAAGGTGGATTTGAGCGAGTCTTATGCTGTGAGTATGTTTATAGGAGGATTGAAAGATGAAATTGGTAGATCAGAAAAGGTAGATCAGTGCCTTTGTTGCCCACACCTAAGTCTGCTTATGCTAATACAAGCACATATGTCAATAGGAATATGTCTTATCCACCCAAAAGTACCACCACCACAAAACACTGTCACTAGACCTTCATTTGTACCAAATAATAGCTGACAAAAGAGCTAAGAACCTATGCTTCTATTGTGATCAAAAGTTTGTGCCAGGTCACAAGTGTAGTGGACAATTGTTCTCTTTAGAAATTTGTGCTGAGGAGGGTGAGATAGGAGATTGTGACACAGAGGAGCAGATGATGCACAATTTTGGAGAAACTGTTATTGAGGAACCCCAAATTTCATTACATGCCTTAACTGGAGAAAGTACTTACAAGACAATGAGGGTGAAAGCTTATGTTGGAAAACGCACAGTGCACTCTTTAGTTGATTCTGGTAGTACACACATTTTTGGATCTCAAAACTACCAAAAAGTTAAGCTGCGGGCTTAAAACAATACGTCCCATGGAAGTCTCAGTAGCTAATGGCTAAGTCATCAATAGCTTGTTTCAATGTAAGGACTTTAAATGGACTTTCAAAGGTGTGGAATTTGTGTCTGATGTGCTCATTTTACCACTGGGAGGGTGTGAAATGGTGTTGGGAGTGCAATGGTTGTCCACTTTAGGTAGCATTAAGTGGGACTTCAAGGAGTTGGTGATGAATTTTGTGTACAAAAATAGGAGAATGGTGTTGACTGTTGAGGGGAACTCAGAAAGCCACTTTGCAGTGGATGTGTGGGAAAAAAACAAGAAAAGATGTTGGGAGTTGCGGGGCAAGGCCAATGCCCAAGTGTTGTGTGTTTACCCAAACACCCTGTTCAACCTAAGTCCCACACCAAATGAACCAGCTATACCACAACTCACTACTCTTTTGAAAGACTATCAAGATGTATTTGAAATGCCCACCTCTTTACCACCTAAAAGAACACATGACCACACTATTCCACTACTACAAACACACCACCTATTAACATCAGACCTTACAAACACCCACCAAACCAAAAAGATGCCATGGATGCAATGGTCAAGGAATTGATGGAGTCTGGAGTTATTAGAGATAGTCAAAGCCCCTATTCTTCTCCTATTGTCATGGTCAAAAAGAAGGATGACACATGGAGGATGTGTGTTGACTACAGGCAACTCACTAAGCACACTGCCAAGGACAAATTTCCAATACCAGTTATTGAAGAGCTAATAGATGAATTGAGCAGGCATAATTCTTTTCTAAATTGGATTTGAGATCAGGGTACGATGACAATTGAAAGACAGCATCCAGCATTCAGGACACATGAGGGACTATGAGTTCTTGGTGATGCCATTTGGGCTAACCAACGCACCTTCCGCATTTCAGTCACTCATGAACACTGTTTTCAAGCCTTATTTGAGAAAGTTTACACTAGTCTTTTTTTTTTATTATATACTGGTGTATAGTTAATTAAGTACAAGTTTCATTTATGAATTACGAGTGACAAAGATGTCCTTTTTATGCGTTATTTTATAACTGAACTTAATGTACACAGTTATGTCTAAACAAACACATCTTGATTCTTTTTTTTTCCTTAAATCTAAAGTGATTCCATATACCAAACACATTTTGATTCTTTGTTTTCTTAAACCTAAAGCGATTCCATATACCCAACACATTTTGATTCTTTGTTTTCTTAAACCTAAAGTGATACCCATATACCAAACGCACCCTTAAAGTTACAACTCTTATAACTTCACAACATCATTTTCTTCAAAAATTAGTTTAATAGTGCAACAAAATAACTATCGTAATCATATTTGGCATCTTAAATAGCCATAGAAAGAAGTAAAAAATTTAGAAAAGTAGTTTGAAGGATCAGCCCAACCGGCCGTTGCAAAAAATTACCCACTTTGACCAGAGCACAACCGGCCCTTTTCCCACTTTTAATCAGAATATTAGACATCTACAAAGGAAGATGATAGAAAGGAACAAGAAACCAAAATTAAAAAGAATAAAAAATGGAGTTAAGAAGATAATGTTACCTTGAGAGCTACTTTTTTAAGTTTGTTCATTGCACGGAATTGTTTCATTCACGTAAGCACAGCAATGTCAACTGGCTTATCTGGTGCATCACCATCTTCTCTCATCCATGGATGATCTACATTACAATTAGGTATAAAACATACAGATCTAAGACAAACTCACCTGACTAGAACAATACTGTTTCGTACTTTCTTACAAAACTGGGCTTGTGTGCACCTAATTCATAAATCTAATGTATTTAACAAGATTTAAAACTTACTTAAAACTTCAACCGCCGTAAGCCTTGCCTTAGGATCAGACTGTAGCATCTTCTTGACAAGATCTTTAGCACTGCTTGATATGCTTGGCCAAGGATCAGACACAAAATCAAGATTTCCACGTAATACCGCATCAAAAATGCTCTGCTCAGTTTCTGTAGAATAAAGAATACTATAACCTTAAACCTTGAACAAGACATGTTACAATTGTTGTCTTTATGAAGCAGAGGAAGATTCATTCTATGATGACAACCTCATTAAAAATAAATCTAAAAGGCATATATCCCCTAACTCTAACCCAAAATGTCTAAACAAACACATCTTGATTCTTTTTTTTTTCTTAAACCTAAAGTGATTCCATATACCAAACACATTTTGATTCTTTGTTTTCTTAAACCTAAAGCGATTCCATATACCGAACACATTTTGATTCTTTGTTTTCTTAAACCTAAGGTGATACCCATATACCAAACGCACCCTTAAAGTTACAACTCTTATAAATTCACAACCACACACCTATCATTTTATCCATCAGATTTTGAATAAATTTCTCATACGAGGAAGAAGATCACACACCTATCATTTTATCCATCAGATTTTGAATAAATTTCTCATACAAGGAAGAAGATCACAAATTTAGCAATCTTGCAGGTACTCTCTTTATAAATCACGTTACACAATATTTATTTTCGTTGATATTATGATGCTTCAAATGCTTGTATACTATATATCGTTTCATTTTTAATACACAACATCATTTTGTGCAACTAAATAATACACTTTTTGCATATGACTTTCATACATTTCATTTTTAATACACAACATCCACAACATCACCATGTCTCTTTTATTTTCTCAACCCACCACAACCCCTTCCATCTACAGCCACCCCCGCCACCACCCATCATATTCGACAACTACCACAGCACGCAACCCACCACCCATCATATACGACCCACAAAGTTCCGGCCAACCACCACTGTAACGTTCGTAATACACCACCACTGTGACCAACATCTATGCCATCACCGGATCGTCCCTCACACCTCCAGTGATCATCTCCGCCGATACCCCCAGGCCCCAGCCATCATCCCCGCTGTTACTCCAACCATCATCAAACCACCACTGTAACGTTTTGTATGTTTGTTTCAGATGGGATGGTTGTGAAGTATGATGTGGGTTTTGATTTGTGTGTGACTTAGTTACTGTATTTGCTTGTATGCATGAAGATGAGTGAGTGGTTTTACCAGTGTGTGGATTTGTGAAATATGGTTTTAATAATAATAATAATAATAATAATAATAATAATAATAATAATAATAATAATAATTTGTATCAACTTCATCCAAAAGTGCATACGTATTCTGATAAACTAATGCACACTAAAGCATCATGTAAGTCGAATTACATTTCGTTACCACATCTTGACAAACAAGCCTCCCCATTGCAACTGCAAAACCCTTCTTTCTTGCACTCTTTCACTCGATCCCCCGAACTTTCTTGGTGGATTCTTCAATCACCTTTTAACCCAACTTGTACGATAAGATTTAGTACATGTGCTCCACAACGCACTTGTATTAATTTACTATCACAACCTAACACATTATTCCAATGTAGAAACCATCGTACATTTGGCGTTATCTAAGTTGATAGTAATTTTATCAATTCCACAATTTGACATAAATTTAATCAAAAGCGATGCTAAAATTTTACTTGAACGAGGCAGTATAACTCTAAAGTTTAAGACTTTCTTTCTTAAGACCCAATCTTCATCAACATATTGAGCTCTCAACGCCATGTATCCATCACTTGTTATTGAACTCCACAAATCAGTCGTGAAACAGATCCTACTGCCAATGTTGCAAAAAACGTTAGGCGCTAGTCGGGCGGTCGACCACCTTCGAGGAGGGATCGGTCTGGGAGCCACGCCGACGAGGCCTAGGCGGATTGCATTTTTTTAATATTTTTATAATTTTTTATTACTTTTGTTATTCGTATTTATTTAATATTATTATAGCATACTTTCACCAATTTTGTGTAAAGCCAAATAATATGAGTTGAGCCATTTGTGTAAATTATTAAATGGGTAAAAAAAGAGATATACTAATAAATATAATGGAAAAACCTACAAAGTGAAAAATGAAAACTTAAAGTATTTTAGAAAGTTCTTACACTATTTTCGGAAAGCATATGCAAAGTTGGAAACTATTAACGCACTATTAATACACATCGAAAACCGGGTAGAGTCGGGTCATTTCAAACCCGGCGAGTAGACCCGATATAATTTGACCCATTTTTTTCAACCCAACCCAGCGGATTGACCCGGTTTAATTTGACCCGAATCTTCGACCGGAACAGTTCAACCGGTTGAACCGCCCGGGTTGTACCGGGTTTCAAACATTATGTTTAATTCTCAAATCCTCAAACTTTTATTATTTTTCGTTTATAACCCATAAACTTTTTTTAAAACTATATGCCGCTATAAAATCTCGTTGCTATGCTCGGGTACTCGTCTATTACTAATAAATTAACTAACGTTTTTTTCTCTTTCTTACAAGAAATTTTTTGTCCTCTCTTCTATATCCTCCCTTAAGAGTGAGCATCGGTCTAAGACCGGACCAGGCCGGCTAAGACCAAGACCGAAATAGCCCAAAAACCTAGACCGAGGACCGGATCGAATGTGTTAGGTACAGTCCGGGTTGGTACGCCGGACCGAGACCGAAATAAAGAAAAAGTTGGGACCGAGACCGAACCGCTGGTCCTTCGGTTCGGTCAATTTTTGTTCGATCTGGTCGGTTTTCTCGGTCGGTTTTCTCGGTCAGTCTGGTCGGTTCGATGGATTTGCTCAGCCCTATCCTCCTTCTCCTTCTTTCTACAACACAAAGACACCAGAAAACACCACCACCAATGCAAATACGAACACCAAAAGGCGATCTACCCCAAATCTTGTTAACCGATGTTGACCTAGTCGGCCTATTTGGCCCGCCTAGTTAGAATATTGACCGCCTTTTGACTTGGCCGATTTGATGAAAATCGCGGCGGTATGTGACCGATTAGCACCTAGGACTTTTCTAACTTCATTTTATGATTAAACTTTTCCCTCGATATACATCTAAGACATTTTCCTTCATTGTGTTTCTTGGAATATGGTTCACATCTCGATGTAAAAATTTGTGCAATTGTCTAGTTGCCTCATCCATCGTCCTTAGGATAAATTACATAAATGTTACTTGTGGGTTAGTGAAAATTGCATTACTATTTTTTTTATCCACTCTTTACGGTTTTACCAGCTATTTTTTATATAATTTTTTATTTTTTATATATGTTTTTGTCTATGTGTTTTATATACTTTTTTTCAACATGTTTTTATATAAGTTTTCTTCCATTTTTATACGTTTTCATCCGATTTTTATACGTTTTCATCCACTTTTATTCATCCCTTTTTATACATCTTCAACCGATTTTATGCGTTTTCACATGTGACGAAAAAAATTTTCTAGAAGAATATTTCAGAAAAAAAAAAAGTTTGTTGACAAAAAAATTCCGGAAAAAAAAAGTTTTTGAAAAAGAATTCTGAAAAAAAAAAAGTGAAAAATTCCGAAAAAAAAATTGAAAAAGAATTTCGAAAAAAAAAATGGAAAAAAAAATATGAATTTTTTTTTGAAGGGACCATTTATGTAATTTACCCTAGGGATGGTGGTTGCAATCGCAAACTCACATGGATAAACTCACACGGATCATTTATGTAACTTAGAAAAGTAAAATGGTCAAACTACTCACATAAAGACAAGATGTCAATATTAATACTCACAAGAGTATCTTTCTTTTTTTTTCGTTACTCAGAAAAGTATTTTTAGAAAAGTATGATACTTTTTAAAGGTATTATCCCGATTAAATAAGATGAGAAACAAAGAAAATCAAATTTCTTTGTTTCAATAATTTAGAAGTAAAACTATAAAGAGTTGAACGAAAACAATGGGCCAACTTGTTTGTTAGCTTTAACCGAACAAACGACCTTTGTGTTCATATTTGGTGGTTGAAAAGCTTATCCGTGTTCATTTATGCTCATTCCTCGTGACGCTGAACAAACATATAAGAATTAAGCATAAAATATAGATACAATTCACTTTCCCGTATATGTTTACTAAACGTTCTTGAACATACATGAATATATAAGACATTTCTTTGTGTTTGTTCATTTAACCAAACGAGCAAGCATTAAACATGTTCATCCTTATTCATTTGATAAACATAATTCAAACTTCTAACTAAAGGGTTCATAAAAGTCTTGACGTCTGGTTCACTTATAGTACGATTTATTAGAACTTTGAGCACTAAATTAGCATTTTTCTTCATTTTTTATGCAAATTACGGACTTAGTTATTTTTCTTTAACTCAACTAACGAGCTTATTTTCTTATAGTTTGTGGGCCTAAAAATAAATAAAAATACAGTTGAGGCCCAAAATCCTTACATGTATTAGCAGATTTAGGCACCAAAAGGATACCACGGACTACATATATAGAATGACGCCTTAAAAATTTGAGGGCATAAAGCCCTAGCTTTAGTAACTTTACTTGAGCCACCACGGGTCCCAAACACCCCTGAATTCAGTAATGAAAACCAGTCCCAAATACCTTTAATAACTAAATGATTCTCAAACGAAAACAGTCCCAAACACCCCTAAATTCAGTAATGAAAAACAATCCCAAACACCCTTTAATAACTAAATGATTCTCAAACGAAAACAGTCCCAAACACCCCTTTATTCTGCATGAAAAACAATCCCAAACACCCCTTTATTCAACAATGAAAAACAATCCCAAACACCCCTTAATAACTAAATGATCCTTAAACAAAAACAGTCTTAAACACCCCTTTATTTCTAAACTATATACACCTAAAAATAAACAACTTCTGATTAACTCAAGAAGTAAGAAAGTAAAATCAACATAAAAAATTCATAGATTTATAGATTTTTAAAAGATAGTAAAATAATAATACCTTGATAACTGATAAGTTAATACTGGATTACAAAAATAAATAACCAACTAGTGAAAGTGAGAGAGAGTTAGGGCAAAAGATACCCATTATTTAGTCTGACCTTTTTGTGCCTTCCAAATAGCCTAGTTAAAATAAAAGACAAAGCCCCTTTTGCCACCTCTATTATTTAAACTAATCCCGTAACTGATTCTCCCTTTCTTTTTCTCAACAGCAAAATGGTGGATGCTTTAGTAACTGTGGCTGCCGAGGGAATACTAAAAAAGGCTTTGTCCATAGCTGCAACCGAAGTTGCCCTTGCACTGGGGTACAAAGATAAGCTGGCGGAACTTCAGAAGACGTCAAAAATGATTCATGCAAAGTTAAGTGACGCTGAGGGGAAAAAGAGTACAGGTCTCGTGATGGAGTGGCTAAAACAGCTAAACGACGTAGTCGGTGAAGCTGATAATGTTTTGGATGAAGCTCACTATGAAATGTTGAGGCGTGGGGAGAAGAAACGATATCGGGGTAACGTGGCTAGAAAGATATGTTGTTGTCCAAATTTGAAAAAGTTTTCATTTGGTAGAGAAATGGGTCATAAAATTGAAAACATTAACAAAAAGTTGTCTCAGATTTATGAACAAGCAAGAAATTTAGGACTTGAAGATGAACGGTTTGAACCAGCTGGGAATAGCTACCGCCCGAGTACTGTTCCATACTTGGACGAATTCAAAATCATTGGGAGGGAGAATGAAAAAATAAGAATTGTAGGGCTCTTAACTAACTTAAGAGGAGAAAAACTTACCATTGTTCCCATTGTGGGAATGGGTGGCATTGGGAAGACTACTTTGGCTAAGTCGATATACAATGATCCCAAAATCGAGCAACATTTTGATGTTAGAGCTTGGTTGTGTGTGTCGGTTAAGGTCGAAGTTAATACACTTCTCGCAGATATCTATGAGTCTCTTGCAAGAAAGAAAGTTGAGTCCCTTATGAGGGTTAATATAATTAGAGATCTTCAAGTGAAGTTGGGATCCAAAAGATATTTGCTAGTTCTAGACGACGTCTGGGATGAAGAGTTGGCATATTGGGATGACTTCAGGAATTGTATGCTACAAGTGAAATCAGATCATGGAAGTGGCATTATTGTCACTACACGAAAACTCAACATCGGTAGGAATGCTACCATTGAGGATTTGTATGCTTTAGAATGTCTTTCGGATGATGATTCTTGGTCCATGTTTAAAGAAAGAGCATTACCACCGTCGCTGGAATTTGAAAGGATAGGACATGAAATCGTGAAAAAGTGTCGTGGTTTGCCCTTGTTGGTAGATATACTAGGAAGCATGTTGCGGCATTACAATACTGACAAAGGCAAGTGGTTGTCCATCCTAGGAAGCGAGGTTTGGGATGCAGACGAAAGCGGCAGAGTTCTAAGCATCTTGAAATTAAGTTTTGATAATCTCCCAAATTCTATGGTAAAGCAATGCCTTTTATACTGTTCAATCTTTGAGAAGGATGAAGTCATCGGCAGCGAAGAACTTGTCCAACTTTGGATGGCTTTAGGGTTGGTTCACACAGATACGAAGACAAACAAGGAGATGGAGGATGTGGGAAATGATATTTTCCAAATTATTGTAAACAATTCCTTGTTTCAAAATGTTAAAAAGTATGAAGGTGGTAGCATTTTTTATGAGTGCCAGATGCATGATCTGGTCCATGATCTTTTGTTATTACTTTCGCGCCATGAAATTTCCCATTTGGTGGTGAGCGATGATGTACAAATTCTTGCTGTAAAACATCTCGTTCTGCAACAAAGAGGTTACGAGAATTCAGTGTTTGATATATTCAAAGAGGATATGAAAAAAACTAGAAGTCTGCAGACATTGTTCTTCTTGAGTGGAGATGCGACGAACATTACACTTAAATATTTCAAGTGCTTGCGTATCCTAAAGTTGAGTGGATTATACCTGAGTCGATCAAGGCTAGATGAGGTACCTGAGTCAGTCGGAGAGTTGGTGCATCTTAGGTATCTCGATCTGTCATATACCGACATCAAAACTCTTCCAAAATCTATTGGTAAACTTTACCATTTGCAAACTCTGAAGCTGATTGGCTGCTTCTATATAGAATTCCCACAGGAAATGAGAAATTTGATAAGCTTGCGCCATCTTGTGTATGATTCATCATATATTGGCGCTCCTAAGGATGTGGGGCTATTGACTTCACTTCGAACATTGCCATTATTTAAAGTGGGTCGACAGAAAGGACGTCAAATAGAAGAGTTAGGCCATTTGAAACACCTTAGTGGGAAGCTCTGTATTTACAGACTTGAAGAAATTGACAGCAAAGAAGAAGCTCTCAAGGCAGATTTACATGGGAAACAAAATTTATACGAGATTGAATTCCATTGGAGTATTTATCGTGATGAAGGTAGTAAGAGAAATGACAAGGATGTATTGGAAGGCTTGCAACCTGCTGCAAATGTGAAAAGCTTAGTAATTTATAACTATTCCGGTAATAGTATTCGAGAATGGGTAATGAAGATGTCATCTATTCGAGAAATAATATTCTGGGGATGCTGGAGATTAAATGAAGAATCAGTTTTGCAGGGCTTGCCAATGGAAGTAACACGTGTTGAATTAAACGGTAAATGGATAAGAGGTTCAGGTGATTAGATATAAGTAACACGTGTTCTTTTAAGTAACACGTGTTCTTTTAAACAATAAACGGATAAGATAGGTATGTGTGTAGGGTGAGCACCGACTGTGGGTTATAAGTACCGTGGCTATTTTTTTAAACAAACCGGGTCTAGGACCTAGGCTTTTTTTTTTTTTTTTTTTTTTTTTTTTTAATTTTGTTTATATCAAAAAGCTATAAACCTGAAAGTGCGGAACAGAAAATATAAAGTTTAATATGTCAAACGCTTAAAACTGTCAAAAATACGGAACAGAAACTGACAAAAACTGTGCTGTGCAGAAAAAAAAGGGGGGACAAAAAGTGGGGGACAAGGTCTGCCACCCTTGTCCCCGGTACCGTTAGTATGCCCCGTATGTGTGTATTGTGAGCACCGACTGTTTCTTTAATTTCCTCATAGTATATAAGTTTAATCTTTATCTATTTGTGTTACATTGTTTAATTACGTGATTTGATTATTTTGTTTCAACGTGTCTTTTTTATTTTAGAGAAATCGATTTTATCTCATAGTATATAAGTTTAATCTTTATGCATTTGTGTTACATCGTTTAATTACGTGATTTGATTATTTTGTTTCAAGTACTATGCTTCTCGATTATTTTGTTACAACGTGTCTTTTTTATTTTAGTGAAATCGATTATATCTCATTTATCGTCTTACATAATGTATATTAAGGTTTTGTGTTATTTTTATAACATTAACTATAAAAATCAAAAGGCTTGTGTCTCAATAATATTTCATGTGTAAGAATGCTTAATTGCCGTGAGATAATTAAAATAACGTGATATTGATTTATTGTGTAAATATTGTGAGATACTTAATTGTCTTTTAAAAAAATAACTGTAAGATATGTAAGATGTTTCTTAACTTTCCAAAATTATTGAATCTTCTATGAAACCTTATTAATTTCTATAATCAATTACTTGTGGCTATATTAATAAAGATTTTGTTGTATTTTTTCGCCGCACTTACAACAAAATAAACATTTGAAGTTTATGTTACAAAAAGAATAACATCGTCAGCATACTTACTAATAATGTATTGAGTATTAAGTAAGTTAAAAAAAAAGAAAACTAATTTTATTCAAGAATGGTGTGCTTAAGTAAAACCAAAACTTTTTATTTTTATGTTTATTAAATACAAAATTACATTTAGTAAATTTATTGATATAAGAATAACTTGTATAATTTCAACCATATGAAAATAAAAAGCAAACAAAGTTTAAAACAACGTAAATGTAAATTAGAGGTAACTACATTTTTGGTCCTCGTGGTTGTATCAAAATTGCACTTTCAGTCCAAAATTCAAAATTCGTGATATATCAGTCCAATATGCTTACGTGGCTTCCACTTTCGGTCCAAATTTCAAACATGGTTCCACTTTTGGTCCAAATCGCTAACGGAGTTAGTTTAGTCCGTTAAATCTAATTGTAAAGTTGCAACATTAGTCCTTTAACCTAACGGTCGTTTGCAACGTTCGTCCTTTATACCAAATATCGTTTGCAATGTTTGCACCGTTAGTCATTTCAGTTAGTTAGTTTAAAATAAAAAAAAAAAAAAAAAAATTAAATTAAATCGAAAAAAATTAGAAAAAAATCTAAAAAAATGATTTTTTTTTTCGAAATTTTTTTTTTCCAAAAAAAATAATTTTAAAAAAAAAATTCTAATAAATTTTTTTCTTAAAAAAGTCGAAAAATATTATAAAAAAAAATTTGAAATTTGAAAAAAAAATTCTAATAAAAAATTTTCTTAGAAAATTCGAAAAAAATTATAAAAAAAAAAATTTTGACAAAAAAATTTTTTCCAAAAAATTCGTCAAAAATTTTTTAAATTTTTTTTTAGAACATATATATTTCAAAAAATTTTAAGAAAAAAATTTTTATTAGAAATTTTAAGAAAAAATTTTATCGTCAATTTTTTTTTTTTTTAGAATTTTTTTCAACTTTTTTAAGAAAAAATTTTATTAGAAAAAATTTTTTTTTTGGAAAAAAAAATTTCGTCAAATTTTTTTGTTTTTAGAATTTTTTTTGACTTTTTAAGTGGTGGGTGGTGGCGGTGTTAAGTGGTGGTGGTGGTGTTAGGTGTGGTGGTGTTGGGTGGTGGGGGGGTGGCGGTGTTGGGTGGTGGTGGTGGCGGTGTTAGGTGGTGGTGGTGTTGGGTGGTGGCGGCGGTGTTAAGTGGTGGTGGGTGGTGGCGGTGTTTAAGTGGTGGTGGGTGGTGGCGGCGTTAAGTGGTGGTGGTGGTGTTAGGTGGTGGTGGTGGTGGTGGTGGCGGTGTTAGGTGGTGGTGGTGTTGGGTGGTGGCGGCGGTGTTAAGTGGTGGTGGGTGGTGGCGGTGTTAAGTGGTGGCGGGTGGTGGCGGTGTTAAGTGGTGGTGGTGGTGTTAGGTGGTGGTGGTGTTGGGTGGTGGTGGTGGCGGTGTTAGGTGGTGGTGGTGTTGGGTGGTGGTGGTGGCGGTGTTAGGTGGTGGTGGTGTTAAGTGGTGGTGGGTGGTGGCGGTGTTAAGTGGTGGTTAAAGGACTAACGGTGCAAACATTGAAAGGACTAACGGTGCAAACATTGCAAACGATATTTGGTATAAAGGACGAACGTTGCAAACGACCGTTAGGTTAAAGGACTAATGTTGCAACTACTTAACGACTAAACTAACTCAGTTAGAAAATTGGACTGAAAGTGGAAGCCACGTGAACTTTTGGACTGATATATCACGAATTTTGAAAATTGGACTGAAAGTGCAATTTTGATACAACCACAAGGACCAAAAATGTAGTTTACTCTATTTACATAGGATTACACCGGCACTCCAAATATCAGCCTCAGCACCATAATGCCTGCGCAAAACTTCAGGAGCCAGATAATATGCACTTCCAACAAGGTCTTTGAATACATCTCCCCCACCATCAAGTAACTTTAAGTTCAAAACCACAGGTGTAATTTTTTGCGTTCTAGGACGAAACACAGGGACGATTTATGTAATTTACTCTTTAATTTCAGAGGTCTCGCTAATTATTAATATTTTAATCAAAGGCGGCTTCTTGTGATTTTCGGTGGCTTTCTACCATACCAAAAAAAAAGAAAAAAAATATCAACAAATTATAAAAAATAATTGAAACCGCACGAACAAATTATAAAAAAATAGAGCTTTTGTTATTCCTCGTAATTTGTTAAATCGCTTAATAACAAAAGGATGATTTAGTAGACTGTTATCGCACGCCCTTTAAGCCGTATCCCATGATATCAACTTCAATGAAAACAAGAAACTTCGTGGTGTGTAACAGTAATATTTTACTACCTACTCATTACTCACCCACTATTCTATGATAAACCGAAATGAAGGAACCTTGTAAGTTGTTACATATGGACTACCAAAACATTACTTGACCATTCGAGTTTGTTGAATTCGAGTTTTATGTTGTACGATGTCATGAACTGAGATCCGGAGTATATAGTCTGACATTCGATTATCAAAGAACAAAATTTCTAAATAAATTGCCTGGAAAAGATTACAGAGGTTACATGTATCACATAACCAAAATTTTCTGCATGTTTCTGATTATAACAAATAATTAATCCTCAAGGTAACTACAAGTAAAGCTACAAGAGACCATCATGGTTCAATGACATCATCAAAGGTTGTGTGGCTCAATGACATCATCAAACTGATTTGACTTTGCGTGATGGCGGGCGGCGGAAAAGACTAATCAGATCATCAAGACCCTGTTGAAAGATATCGTGTGAGCGTTTTGTCTCCCAAATAATACCGCCTCAAATATGCAGTAAAGAGAAAGATGATACATACCCTGGTAGTTATCACGAGTAAACTGAAAAGGGTGATCAAGTATGATCCAAGACCAAGCAGCAAAAGCAAGTCAAATGTCACACTGGCGACCTGCAATTGAGTCAAGGTGATTGTATGGTTAGCTTTGAAAAAGTATGTCCAGGTGATTGTATGTTTACTTCTATGGGTCAAACTCGTAAAAAAGAACAAGGGGCCAACTTCACCTGATAGATCTGCAAGGTGCTAACTGTTGAATCATAGAAGGTGAACATCCCATCAAGTACGTCATGTTGCAAATTTACCTCTACAACATGATCTGCTAATTCCTGCAAATAAAGAATAAGACTGAGAGTCTGTCTAAATAAAGATATATGAGCTTAGTCCGTATTTCAGAAAAGTTATGGTCATTCAAGCAAACCCAAAAAGAACAAAAAGTAATAGAGCTCCTCAGTCAATACCTTCTTTAATGCCGTGATGAATGCGCTGTCCTTTGAGAGAAAAGGTGCTACTCGAGGTGTTCTGGACATAAGGTCAAGCCATGATCGTATGTAAGAAGGATTGACTGCCAAACTACTGTTATCAGCAAAAATATTGATATTCTTTCCTTGTTGACCATAAATATGCCTCTGCACAACAAAATTCAGATGATTGAGTTCACGTTACATGCGAAAGAGTGAAAGGTACTTGATGTAATATGCATACATGTGCAAAATAATAGTTTGATTTTGAATAGAAAGTTTAGAACAATCTGCAGGTTCCAAGATAGACGACATAAGAATAATAAAGAATATTAGTCTTACCGCTAGACTCTCAGAGACCACCTTTACACTCTTAACAATTGCAGCTTCATTGACAAACTCTCTGATGCAAAGGCAAAAAGTAAGACAAAAAGCAAAACAATCAGTAAAATGATTTCCCTAATCATACGATTTATCTAGAGGGTAAAAATGGCAAAGATTCTGAATATTCACCTGTTATCAGAAAGACCTCCAGTACTTTCCAGTAAATCCGGTGGAGCTGAAAGTCCAGAAAGTGTTGCTGCAGTAACTCTTAACCTCGAAAACTGTTCATGTTCCCAAGCTACCTGCATGTCGTAACCTTTAGCATAAAGCAACCGACTTTCTAAACTCTGATAAGTCAATGTAATATTTCTACATTTACAACATCCGTAGTGACAATTTGGTGTTGTCTTAACCATATTACAAGGTGAAAAAACAAATAAAGTGCACAACCGTAAGTTTGCTTACTCGGGAATTGGAAACATTTATTTTCTTGTGTTTTAGCCCAACTGTAACCCCTAATTCCTCTGCTACATTAGATAAACCCTGCACACAAGAACAATAAGACAGGAATATAATATTGAAAAACTTAAGGCACTAAAAAAGTAAGGTATTCCATAGAGGTGGCTTTTAAATGAGATGATTTGGGTTATTTTATCTCGCACAGGTCAGTCAACATTGGCTTTTGAGGAACAGGTCAACCAGATTGAAAGTAGCTTCAAAATCTATTTTTGATGAATGCAGCCTCCTAACGCATTAATGGTTCAAAAATTCAGAATTATTGCAGAAATGACATTGTTTCTGCAATCCTGATTGACAGATAATTAACTAATATTAAAAACAGGAGCCTGGACAAAAAGTGTTTGTTGGTGAACCCAACCCGACCCAGACCATTTTAAATCATAGAGTGATCACTTACCTCAAAGATTTGCTTTACATATGCATTCTCTGGAGGTTTGGAAACATGAAGCCATAATCCGTTTTCCCCTGAGCCAAGACTATTCAGGCAGATAGCATAATCTATACTTTCTCGCAAACGTTGATCAAAACTTTTAAGCCACTGCAGAAAAAATAAAGCATATTGAGTGACCAACTTCAGAAAGAAAATAGTTAAGAGTGGATATGAAGTCTAAAGAGGAACACACCTTCTGAGTTCCATTGTAGTTATAAGGCCCGCCAGATGTCAACCCAAAGAGTATATTGTATCTTCCTCTTGTGTTAGGGTTGGAATATAAAATAGAGAATAATCTAGCAATTTCAAGAAGTGCCACAACACCACTGCCATTACTATCACTTCCAACTGATAATGCCTATAAGAGAGAATGAAAGACAAAATTCAGTACAAGTCCATCGTTTAGGAAGTAATAGAAAGGGTAAGATAGGTAAACTACCGGAGCTGCACCAAATGTATCATATGATGCGACAATGGCGATAGTTGGAAGCTGGTTTGAATTGCCATCAGCTTTAGATCCAGGCAACCATCCCTGAGAAAAGTTAAATCGATATCAGAAATCACCCAGCAAACACTCTTTTGTCCATTTTGTAAGATACACGCAACGGGTTCTATAAGATTACCCTAAAAGAAGTATGATTACTATAACAATCTACATTTTTAGAAGGTTGTAAGCATTAATATACACTTTGAGCTACTTTCAGTTCATTTGACCAACTTCCTTTTTGGCCAAAGTAACTTATGTGACCCGTTTGAAACTAAGCACAACCCAAATCAGCCCATTCATAAGCAAAGGGGTCGAAATTTCCACCTCTAAGTTGCATACATCTATTATCTAGATTTGGGGTTTTTGTATTCGAAAGTCGGGTTGTTTAATGATCTCACATGGTTCATTATTTAAGTTAGATTGGTTTGGTTCGGCCTCCATAAACTAAAAATGTAAACCTGCAAGATTTAAACCAACTTGACTTTGTGGTTTCTCCTAAACTAAGTTAGCCATTTGGTTTTGCAACTTTGCCTTTTAAACTTTGTAACTAAGTAAGCAATCTTCTAACCTATTCTTGTGCCTTTTGAGCTCTGTCAAAACCAAGTAAATAACTGCACCGTTTTTCATATGATCTCCTTGAGTAAAACAGTTTATCAAGCAAGTGCCGTCAAAACAGGTGCCACATTTGACATATAATGTTGACGTTTTGTAAAATTTGCCACGACCTTATCTGATTAATGCTTGATTGATCAAGCTTAGAGAAATTAGATGTACATAGGAAATAACCTGGATATTCGTAATTGTGGGTGATGAAAGTTTCTTAGGAGCCGGTGATGAGACAATAAGCTTGTATCTGTAAATAGAAAGAATAAAACCGTCATTATCCATATTACAGAATGTACTAAAAACAATTAATGGATCTTCACAGTAAACAGGTTAAATAGAAACATGTGACAGACTTGTAGAAGTAATGAAGGCTATGTCTATGTAACAGCTTTTATTCGAGAAAACCAGGGAGCAATGGTAAGCATATAGCCATATACTAACCCGCCAGTAGTTGCTGTTGCAGGCTGACCAGCTGCATCATTTCTCTTGATATCAGCTAACACTTTATCTAAATCTTCATCTTCAAAGGCAAAATACACAGGATACTGTAAAACAGAAAATTAATTAAAAAAACAAGATATAAATAGAATGAAACACTGTAATAATATTAACTGATCTAATTTTATGCACAAAATCATGCATTAACTACACCTCAGTATCAAGTGCTATAAGTAGATTACGGAAAGGGGTACGCAGACGCATGTTAAAAATAATACTAGTTATGCATAAAAATGTGCACTCACATTGATAGTAGCGTGTATTAGCTTCTGCTCTAAATCAACCAATTGTTTCTTCAAATTCTCCTTATCAAAACTATCATCATGTCCACCAACAGTTTCACTCCTCTCAGGACGAAGAATTTGAGGAAGTAGAAGTAGTAAGCCCCCCAAAGGCTTTCCCTGTTCGATGTATTCTGCCATATCGTCAACAATAGTTAAGCACTGGATCAGATTATTATAAAAAGATACATAGACCCCCAAACTTGATACATAAAAACTGAATTCCAGTACGTCAAATTTTCAAACACGCAGTCCTTTAAGCACAATCCGGTTAAAATAAGATCCAATTTGTGGGTGAATAGGCACCATTGATATGATAGTATAAAAGATGTGTGTTCACAAGTCTCACAATCCGGGTAAAACTGAATTCCAGTACGTTTATAATCCTATCCATATTTTGAAGCAAATCCTGAGATTTTACAACTCTCACAATTCCCCTATCACACTAAAATGACAATGTGATTCACAGTTTGACAACTAGTTTTCATAAAACGTACTCTTTTGGACTAGAAACTCCTTCAGAAACCGAAGTTGACTGCTAGTAGTTGATGCAGCATAACAAGATGGTTTATAATCAAAGAAGCAATTTCAATCCTTTTAAAAACACGCATCCTTCAAAATAGTGAATGGTCCTAAATTGTTTTATAACCTTTCTAGTTATTTTATTATCCTCTACTCCAACTATATAAGTCGAAAATTATATAAGTCGTGTAAACAAAAGAAGGCAAGCACCGTCTTAAATTTTTAGTAAGATCGTACTTTACCATAGTGTAGCCTAATGCACGAAGTGCTCTAATTGATTATTAATTACTAGTACTAGTATTCATTAACAATAATAAATGAAAATAAAAATAAAAATATACCGTTGATGAAAGAAGTATGATTGAGTTCAGTCAAAGGCAAGACAAGAACAGCACGTGACAAATCAGTTGAAGAAAGAAGCAAAGAAGAAGCGGCGTGATGATTAAGGGAAGCAAGACGAGATCCGAAAGGGGATCCATTTAAATCGTACTGAATCAACCTGTACACATCAACTATTGTTGATGCATCAACAACAACAACACTTAATAAACATACAGCAGCAGCGATCAATAATATAATCATCTCCATCAGTCTTCTTCCCCCCAACATTTTATTGATTTATTGATTGATGGAAACTACGAGGCGCCTTTATCTCTCTTTTAACTAGGGTTTAATTATTATTATTTTTTTCTTTTATTTAATTAATTCCACTGGATGGATGACGTCATTATATCTTTCTTTCGGAACTTGACTTTTTTTTATTTCTTTCTTTCAGCTATTTTGCTAATCAAGATCTTATCAAACAAAAGATAAAGAGTAAATTACATAAATGGTTCATGTGATTTGTCAAAAGTTTCACCTATCGTCCCTCAAACTTAAAAGTTGTATATATCGTCCCTATCACCTCAAAAAAGGACCACGAGTGCTATTCTTTGGTGGTGATAGGGACGATATATGCAACTTTCAAGTTTGAAGGACGATAGGTGAAATTTTTGACAAATCACAGGGACCATTTATCTAATTTACTCAAAGATAAAATAATCAAACAAACAAATTATTATTTGATTTTCGAACCACAGGGACTATTCATGTAATTCTTCTATAATCACTTTTAGTTGGATATTATTTTTTACCCTAACAACACACCAACACTTATCTTTAGGGTTAACTCTACATATAGGTAACGAACTTACCAAAATTTCTAATGTTAGGTATTCGACTCTCAAAAATACTAGGTTAGGTATTGAAACTTGCATTTTTGTTCAAAGATAGGTATTTTTGCCAGGTGTCGCAATTGGTAACCGGTTGTAGCCAGTTACCTATGTTTGACCGAGTGATAAAGTTAAAAAACTCCCCTTTTTTATTTGACGCATACCACTTTACCAATTACATTTTCCCTCCAATTTGAAGAACCCTAATTCCCAAATTTCCAGAACCATAATTCCCAAAATTAAATAACCCTAATTCTCCAATCCATGTAATAATCAAAATGGGTAACGGTAAACCCGACAAGAATCGTGTTTTCACAGTTAACCTAAAACACGATGGTATTTTTGCGATAAATCCTTTTGCTTATATGAACTTCGATGAGAAGCAAATTACAGATCTTAACTTTGAAGGTATGTCATGTGTTGAACTCTTTGATGTAGTTAGGCATTTAGTGCATAATCCACTTAGAAGACTTTATTATTGCAAAGTAGGAACCCCATTAAGATTAGGCATTAAGGAAATTAAAAATGATGATGATGTTCAGTCATTTTTAACTTGTGGTTTTGAATCAAAATGGGTAGTTGATTTGTATGCTGAACATCTAGATGAAGATGTTTTAGATGCTAGGTACAAAGCAGAAGAAATGGAAGCTGAGGAGGGAAATGAGTCTAGTGATGCTTATTGTTCTAGTGATGAGGAAGATTTAGGTGATGTAGAATTATTTCATGAAGGCGATGAAAAAGTTGAAATTAAGAATGTCAGTACCAAAGACCCATTTCTTAACAAATTGTGCTCTAATAGTGGTAACTTTAGAGGTTTCATTGATGAACCAGTCAATGTACGTGCAATACAAGTGTTAGAAGACCCAGATCATGTAGATGCTAATTATAAAGCTAAGCCACATATTGTGTATCCTAGACATGATCCTACACAGGATTGGGATAAAATGGAACCTATATTAGGAATGAGATTTGAGAACAATGAACAACTTAAACTTGCTTTAGCCAATTATGCGGTCCGCAATGGGTATCAACTGTGGTTTGCAAGAAATGATTGGAAGAATTTGTTAGTATACTGTGGTAGGGATGTTAATGCAGGTAGATGTGCTGGGGCTGCCACTTTAAAAAAAAGATCTGAACAGAGGCAAAAAAAAGATGGTGAGGGTTGTTCTAAGTCACCTGCCAAAGTTCCAAAAAAGGGCAGGGTTAAAAAGAAAGCTGTTAGGTCATGTGATAAGCAAAAAAATGTCTGTGGTTTTAGATTATTTGCTTCTTGGATGGCAACTGAGAATTCTTTCCAAATCAAATCCTTAATGTCTAAACACAAATGTTCTAGGAATTACAACCTAGGTAGCTTGGTGACATACAAATGGATAGCACACCATTTAGCCAGGGAAATCATTGCAGACCCATTCATGCCTTTATTAAAGATGAAAACAGACTTAAGGACAAAATATCACATTAATGTAAGCATTGGTCAATGCCAGAGAGCTAAGCAGAGGGCGTTATTTGATTTTGAAGGAGGGTTGAAAGAACATTATGCAAGGTTGTGGGAGTATAGGAATGTTGTTATTGATACTAATCCAGGCAGTACATGTATAGTAGAAGATGAAGAAACCTCTTCAGGAAACTACTATTTTAGAAGATTTTATGTGTGTTTTAAAGGTGTGAGGGATGGTTGGTTTGCAGGGTGTAGAAAGGTAATAGGATTGGATGGGTGTTTTCTGAAACATAAATGTAAAGGTGAGTTGCTTGTAGCTATGGGTAGAGATGCCAATAATCAAATGTACCCAATAGCATGGGCTGTTGTGAAGGTGGAAAACTATGATAACTGGTGTTGGTTTTTGGGCCTGTTGTGTGAAGATCTCAGCTTGCATCAGGGTCATGGTTTAACTATAATATCAGATTCTCACAAGGTATGGAAAACAACTTATGTAATTATATTGCAACTTATGTACTTAAATTGCAACTTATGTATTTCCATGTGCTTAAACAGGGTCTAGAAAGTGCTGTGAATGATTTCCTACCTAATGCAGAACATAGAAAGTGCACAAGACATGTCTTTGCAAACTTTAAAAGGAAGTTCAGTGGAGTGGAGCTACAAAGACTGTTTTGGCAAGCTGCTTCAACCACTTTGGAGGATAACTTCTACTCAAAAATGGAGGAAATGAAGGTCAATAATCAAGAGGCATATGATTACTTGATACAGAGAAACCCAAACAGTTGGAGCAGAGCATTCTTCAGTTTGGAAAGCAAATGTCCAAATTTTGAGAATGGGATTTGTGAGAGTTTCAATAGGGCCATCCTGGTACAAAGGACAAAACCTATTATAACTATGCTTGAGGACATAAGACTTTATGTGATGCAGAGATTGGTGGCCATGAATAGAACTGCAAGGAAATGGGAAGACACCATTACACCTACTGTCAGAAAAAGATTGAACTATTTGATTGATCATCAACTAAGGTAAAACTTGTTATTATTGTTATATGTTTTGATTTAAAACTAACCACTACTTCATTTAAACAGATACTGGGAGGTTGTTCCTAGTGGCTTTCAAGAACTTGAAGTCAGAAATGGTAATCAAGCATATGGGGTTAACTTGTCAAAGTTGAACCCAAACACTATGTGTGTGTCCCCCACTAGTGTCTGTCCCCCACTTACAATTTGATTAATGCAAATTTTCTTTAGTTTAATTGTTTTATGCAATTTATGCAGTTACATAATCATTTGGGAACAAATGCAGTTTTCATTGCAAAGTTTCTTGCTTTAGTAACAAACAAAGGTAAAAAACCATACTTTTATTGCATATAACCATGAGTGCCTACAATGGATTGTGTTTACAAGGCTGCAACTAGTACTGCTACTCCCCTAAACAACAACAAAAACAACACAATCCCTAAACTACCATGACTGCATACTATTCTAAGATTACTTGAGTGCAAGGACCAAAGAAACAAGAACTGCAAACACACACATGGTTGACTTCCAAACACTGAGTTTTTTTTTAGCTTTTTGCATTTCAGCCTCCAATAATTCAATCTTCCTTTGACGTGTTACTTCTCTTTGAACCTCACGCCTTTGATTAGGATTAAGTTGACTGTACATCTCATACAAATGCATCCGGTACCAGTCACACTCCTCCTCTGGATCGTACCAATCAAATTTTCCACATTTCTTGCTACCAGGTTTCTACAATCAAAAGCATGTTGTAACTAATTGAACATAATAATCTTTATAAGAAAACTTGTCTGGTATGCTTACCCAGCGGTTTTGGCAACAAATGAAACGTCGAGCAGGATTGGAGGGTGTCCAGGACGTTACAACCATTGATGGCCTTTCACATTCGCAGTTTTCATTGCAAAGATAAGAACACGAAGACATGATTGGATTTTGATTTGGAATTAGTTTTGATTTGTGAAAAAATTAATTTAGTGTGTTATGACCGTTAGAAATTAGGGTTCAGGAATAAAGAGGGGAAGAAAGAGGGAAAAGGGAGATATAAGGGTTTTAATGACGTCACATGTGGGCCCAATAAGCTAAGCCGGTCATATTACCTAACTTTGCAGGTTTCATAAAGTTTGGTTACCTAACATAGTATTTTTGAGAGTCGAATACCTAACATTAGAAATTGTGGAAAGTTCGTTACCTATATGTAGAATTAACCCTAACAACACACCAACACTTATCTTTATCCAATTATCCGCCTTCTTTACTCAACATCTACCCTTTAATCGCTTTCAAACCCTAACAACACACCTAATAAGTTATTCCACCTAATCTTAAATATGTCCTTCCAACACCTAATGTTTAACCGCAAATATCACAAACCGCTATCCTCAAAAAGCTAAAAATATCACATAGCAAATTGGGTACTCAAAACATGTATATACCCATTTTTTGGAGTAATTTATGGTATTGTCCTTGAGCTTGTGCAAAAGTTTCACTTATGAATCCTAATTTTGAAAAAATTACACCAATAATCCATAACGTTTTCATTTTTGCCATGCCATCCAAATCACCATTAACATTATAATATCATTATTTTAGCCCTCGCTTAATATCCAAACACCTTTATTACACCATAAAAAATACTCTATAACAAACATATATCTAACTTATTTATAGATCTGCTGTAATTACACACATAAACCCTAGATCTAAAAGTAACTCTAAATCTGCCGTATTACACTTTTAGTACTAGATGGCCCATAAGACAATTACTTTCAAACCAACCCCCTTACCGAGGCTATGGTTTTAATATCACTTTTTGATTCTATTCCATTCCAGAGTCACCAAACAACAATGCATATTGATTCTGAAACCACATACCAAACACACCCTAAGGCTATGCACAGGCGTGACCTGGGTCATCCCCTGCCACCATCAGCTTTCTTTCTAAATTCCGATAAACATTAAAAACATTACGTAAATTATTCGAATAACATTAAAAACATTACGAAAATTCTTCATCGTCTTCCTCATCGTCATCGTCTTTATTCTCTTGATTGACTTGATTTCTACGACTTCTCCAAATGTGTTCGATCAAATCAGATTTTAAGTGTAGATGAGTTGATGCGTCCTAGAGCTCCTGAGTAACTACTAAAGATTCTTCATGCGTTCTTAAGGGATCGTGATCACGGTGGCCCTCATCTTTGAACCATGTAGGATATATCGCCCGCTGCTTGTGTCGAATGATCATATTATGTAATATGATACATGCACTACAAGAAAAGTGGCTTTTTAGGACCCCCATAAGCGTCATAAAATGGTACTTTTTAGGACCTTTCATTTGATAGGACCAAGGATGAAAGCGTTTCATGTAAGGCGGTTGTAATAGGTCCAAAGCGTCCTAATATCTCAAATACCCTTATGAAACCAATTTTATGGTCGTATTATATGTCTATGAACAACCTAAATAGCGTCCTAATAAAACCATATTATGACACTTTTACAATGTTCTAACATGTGGTAACCTACTTTTAATCTTTTGATACACATAAAAACGTCCTTAAAATTATTGTTAGGACCCTTATGATGTAACATCATAGCTATTTTAGCAACCATGAAAAGGGTCCTAATAACTCAAATAAGATTATGATACCAATTTTATGGTCGCATAATAGGTCTATAAACAACTCAAATAACGTCCTAATAAAAACATATTAGGACACTTTTACAATGTTCTAACATGTGGTAACCTACTTTTAATCTTTTGATACATATACAAGCGTCCTTAAATGTTAATTCTTAGGACGGTTATCATATACCATTATAGTTACTTTAACACCAAGAAAAGGGTCCTAATATCCCAAATACGATTATGAAACCAATTGTTTGGTCGCATAATATGTCCATGAACAACCAAATAAGGTCCTAATAACAACATATTAGGACACTTTTACAATGTTCTAACATGTGGTTACCTAATTTTAATCTTTTGATACACATACAAGCGTACTTAAAAGATAATTGTTAGGACGCTTATCATATAACATTATAGCTACTTTAGCACCAAAAAAAGGGTTCTAATATCTCAAAGATTATTATGAAACCAATTTTTTGGTCGTATAAAATGTATTAGCAACCTAAATAACGTCCTAATAACAACATATTAGGACACTTTTACAATGTTAAGCGTCCTTAAAAGGTAATTGTTATGACGCTTAATAAGTTTAATAGGACCATTTCAAAGTCCTAACAAGTCTTATGACAGGACGCTATTTTCAGCATGCACACTCTATTTTACGATATGAATAAAACATCAACTAATTATTAAATGAATAAAACGAAATTGTATTTCAAATAAGCAATTGTCATAACAAAAGCACTAAACATAAATAAGCAATTGTCATAACAAAAGCACTAAACATTATCCAACATAAAGTCTTGTAACATTAAACAATAAATTAAAGCAACAAGAAGCTTAGTCCGGGGTCATCATGCATCCTTTCTCAATCCTCACGGACCACCTACAAATAAACACCCATGTATAAGCATTAAGCTCCATGTTAGTAAAATTATTGGTATCACAAGATTAACAAAGACATACCGAGATAAAGGGACAAGGCCATGCTATGGTTGCACCAACACAGTCTTCAATTGTGGCAAATAACCCATATGGTCTCACCAATATTTCATCTCTTTTTGTTGGTACTTGAACGTTTACCTCACACCATCCTCGTCCAAGCTCTGTACCACCAACTATATCATTTGGGTTCAAGCTCCTCACCCATCCTTTTGCTACAGTCTCAGTTGAGTTTAGAATGCTTTTAAGGAAAACTTCATCCCCAACCTTGATTTCAATTTTCAACAAACATTTATCAATTTATTCATGCAACAATTTGCTTATTTCTCAATTTTATTTAACAAACTAATCAAATACAAAAAAATGAACATTTTTTTGAAACTAACATATTTTCTAAAATTCAACAACTAAGTAGATAAAAGGGAAAATGAACAGTAGTTACACTAGTCACTTTAAAAGTATTTAAAAGGGATCTAAAATCTACTCTAAAGCTAATATAAGCTGAACTATTGGTGAAACAAAGCAAAGGGTATACTAGGGGAGATCTAAACAAGCTTCAGGGAACATATATAAGAAATGGTATAAACTCAAAGCACCTAAAAAGCTCAAATCAGAAATAAGCATTACTATAACTGAGGTGAAACAGCCTTAATGGCCTACTTGTAGACTAAATATAAAGCATTAAATAAGCAGTAAAATCCTCAAAAAGCCAAACACTAATAAGCCTATACTATGAAGTAATAGAGTGCTAAAAATCAGACCTAGGGGATTAATAATTAAACAGATGTTAAGCTAGGAAAAGGGAGCTAGGACAGATAAACTATGCAGACCACAACCAGTCCAAATGGGCAAGTCTAAGCTAAAATTAAAGCAAGTAAATTATGAAACTAAAACTTAAAAGCTTAAAGTAATAAAGGATGAGCTACCAAAGATTATATAAAAACATTTTTTAAAGAATTTGGAAATGATTTTAAACTAGAAAAATTGGTTAATGAAAGGCTATGCTAAGGAGCTGCTGAAGCAGTTATGGTGACGGGTGAAAAAGGGTAGAAACAAATTAAGGACCTAAAAACCTTGAACCAGAAGTGAAAACATGCGAACTAAACTAACTTAGAGCGAAAATAACTAACAAAAACACCTAAGGTCTATAGATACCAATTTAGTGCTACTAAACTTCAACAATTACCGACTGATGCGAAACCTTAAATACTACCTAGTTCAGAATGAGATCAACTTAAAATAACTATAAATGACATATAAGAGCTAAATCAAATCCAACTTGTGAACAAAACCTACTTTGACTTAAAAAGTCAGCATGAACCAAACACCCCTTTTATAATGGATTGCTTGGAATTTAATAACTACAAACAGGTTTTTAAAGTTAAAACTTGTACGAGGATGGAAAAGCAACGATTTATAATAGAAACATACCCGTAAACGTGGAGGTTCATTGGTTACAACAGGAGAATGTTGTGATGTAAGAGTTGGAACAATGGAACTATCCGTCGACCCTTTCATCTCTGATAACTCGGCTCGTAACTGTTCATTTTCACTAGTAAGTTCTCCACATCTAGACTTCAATTCGTTGTTTTCTCTATAACATGCTGAACGACTTGATATTACACCCCAAACTTCAGAAGCACGAACACCTAGACCATACATGCCTGCATCACCATTTCGATCTTTACCCATAACTGTAGAAAAAATATCATCTGGTCCAGGCTTATCAATCGAACCCTCGGGCAGATTATCACTAAGTCGTTTCATTTCATCCTGCATTTTATATCAACATGAACAACATATAGGAAAGGCATGTATTACGAAAAAAAGCATATTGTGTTTAACTTCTGCTATTAATACACTATTCCAAACATAAAAGCATATTACTTACAATCGCATTTGCAGTGTCATCATTTTTGGTATTTCCATGTATGGAGAAGCATGCACTAAAAAGATCCAATCGAGTTGGATCATGTCCCAAAGATATCTGTATGAATAAAAAGAAAATGAATATTAACAGTGGATATCGACAGGATACATTAACAATCCCACTGACAGTTACCTTTAACTCTTCCCTTTTGCGAGCATAACTTTTTTTACCGGTTCTTTGGATCATCTTCTTTTTTGCCCGATTCGCCTTGTTTTTTTCACTTAAACTCTGCAGCAAATATAGATACTTTACTATAGCAAAACAATTTGATAACTCTGGTGAGATTCATAAAAACAATATCAAACTCGCTGAAACAATTTGATAACTCAGGTGAAATTCATAAGATACAAACCTTAGTGTTTTCTTCATTCCAATACTTCACAAGCTTCTTCCATTGTTTTTTTTGCACTTGCTTTGGCCTAGAGCGTTTTTGTTGCTTAACTGACAAAGACGGATCATGGTAGAGTTCCTTAACTCTTGCCCTCCAGTTCTTCACCTTCCGCCCAAATGATTGCAATATCCATTTTTCTCCAGCTTCCGGAATATCAAATTTTGTCTAAAAAATGTAATAGCTCACATTAGAAAACAAATAATTTATTCATTAACATAAAAATTTAACATTGTGTACCTTTAAGAGTTCAAGCAAAGCTTTTTTTTTTTTTCCGCCTTAACTTTATTCCATGGTTTATAAATCGGACAATACTTTCCACTCCTTGAAAGGGTTCCCATGAAATGAGTCAGATGATTACTTTTTTCGTTAATAGGTTGTCCGTGTTCATTAACTAAAATAGGAATTCTATCCCCTTTTTCTTAGGCCCAAACTTTTGCCATACGTGTTGGTCCTCGCTTTCTTTTGCTTACAATCCGAACTACAAAAAGTGAACATGATTTACAATAGATTTAACTTTATTATATATTCTTCTTATATGACACAATATATGATATATGATTTTTAAAACAATGCAATCAAGTAGATCAGGTTAACCTGTTTCATTTCGAGCTTGTGTAACTTCATGGTTTTCTTCATTTTCAGGTTGCTGAGCTTGAATCTCTTCTTCGACTAGATCATCGCCGTCATTTGCATAATCGTTCTCATTCTCCAAATCATCCTCATTCTCCAAATCATCCATGTCTTTATCTACATCATCTTCTGAAGTAGCTTGTTCTTCAATATCTTCATTCATATGTATGTCTTCGATATAATCATTTTCAGCATCATAAAGGTCTTCATTGTTATCTATAGTAAAAAACAAAAACAAAAAAAAAAAACAAAACAAGTAAGCATTGAAAACAGTTAACTGAATATACACTTAAGAGTAATTTAATATCATATATATAATATTTGAAATTTATGTATAGTTACCATCAGATCTCAAGTCACGCTCCCCGTGGTCATCATCGTTGTCAATTGCAATTAAGTTTCTCTTAGTTGCAGTTAATCTCCCTCTGTTGACAGAATTTGGTTGATCATTTCTCGTTTGGACTTGGTCGGACTCCTGTACCCTACTATGTATTGCCCTCCCTGTATCAATCTGTTGTCCCTTTAGCGATTGAGATTCTGAAGATGTTAGCCCACGGGAGACATTCGGAGCACTCATTCGTTTTTGTGCTAAATTTTTATATCTAGTCATGGACATTGGGGCAATGTATTTTTTTTGCTGTTTCATGCAACTAGAATTGTTAGAAAACAAACATAAAGAAAATATAGTAGCCAAATTTATTATTAGTACCTTTTTATTTGTTTGTTTAGCCGCTTCTTCTGGGTTATCTTCCTCAGCATTAAGATGAAAGTCTGAACCAGACATATAATCTCCATCTTTCTCACTGGTATCCGTTGGTTTCTTTTTCTTTTTCTTTGTTTTGTCACAATTAACCATCAAATGGTCCAAATCCTCATTCGCGAAGCTGCACATCGGGCACAAACCATCTGTGATGTTAACGTGTCTTCTAATCAAAGCATCCCTTGTAGGTAGTTTATCCTGATCGGCACGCCAAGCATGAATGTTAACCCGCAACGGAACCCAAGCTTCCCATTTAAAATTAGTTTCCCTCGTCCCATCTCTATCTTTCGTTAACCCAACCTTCACCATCATCTCAATCAATTCACATCCAACTACCGGAAATCAGCAACATCATCAAGAGCAGGTAATACCTCATAATTAAAACCCTAATTGTTTTTGCTAAATTTTTATGAAACAAAATATGTGGTTAATTGAATTAGGCTCCCTTTCTTTTTGTTGAAATTATATGTGGTTTTATGTGGTTAATTGAATTAGGTTTAAGATGGATACGAGTTGGATGTCTTTACCAAGATTTACCAAAGAATATAAAAAAGGTCTTGACGACTTTCTTGATCATATATTTTATAAGGAGGGTAAAAATGGACAGATTTCATGTCCATGTATTGATTGTGGTAATCAGATATGGGTAGATCGGGCGGAGGCTAGAACACATCTGCTGTGTGTCGGGTTTATGAAAGGTTATACAATTCCACCTTTCAGTTCCAAATCAAGTGATGCTCCAATGTTGGATGCTGAAGATGACATGCAAGGGTTGGTGAATGATGCCTTCCATCGGTTTGGTGTTGACACACAAGAAGATGACATGGGAACACAAAATGAAAGTATGAGTATGCCAAACCTAAAGGCGAAAAAATTTTATAAAGTGTTGGGAGAGGCAAAGAAACCACTATATCCTGGGTGTAAGTTATCAGTTCTTTCTTTTATCATTAGACTATTTCATGGTAAGTGTGTTGGGAAATGTAGTGATAATGATTTCAGCATGATGCTGGATACAATGAGGGAAGCCTTCCCCGATGCTTCTATACCGAAGTCATTGTATGAACTAAGGAAGATAATTCGAGAGTTGGGACTTAGTTATGATAAAATTGATGCATGTCCTAATGATTGTATGCTGTACTGGAAAGAAAACATTAATAAAACGGAATGTGATATATGCCATACGTCAAGGTATAAAGCAAGTGAAGATGATTCTGCAGATGGGTCAACCACAGCTGATACATGTAAGAAGATTGGAGAAAAGGTGTTGCGTTATTTTCCGCTCATACCACGATTGCAAATGTTATTTATGTCATCTAAAACAGCCGCCTCCATGAGATGGCATGAAGAGAGTCGCACGAAAGATGGTTACTTGAGACATCCTGCAGATTCCCCAGCATGGAAAGCATTTGATTTTAAGTATGATAAGTTTGCCAAAGAATCTCGTAATGTCAGGCTTGGTTTAGCGAGTGATGGGTTTAACCCTTTTGGAACAATGAATGTTTCTCATAGTACATGGCCTGTTGTTTTGACGCCATATAATCTACCTCCTTGGATGTGCATGCAGAAACCTTATTTCTTTCTAACTTTACTTATACCTGGCCCATCTGCTCCTGGGAATAACATAGATGTCTATATGGAACCGTTAGTGGTTGAGCTACAGGAGTTGTGGGATCTTAAAGGAGTAGACACTTATGATGCATCAACAAAAAGTAACTTTCGGATGCGTGCTTGTTTGTTATGGACGATCAGTGACTTTCCTGCTTATGCAAATTTATCCGGATGGAGCACCAAAGGTAAACTTGCATGTCCTAACTGCCATAAACATACAAAATCAACACGCTTGACTCATGGCAAAAAACAATGTTTTATGGGACATCGTCGATATTTGCCTACTGATCATGCTTTTAGAAGAGATAAAAACTCTTTTGATGGCACAGAAGAACAAGACAGGCAACCCCGTGGCTTAAGAGGACAAGAAGTACTTGATGAGTTAGATGGTTTTGAAATTAAATTTGGAAAACTTGTTAAGAGTAACCCAAATTTACCTTTTAATTGGAAGAAGAAAAGTATTTTTTTTGAGTTACCGTACTGGAAACATAACTTGCTACGCCATAATCTAGATGTAATGCATATTGAGAAGAATGTTTGTGACAGTGTCCTTGGAATGCTAATGAATCTAGATGGGAAGACCAAGGATCATATAAAAGCACGCCTAGATTTACAAGAAATGGGCATTAGACATGAACTTCATCCTATAGTTCAAGATAACAACAAAGTTTATTTGCCACCTGCTTGTTTCTCAATGGATAAAAAAGAGAGAGATATTTTTTGTCGTGTGCTTAAGAAGGTGAAAGTTCCAGATGGTTATGCAGCTAACATATCAAGATGCGTAGAGTTAAAACCTCCACAAGTGTTTGGACTTAAAAGTCATGATTGCCATATTTTGATGCAGCAGTTGCTTCCCATTGCCTTGCGAAATGTGTTGCCTAAGCACGTGCGCTATACTGTGATGAAGCTATGTCGTTACTATAAACAATTATGCTCAAAGGTTCTTAATCCAAATGATTTGGTTCAAATGGAAACCGAGATTGGAAAAATACTTTGTGATTTAGAAAGGATTTTTCCGCCATCATTCTTTGATGTCATGGTTCATCTTTCGGTTCATCTTGCTTCAGAGGCCAGATTAGGAGGGACAGTTCATTACCGTTGGATGTATCCAATCGAGAGGTGCACATTACTATTTCAGTAAATACCTTTATTAACAAATATTATTGAATCTAAAATTCTTGTTTTTGATATCTCAGGTATTTAGCTACATTAAAATCTTACGTGCGAAACAGGAATAACCCGGAGGGTTCCATTGCAGAAGGATATCTAGCTGAAGAGTGTGTGTCGTTTTGTTCATTGTACTTATCCAGTGATGTTGAGACCGTACATAATAAGACAAGTCGAAATGATGCTGACGATGGTTATGAGGATGTTTTACCTATCTTTTCTATGGCGGGTCGACCGATTGGTGCTACAAAGGTAGAAATAATGGACCTTGACATTTTGGCTAAAGCACATTCATATGTGTTGTTCAATTGTAGTGAAGTTGATGAATTTCGAACGTAAGTAATTATATTAGTTGTGAGTTTCATACATTATATAATACGATTAATAGTTGTCGTTGTTATCATCATTATCATCTGTTAACACTGCAGTGAACATCTGGCGATGGTTCAACATGAAAATCGGAGAAAACGTAAGCGTGACATTCAACGTTTACATAGTGAGACTTTTGAGTCGTGGTTTCAAGATCATGTAAGGAATATACACAGGTTTATTACTTTTGGAAAATAATTATAATGACATAGCATTTTCGACCTACTAATACACGTGTGTATAACAAAACAATTAACACATCTTGCCTTTGTTCAGGTTGAGGAGCTACATGCTAGAGGGGATCACAGAATCACAGAAAGTCTAAGGAACTTGGCAAGTGGTCCATCTGAGTTTGTGAAAAAATATAGGGGATTTATCATAAATGGTTTCCTATTTCACACAAAATATGTAGAACAGAATAGGAAAACACAGAATAGTGGGGTTATGCTTCAGGCCATGACAAACAGTTTCTCGAGTGCTACAGATAACAATCCTATCGCGGGAGATGTAACTTACTACGGGGTTTTGAATGATATCATTGAGTTGGAGTATGCTATTGACAAGAAAGTAGTTTTGTTCGATTGTGATTGGATTTCGAATGGTTCAAGGAAAAAAGAAGATGAAAACGGGTTTACTCTATTGAATTTTGAAGGATTGAAGGCTCATAACGAGCCTTTTATACTAGCTTCTCAAGCACAGCAAGTATTTTACGTTGCAGATAGTGTTGACAAAGGATGGCAAGTTGTGATCACGCCAACGCCTAGACATGTTTATGACATGGATGAACAAACAATTCTTGATGACGTGGAAACACATTTGCAGGGTGACTCATTTATGGGTCCTCAACATGACGAAACAATGGATATTGAATTGGTTAGAGGTGGTTTCGATGGAACCGTTGTGGACAACAATGACTTAGTTATTGCCGATGAAGAAGATCCAGTTGAAGAAGCTTCATGATTTCAATAAGGTAAATAGTAATAATCCCTCTTTTTATCTTCTTTTGTCATTTAACAGTTCTTATTTCCCCTATTGTGGCTTAGTTGTCCTTTTAGTGTATTATTAGTCATCTAGTTTGCTTTAAATTTAGGTAATTTTAACTTTTTAGCTAGCTACTCCGTACTTTTTAGAAGACCAACATAATAACTACACACCCTCATCACTATTTTTATGGTTCCACTCAATTACTAGAATAGATCTGATAATTTGCATGTTTCTACTTATTTTGATGTTCATTAGTTATATTTGATATGATTTGATGCTTGTTGTTCATTATTGAATCATATATTTGAATATTGGATTTGACTGTGGTGATTTGATTCAATCTGAGTTCTGAATTTGCTGAGTTGTTGTTGTTGTTTGCTGTTTAACTGAGGTTGTTTGATCATATGGGACTGAGTTGGGTGATTATGGTTGATGTTTGTGGAATGATTAAGGTTGAGTTAGTGTAAGTCAGTGGTAAAAGGGGTGTTTGGTTTGCGCTAAATTTATAGGTTAGTTTGCTTGATAAGTTTTGGAATCTGCATAAACATAAATAGTTAAGGTAATATAGGTTAGTTAAAGTCAGTTGGGTTGGTAATATAAGCAGAAAGTCAAAATCATCTTTGATCTCTCATAATCAGCTTAGTATTTTGATTCAGTAGGCCATATTAGATTTATAGGTTCAAATCTAGTTAACTTAGCTTAAATTAGTTCAATTACAGCTTAATATAACTAGTATAAGCACTTAGGAGTAGTATAATTTGGATTTAGTCAACATTTGTTCAAAAATCAAAAAGTCAAAAAGTTTCTTATTGTCTGTTTTGGTCAGGATTTCAAAGAGGTGCACAGGCCTCATTTTTTATTCAAAATACAATTGGAAAGTTGTTTTGAAAATTATTCCAGGTTGTTTTCAAGTTGCAAAAAGAATTTTGAAATTTGGAATTGATTTAAGCCTTTGAAAGTGCTTTTGAAATTGAGTGTTTGCTGAATAGTTCCCCTGTATCACAGTTGTTAAGCCTATTTCACAAGCTTGCACAATAGAGAGTAGACACATAAGCTAGTGATTTCTTGGAGGTAAAACATTCCTGAGGTGATAAGCTTTCCATAGCAGCTTTTGGATTTGAATTTGGTTAAGTATTAAGCTCTCTAGGAGCTTTTGAAAAAGGTTTATTGTCTGGTCAGCATATGCTTAAGCTGATAAGTACTTTGATTTAATTTGTGAATTTTCCTGTGGCTTTATTATTCAATTTCTGGTTTAGTGCTTTTAAGGCTTTGTATGATTGTTGCTAATCTTGTTACTTGTATTTTTATTTATTTTTTATAGCTTAATTTAACTGCTTATTTTATTGCTTAATTTCATCTTGATATATTTATGTTGGCATTAAGGTTTCTTTGTATTGGTCTATTAACAGGAGTCACCGTGGGCTTCGTCACTATTGGGGTCTCCAAGTTCGTGGACAGCATACAAAGACCACTGGTCACAGGGGAAAGACTGTTGGTGTGTCGAAGAGGCGATAAGCTCGTCTCTCTTTTACTTGTTTTGATTCAGTATGCAGTTTTGAACTTGTATTCTCAGGAGTCTGAAAAGTATGGTGTAGTTTGATAGTAGTTCGTATGTTTCTTTTTACTTTAGCAAGTTTAAGTGTTTTTTCTATCAAGAGATTTCTGCTCAAATTGTTGGTTGAAAGCTTATGTTCTCACTTATCAAATCCTTGAATGTACCAGCTTGGCCGATTTAAAAGCTGAATGATATTATTATTCTGAGATTTTACTTATACCAGTAGGGCTTGTGTGTGTCATTAGCCTGAGTCGGATCTATTTTTTATTTTTAATCTTGAACTTGAGCATCATGTTATGAAAAGCATTAGTCACCTGATATGCATTTTTAAGTGTATGAGTTTATAGTACACACCTAAGTAAGTCATATGTATTGCACATCATACGTTCTTGCACCAGATGCAATGTCGTATTACACTATCACATAATAAGGAGTGTTCTATTATGGCGTATGATAATAAAACCACAACAAATAAGCGTACTATAAAGGTTAATGTTAAAAGACACAGGTGTATCAATCTATGGTACCCAAGTATCAATCTATGGTACCCAAGTATCAACTGTCATATTAACTTATGTTTTAATAATACATTTGCGAATAAGCGTTCTAAATAATTAATGTTTTATGACTTATGTATCAAGTGTCCTATTATGGTGTATTGTAATAAAACCATAATGAATATGCATCCTTTAAGGGTCCTATTAAGTTTTGTTATAATAAAACTTTTGCAAATAATCGTTTTAAAAAAATGATGTTATATGACTCAAAAATGAAATGTCCTATTATGGTGTACAATATAAAACCATTGTACATAAAGCGTCCTATAAAGGTTAACGTTATAATACCCACGTGTCAAAGGTCCTATTAAATTTTGCTATAATAAAACTTTTTGTGAATAAGCGTTTTAACTAACTGATGTCTTATGACTCAAAACTCAAGTGTCCTATTATGTCTTATTAGGTTATGTCATAATAGGACATCTAGTGATCAAGTGTCGTATTACACTATCACATAATGGGACACCAACAACTAAATGTCTTATAAAGTAATTTATTAGGATCCATATTTTAAGCGTCCTATTAAGGTTATGTCATAATAGGACATCTAGTGATCAAGTGTCGTATTACACTATCACATAATGGGACACCAACAACTAAATGTCTTATAAAGTAATTTATTAGGATCCATATTTTAAGCGTCCTATTAAGGTTATGTCATAATAGGACATCTAGTGATCAAGTGTCGTATTACACTATCACATAATGGGACACCAACAACTAAATGTCTTATAAAGTAATTTATTAGGATCCATATTTTAAGCGTCCTATTAAGGTATATGATAATAGGACATCTAGTGATCAAGTGTCGTATTACACTATCACATAATGGGACACCAACAACTAAATGTCTTATAAAGTAATTTATTAGGATCCATATTTTAAGCGTCCTATTAAGGTATATGATAATAGGACCCCAAATCATCGACCATCCTATTATATAACTTTTTAGGACATTGCCTAAGTAGCAAATATTTAAAAAGGACCCTAAATGCTCATATGTCCTATTAAACAGTTTTTTAGGACTCCATTATCATAGCGTCCCACACAAAGGGTCCTAAAAAGCCACTTTTGTTGTAGTGATGTATATATAATATCTTGGAGAACTTGTTTATACAGCCCTCGAGCCGGAACTTTAAGCATTTTCCACTTCTTCTTCAACACACCAAAAGCCAGTTTCACATCTTTCCTTGCTGCTTTGTGCTTCCTCTTGAACAATATTCTTTTTTAATCACCCGGAGGATTTGAAATGGACTTTATAAGAACGGACCATTGTGGATATATCCCGTCAGTAAGATAATATCCCCTTTTATAAGATACATCGTTAGCCTCGAATTCAAGGTCTGGTGCTCTCCCAGATCTGATATCATTGAAAATAGGGGGATGATGTAAAACGTTTACGTCGTTATTCATCCTGGAGACACCAAAGAATGCATACCAAATCCATAAATCTTGGGAGGCGACCGCTTCCAATAAAATGAATGGATGTGGCCCGTGATCACCCCTAGCATATTGACCTCTCCCACTCTCAAATTGTACAATCAATGATTTCCATCATCCCAGGATACGTGGGCTTTCGCAAAAACTCAGCACCATATAACTCCATGATAACCGTGCAAATCTTACGGAGACATTCACGGGATGTTGTTGCAGCCACTGCCAGATTCTTGTCAAGAGAATCAAGAACGGCCACGTATCCCAATTGACGAATGGTCGCAGTACACTTGACCAATGGGGAAATACCAAGTGCGCCCCTAGCATCAAGAGTTTGTTGAAAATAAGGAGAATAATCGGTTACCTCTCGAACAATTTGTGTGAATAGTTCTCGGCTCATTCTGAACCGCCGACAGAATGTTCTTTTGTCGAATTGCGGCTTTTCGGAGAAGTATGCCACCACTAAACGATTATGAGCACCCTCATGATCCCTACGTATGTACCTTCGTGGAACTTTTGGCTGTGATGTTTGGTAAGCGTTCCAAGCAAACTCCGTAAACTCACTAATAACTTCGGAAGAAGAAGAACAAAAAAATATCTCGTAAGACATAATTAAAAGAATGTGTTTGAAGGTATTGATAGAAATGTTGTTTGAAATTGTGTGTTTGAAGTTGGTATTTATAAGGTTGTAAAGTGGTAAAGTTTAAAAGAATAATAATAATAATTATTATTATTATTATTTTTATTATTATTATTATTATTATTTTATTTTTTTATTTTTTAATATCAAATGGTAAGATTTTTTGAAATCATATGTGTGTATACAATCGGTCAAAATTTAGGCCTTTTTTTTTTTTTTTTTTTTTTTTTTTTTTTAACGAGCAGGGAAACCCGCGCGTTGCTGCGGGAATGTGGTGCTAAGTTTTGTTTGAAAGTTAGTCATTAAGGACTAAATTTTAAAAAGATCGATAAAACCAAAAAACTATTTTTGAAAATGGAGTAAATTTGAAAAAGATCGATAAATTAAAAGACTATTTTTTAAAATTAATTTTGGAAATAAAATGGTTTTTTACGTAAAAAGTCCTTAAACTTCTTAGCGCGTTGCATCGTTAGTCCCCGAAGGACTTACCTTGCAAACACATAATTTCGAAAAAAAAATTAATTTTTCTAAAATAATAAATTTCGAAAAAAGAATTAATTTTTCTAAAAAATTAATTTTGGAAAGAAAAAAAAAAAAGTAATTTTTCAAAAAAATTAATTACGAAAAAAAAATTAATTTTTCTAAAAAAAATAATTTTTCTAAAAAAAATTATTTTTTTAAAAAATATATATTTTTTTACGATGGGACAATATGAATCACCTTTGAAACCTAATTATTGATTATATAAAATCTAATAGCATATACTTATGATATCTCATTGTTTTTATTGTAAAAATTAGAGTGAATGTCATTTTTGTCTATACAATTTTTAGTTATAAAATATTCACCCTTTATAGAACCGACAATCTAGAAAGCACGAAATGAATCGTATTTGCCAAATATATTGATAATCAGGGTACTCTTTTTTTTTTTTTGCATAAAAAGACACCAACAAAAATTTTCAGCTGATTTAGGTTTTTTACTAATTTTCGTTAATCCACTTCATTAGTTAATTACATGGTTGGTCATTGAATTCATATAATCATTACATGGTTGGTTCTTGAAAATTTAAAAAAAAAAAAAAAAAAAAAAAATCTTTTTTTGAATTTTTTTTTCTATAACTTTTTTTTCGATTTTTTTTTTATAAATTCTTTTTTGAGTAAATTGCAAAAATAGTCCCTAAAGTTTGGCCAAATTGCAAGTTTCGTCCCTGAAGTTTGAAAAGTGCAAGAATCGTCATTGTGGCAAACTTTTTGGGCAAATATCGTCCCTGGCCTCTGTCAAATGACAAAAATACCCCTGTCTTTTTCTTTTTTTATATTCCTTTTCAGTTTCTTACACCAATGGTCCTTGTGTTGCGCATGGCTTTACAAATTTAGTCCTTTTTTTTTACACAAATGGTTCTTCTTACACAAAATCGTCCTTGTGTTGCGCAAGGCTTACACAAATGGTCCTTTAGTCCGATTTTCTTTCGGTTTTTCCGTTTTCGTCCGTTTTTCTTGCGTTTTTTCTGTTTTTGTCCGTTTTTCTTACGTTTTTGTCCCTTTTTCTTACTTTCTATTACATTTTTTACGTTTTCGTCCGTTTCTCTTCCGTTTTTTACTTTTTCTTACATTTTTTCCGTTTTTGTCCGTTATTCTTACATTTTTTCCGTTTTCATACGTTTTTCTTACGTTTTTTCTGTTTTTATCCTTTTTTGTCCCTTTTTCTTACAATTTTATCCGTTTTTATACGTTTTCGCACGTTTTCTTGCGCTTTCATCCGTTTTTATCGTTTTCGGACGTTTTTCTTACATTTTTGTCTGTTTTATCCGTTTTTGTTCAATTTCCTTACGTTTTTGTACGTTTTCTTTTTTTTTTTGTCCGAATTTTTTTATTTTGTCCGAATTTTTTATTTAGTCTGAATTTTTGGTCCGATTTTTTTTGACCAAATAATAAAAGAGTAAATTGCAAAAATCGTCCTTGTGGTTTGGCCAAATTGCACGTTTGGTCCGTACTGTTCATTAAGTGCAAAAAAGGTCCTTATTTTCCACTGTTTCATTCACTTTTGGTCCCCCACGTGTATCTCCGTTATTTTCCAGCCGTTACCTTTTGCACATGATATGCACAAGGGGGTATTTTGGTCTTTATACATTATATCTATAAAATAAGTCCACCTACTCTAATTAAATACCCCACCCTGGTGATCTGGGTATGATAATTTCTGGGTAAAACTCAATTAACACAAACAAGATCAAATCTCTTCCCTCGACTACCAAGATCAAAACTCAATTTCAAAACTCAATTAACACAAACAAGATATACAATATCTATCAGATAAACACAAACAAGATCAAAACTCAATTTCATAATTAACACAAACAAGAACAACAAAGAAACAACAGCCACAACACCACTTCAAGACCTCCAAAGCAGATAGCTTCAAGCCTCCAAGGATCTACTGAAAGTATCAGCAGCATACAGTCCAATATATAAAGTGGACACATACTCAAGACACCTGAATACCCAATAAATCCTAACTTACCCTCCCTAGAACTTACAGACACATCAAAACATTCCCAGAAACCAGAGATCTCACCTCAGAAAACTCTATAGCAGAGAAAACCAAAGCATCAATTCAACACATCCTCCAGAACCTTCAAAGTGAGAACATAGCAAAGGTATCCATAACAGCAGGAGCCTAATCAGCGGACAGATTCAATCAATCAAATCTCCAGGCATTGATGTAACACCCCCAATTTCGTGGTACGCAGCGGAATTCAAACTGGGTGTTACCTCATGGTATGACAGTTATAATAACATAAACGATCTCTAACTGAGTCGTTTTAATAGATTTATCATTCGAATATCAGAGTTTACAAATTAGGTCCCAGATGGTTCCATGTTTACAAAATATATCAAATGAGTTTTCGAATGATAATAAAATTTATAGCCATCTTGAGTATCCGTGCCCCTCCGTGCCATCCTTGATCATTATGCACCTGAAATACATGCTTAAACTGTCAACACAAAGGTTGAGTGATATTCATAGAGTTTGTTTAATCGGTTG